>WOVY01004168.1:0-453908 GCA_013436015.1 Rhipicephalus annulatus
GCTGCGCAGTCGTCGAAGATCGCGAGGGCACAAGCAGTCGGCACGAAATCCAGCGAGCGACGCACTATAGAGCGGCCGCACCATGAACACGAAACTTCTCAGCTTCCACGGTTCTGACCTCTGTTTCTTTTTCTTCTCTCCCCCCCCCCCTCCTTCACGTGTGCGCGCCGGAGAACATGAGCGGGCGCGCCTCTCAATTATTCTTATAATATAATGCTTACGAATATTTCGTCCATGATTTTTGACAGAAATGAGACAATAAAATTTTTATTGCAAAGTTCTCAACAGAAATATTGTTTACAAAATATTTCATCTATGTTTTTGACAGAATGAGACAATGAAATTTTTATTGCAAAGTGCTCAACAGAAATATTGTTTACGAAATATTTCGTTCATGTTTTTTTAATAAAAATGAGAAAATAAAATTTTTATTGCAAAGTGCTCAACAGAAATATTGGTTACGAAATATTTCGTTCATGTTTTTAATAAAAATGAGACAATAACATTTTATTGCAAAGGGCGCAACAAAAATATTGTTTATGAAAATACTTCCTCAATGATATTCAATAAAAATTGAGTCGATGACATTTTGATTGCAAAATGCTCAGCAGAAATATTGCCGACGAAGTATTGAAGCAAGTCAATGAGTAATTGCGGAACCATTTATGATCAATAAAATCAATCATTGCGATCACAGTCCAACAATGAAAATAAACAGTAATTTATAGGGTTCTTTATTTCTTGTAAAACATTATTGTTACTATGCATGTTGCTCGTAATGTTTTTGGTGATAACATGCCCACCCATGTTTCTCCCATTCTGTGCATTTCTTGTTGTTCATCATGTTACTAGTTGCAGAAATCGCTCAGTGTACCCTGCCAGTCAATTGAGCGTAAAAGAAACGAACAGATTGGAGCGAATCAATATACAGGGTGCTCCAGCTATCTTTAGCCAAAGTTTAAAAATATGCCCACAAACGTAATTACGACGCGAACAAAAGCATATTGCTGACCGTTGCCGGGAGTCAGGCTATTTTTGTGTACTAAGATATTGTTTAATTAAATTTGTTTAACTAACTTTTTAAAGAACGAAGATGAATAAAATATTTCAACGAGAAAGCTGTAGATCACTTCGCGAAACGTCCAATTAGATAGACAGTTTCGAACATTATATCGGTTAATTATTAGTGACTTTTCTGCAAACTACAAATGCCCGCGAAATACAAGCAAAAATTACCGTGCGACAAACCAACTGGCGTCGTGATTTTGGTGTTCTTTTTACGTTCCGCTTATGAATGATACGCTTCCCTCTCCCCGGTTCAGGACAGTGATAAGCAGCAACAACGGTTATCGATTTTGCGGCCGATAGCAAAACGTGTTCGTCGTGAAGCCACCACCATCGTTGCGGCTCTGTCGAGACAGCAAAATCGGGCAAATCTATGGTCGTTCGTACGCAGAACGTTATAAGGAGCAATGGATTTATTCATCGAGGCCAACAGGACACTAATCTGTGAGTTCAACTAATTCTTTTTTATTTCTCTCCTTGAACTGAAACATTTCAGCTTTTTTTTTCCTTCTTGTGTTACGTGCTCATACGAGTGTTTCCCTCCTCGTTTCATGCGCCTCTTCGGCTCATCGTCTTCTTTTTCGGTGATTTATTTCCCCGGCCTTCCCGGTGGCTTTTTCTGATGGTTGCGGATCATCGCGGGTGGTTTGAACGCGCGCAACGTGATGCGGCGCGAATGCCATTTCTAACCTTCTCTAACCACTTTTCTTCTGTCTCTTTAATTCCCATTCCCCCATTCCCCGTGCAGAACTGTGGAGGTGCCGTCTTTTGAGAGAGGCAGTAACGAAACTGAGCTTATTTCTTCCTTCTCCTCTTTTCAAGGCCACTTCGAGCACTAGAATCATCGTGCGTACTGGCGAGCGAGCGGGTTTGTCACGTGGTTTCTTTTTTGCATTTCGCGGGTGTTTGTAGTTAGCAGAAAAGAATAATGATTAACAGGTACAATGTTTGAACTGTCTGATCCAACATTTTGTAAAACAACCTAGAACTTTTCCATTGAACCTTTTTATTCATCTTCTTTCTTCAAATGTTAGTTAATTGAAGAGATCTAGGTAAATAATATTTTAGAACACGAGAAATAGCCTGACTAACTCCAGGCAACGATTAGAAAACATGCATTTGGTCACATCGTGGTTGCGTGTGTCGACATATTTTTAAACTCTGGCTAAAAGTAGCTAGATCACCCTGTATGCAATATGTGGCATAACTTTTCAGCTTTGTGTTCCTTATTCTTGCACTGTTTGCCACACAGCTAAACAATAAAACTGATCCTCACTACAGCTGCCGACACCTGCATTTCTCATTACGCTGCTTTAGGTTTATGACCACCATTCTTTTATTTATCAACCTGAGTTAGATTATGAGTATGTTAGTAGGCTGTGATTTTAGTAGGCTATGAGTAATTTAGTAGGCTAAGGCCTTGATTGGCCTGCACGTTTGCCTGTGTTGCACCTTCGTCACTAGACAAACACTTAGGAGTGCATTAGACATTACGGCATAACTAAGATATGTATAAATATATTGTACACTCGCATACAATCACGTCAAGTGTATGAACCGAATGTTCTGTCGCGCGCATGCGTGTGTGCGTGTGTGTGTGTGTGTGTTTGTGTATGCATGCGTGCGTTTGCGGGGGGGGGGACGCGCGCGCGCGCGCGCGCGTGTGTGTGTGTGTGTGTGTGTGTGTGTGTGTGTGTGTTTAGATGTTAGCAGAACGTGCAAAGGTTCCATAGAAATGTTATTCTCTGGCCTGAGTATATTCTAATCTTAGCAACATACGAAGAGTCACCTATCAGACCTTGGAGCTGTGTCTGGCTTTTTCCATTAAAAACGAGCATTTGCCCATTGAAAATTGTCGTAGTGATCGACTCCGGCGAGATCTGTTCCGGCGGGTACAAGTATGACCACGGCTTAAGCATTATTCCCGTCGACAAACCAACTTAAAACACTCGCGGGCCGAGATTCCTGCCCAAATTCTCACAGAGTACCAATGCCTTGAGAAACACCGTGGCACGTTTTTCTATATTCAGACATTATTCATTGTAAAAGCGCCCAGGAATAATATTGTGATGGTAGCAGCGCTTAGTTTCTAAATAATGCCAGCGCGAGGCGACGAAAAAAAGTAAGTTGGGCAAGTGACAGGGGGAGGGGGGGGGTGTTGGACAAAATATTTCGGAAGGGGGAATAGTTTGAAACCTCCCCCCCCCCTGGCTATGCCACTGCTACCACCCTTCTTCCTGCTCCCTTCTGTTCTATTACAATATTCATGCGCGTAGTCCAGATTGCTAGGTGGTTCCTTAGCTGTTCTTCTATGTCTCCCCACTTCAGCCAATTCGTGCCACCCTGCATGTTAATATACCCTACGGCTGAATTGGCTCGGCCCTCGCGGCTACTTTTTTGTGTGTTTTCAACATCGGGATTCATCATCGCTGAAGCGAACCTCGCACTAGCCAGCACGTTTTGGTGATGTTAAAACGTACGTATTTACATAAGTGCATTCGCGGATTATACGACGCTGAAACATTCGTTAGCTTTCGGTGCAAATCGTTTTCGTGTGTTGCCAAGCTAACAACAAGCGTGCGCAGGTTGGTAGCAGTGAGATGTGATTTCGTGTCGGGTACCAGTGACTCTGACACATTTAACTGTCAGTGGTCTCATTTCCATTTATATACAAGATAGAAACTCGAACGTGCGTTGCTGTGGTGATCGAAAAAAAAAGAAAGTAGCATGATTGAGTGCTGCTGGTGTTGCCTGCTATTTCACTTCTAAATTCTTGTTTTGCTTCTCGGCCACTCTCAATAGCACACGTTGTTTGGCAGAATTCTAACACACACATTTTTTTCTAGTTCATTCTGATACTCATAGCTATAGGAATACAATTGCGCTTCTCCATCATTTTACAGTTTACTATATTATAACAAGCGTTTTGTTTACAGCCGGACAGATAACTGGAAATGCCCCACCGCGGTGGTCTAGTGGCTAAGGTACTCGGCTGCTGATCCGCAGGTCGCGGGATTGAATCCCGGCTGCGGCGGCTGCATTTCCGATGGAGGCGGAAATGTCAGGCCCGTGTGCTCAGATTTGGGTGCACGTTAAATAACCCCGGTGGTCGAAATTTCCGGAGCCCTCCACTATGGCATCTCTCATAATCATTTGGTGGTTTTGAGCGTTAAACCCCACATATCAATCAATCAGATAACTGAAAACCTTGTAAGTGAAAAGCGCCTGATTTGAAATCAGTTGCACGATGGCACGATAGTACGAAGAGAAGGTCACCACATGTTTGCACAGAATGAATAAAAGTGCACTAGTACTGTACTGCACTTTGTTTAGAAGAAATTAAACAGAGCCTCATGTAATCATTGAGACTGTGCATGTATTCATCTGTTCCTCTAGGCTGTAATGAGCTGGAGAAATTATTAGATAGTTTCGAATATTAAATTTTTGTATGTGTTTGCAAGGACTGCTTCATTTCTGTTCAGTTTTTTGGTATACGCATTAACTTGTAGTATATATGCATTGTTATGCCAGCGAGTCCTCGTCAAACGTCCGTGCCTCTGAAAAAAGGCAATCTGGGTCAAGGCCAGCCCGCAGTCTGCCTGGCGCGAACGGCGTAAACACGCGCGGCGCGTCTCTGGCCCCCGTGCATTGAGTCAGCGGTGCACGTGACAGCGAGCCGGCGTCCTCGTGTCTGGTGGTCTGACGCATGGCGCGGCGCCCCATTGGAGGAATCTGCCCTGACGACCAGCGGCGCTTCCGATTGGACATTTCGGTTGGACCCGGTGTAAATAAAAGAAGCCCTGCGGCGCGTCGCGATCGGAGGTCCTAGGGAGAGGAGTCCCCGTGTCGGAGAGCCGGCATGTGTGTGAGTCGGCGGTCTTAGGCGAAAGGCTGACCTATGTGTTAGAGAGGAGAGCTCGGCTCTTTGAGTCTCTGTCGGCCCCAGTGCCGAAATTGTAACGCCTCTGTATATATGCTGTACATAAACCTTGTTTAACTCACCGTCGTCTCGTCCGCTCGTCTTATCAGCTCTGCGCAGAAGCAGTCGCGAGCTGAGAAACATACGCTACCAAACGGCTGGTGACCTTCCCGGCGGAGTTGAAAGCAGTGGCGCCTGTGGGACCGGGTCGGCGTCGCCGTCTTTCGCAACAGTGGAGGTCAGCGGTAGGATTTCGGAGGTGGCTTCGCAACAGTGGTGGCTTCGGCGGGATCGGCCCGTCGTTCGCAACAGTGGTGGAAGCGGCGGGATCGGTCCGCTTCTCAACAGTGGTTGGCAGCTGTGGGATCGGCCGGCGTCAGCGACATCGATGCGGTGAGTGCCTGATGTTTTCCCCCTCAGTTCACCAGACTGCTCTAGCTCAGGTTGTTGTAGTTTAGAGAAGGGCTGTGTGAAGCATTAGAGTGAGCTTTGATCGTTTCAAGCAAAGTCGAAGTGCTTTGAAACCAAAGTTAATGCGGAGGGGGTAAACACGGGAGTGTGAAAAATTGCTTGCGCGTCTTGCTAGTAGGCTTATAGTGGGTACGGCAAGTAAATTGTTAACAGGGGCAAACAGCAAGAGGCTAGTGTGAACGATGGAGAACCTTAAAGTGAAGGAACTCATCGAAATTTGTGAGGAACTCGGCATTACTTTAGGCCGTGCGAAACGAAAGCAAGCGATCCTTGAGATCATGAAGGATGAGGGAGTGTCGGCTGAGGAAGTCGATGAGGCCTGGGTGGATATTAAAGCACGCCGTGAGGAGGCTGAAAGGCGAGAAGTAGAAGCTCGCGAACGTGAGGAAGCTGAAAGGCGTGAACGTCGCGAGCGCGGAGGCCGAGGAGGCCGAGAGACAGGAGCGCCTTGAGATCAAACGACTAGAATTGGCAATCCTACAGTGTTCGCAGGCGCCTAGCGTAGCTTCTCCAACAGTTCAGGTCAGCGGTTTTAGAATCAGGGACCAATTGCCACCGTTCGTAGTAGGCGAGGACATGGCGAAATATCTCGTCAAGTTTGAACACGTCTGTGAGCGAAACGCTTTGGAGCGGTCTCTTTGGGCGCGGAACCTGCTAGCTCTTCTTCCCGGCGAAGTGTCCGACGCGATAACTTGCTTATCGAGGGAAGCGTTTGAGAGCTATGACGAGGTTAAGGAAGTGCTCTTGAGACGTTATAAGTTGTCACCCGAGGCTTTCAGGCAAAGGTTTCGGTATGCTAAAAAGGGGAATGAGTCACACGTTGACTTCGCGTTTCGTCTTAAAGCCGATTTGATTGAATGGCTCAAGGGCGAAGGTGTTTATGACGACCGCGATAAAGTGGTGGAATGCGTTGCATTGGAGCAATTCTACCGCTGCATCGAGGAGGATGTCAGACTTTGGCTGCAGGACAGACTTGGGGAAGTACAGTTAAATAAGGCAGCTGAGTTAGCTGAGGAGTATTATGCTCGCCGAAAGTTGCATAGCAGGGCAGTGCGCGTTGAAAAGGATGAAAGGAAAGAGGGCTTTTCAAGGAAACCTGATCAACGGAAATCCGCTCCGCACCGTAATTTCAAGAGGGAACCGTCTCTTACGAAGGACAGTGTAGGGGAAGGGCAAACAGAAGCGGAGAAATCGAGTGAGGTTTCCACCACACAGGCATTTGAATCGGAAAACAAACGGAAGCCGCTAATCTGCTACAACTGTAAAAAGGAAGGGCACATCGCGAGAAACTGTCAGGAAAAATTTGCCTTCGCAACAATCCGAGAATCAGAAAAAAACATGCGGTTGTTGGAGCCGTATCTCCAAGAAATTAAAGTAAATAAGAAAACGTGCCGAGCGCTTAGAGACTCAGCGGCAACCATGGATGTTGTCCATCCTTCATTGGTGTCTCCGGATGATTTCACAGGAGAATGCGCGTGGATCAGGCAAGTCGCCGAGGAGCAGAGTGTTCGCTTACCAATCGCCACGGTTGTCATTGAAGGCCCGTTCGGTAAGCTTTGCACCGAAGCGGCTGTGTCTGCCGCGCTAAATGATCGTTTTTCTTATCTTTTCTCCAACAACTCGGAGCAGCTTCTCAAAGAGCAGGGCAAATCATTCTTCCCCAACTTAGCGTGCATGGCTCTCACGCGATCGCAAGCGCGAAAGCTTTCGCGGAAGCTGGACCTGGTTCCATGCGGTGAACTCTCAAGTGACCTTGTCGGCGGGTCGACGGAACCCCAGAAAGGAAAGTTTCCGCATGAGTCATGTGAGCAGTCACGCGAGCGGCCCGTCGCCGACACGGCCGGCGCGGTATGCGCTGGGGGAGACGACGTGGCGCCAGTGAGTCAGAGCGAGAGGGTTGAAACGCTCTCGCCTGTAGCGGAAAGTGGGAGCGAGCTGCCGAGAGTTGATCGAGAGACGCTCATTCGAGAGCAGCGTGAGGATCTCTCAATTGAAGCGCTAGTGGAAAGCCAAATTGAAGCGCTAGTGGAAAGCCAGAAAAACGCGGCAAAAGTGCTGTCGAAGGAGCACTACGAGAATCGGGGAAGAAGCGCGCTTTTGAAGTTGATAATCAGGTAATGCTGCTGCAGCCGTTCAAAAAGATCAAGCTTGAGGTTGATTGGGAAGGGCCCGCCAAAGTATTATCGAAGCCTTGCGATACAAATTATGAAGTGAAATTAGGAAGGCGGCGGGACAAATTTACAACTTGATGAAACTTAATGTTCAACAACAAGCGGTCGTAAATCAGCTGTTGAATGCTTCAGAGGAAGAGGGAGCAGAAATTTGGAGTTCTAGTGATGTAATAAAAGGGGGATCGAAAGTAATCTGGGAACAGTTGAACCTAGAGCCTAGCTTAAGTGAAGGAGGACCTGAGAACGAGGACCTCAGAAAGATTGGTTCCGAGTTTGAAGACGCGTTTTCGGACCACCCCGGAAACATGAGGGTGATCGAACACGATATCGAGCTAAGCGGTGAGGAGTCAATCCGTAGCAAGCCGTATCGTTGTTCCCCTGTGCAACGTCGAAAGTGTGAGCCGCTCTTGGTGCCGCATAGGTATCGTCGCCTAAAAGTGGCCGGTTACTGAAGTGGAGCATGTTGCTCCACAGCGCAACTTTGACGTTCGCTAAAGAAAAAAAAAAGGAAAGGTAAACGCTAATGCAGGTGCATTGAGCAGTGCGTTCCAGCTAGTACCTTCTCAACCTTTCGGTTTCTGGCTGGCGATTCGGGGCAAAATTTTGACCTCATCACGACCTGGGCTGAGCGCTCTCGTTCAGAGTGATCTCAAGGGGCCAACTTTATGTGGTATTCTAATTCGTTACGTTGTTGTACGTGAAAAAAAATTGAGTTGTCATTTTAAGAGTCTTGTGTCCCACATGTGCCTCTTGATGTAGAGGGAACAAAATTCCGATAGACACGTAGATAGGTATATGTTGTACTATACTTTGTCTGGTGTTCTGTCGGGTGACCGAGGGCACTTGCTTGTGTCGTGTGTTGTTTGTTGCCGAACCGTTCTTAGCAAGTTGCAGAACCATCGACAAGTGCTGAAGCCGAAGATGGTCAGAAGAGACGAGTGAAGCTGGTCGACAAGTTGTGGCGACAAGCCAGTGGAGCTGGGATCCGTCGTCAAGAATGGGCTGTATTCCCGGAACAGTCTGGAGCTGTATTCTCCCCATGGCCCTGGAGGCGAACCTGGAGGGACCTGGCGAACGAGCGCATCTGACATCCGAGCCCCGTGGAAGCAGCTCGTCTTTCCGGTGCATTGTCTGGCGGCGGGGGTGCTGTTATGCCAGCGAGTCCTCGTCAAACGTCCGTGCCTCTGAAAAAGGCAATCTGGGTCAAGGCCAGCCCGCAGTCTGCCTGGCGCGAACGGCGTAAACACGCGCGGCGCGTCTCTGGCCCCCGTGCATTGAGTCAGCGGTGCACGTGACAGCGAGCCGGCGTCCTCGTGTCTGGTGGTCTGACGCATGGCGCGGCGCCCCATTGGAGGAATCTGCCCTGACGACCAGCGGCGCTTCTGATTGGACATTTTGGTTGGACCCGGTGTAAATAAAAGAAGCCCTGCGGCGCGTCGCGATCGGAGGTCCTAGGGAGAGGAGTCCCCGTGTCGGAGAGCCGGCATGTGTGTGAGTCGGTGGTCTTAGGCGAAAGGCTGACCTATGTGTTAGAGAGGAGAGCTCGGCTCTTTGAGTCTCTGTCGGCCCCAGTGCCGAAATTGTAACGCCTCTGTATATATGCTGTACATAAACCTTGTTTAACTCACCGTCGTCTCGTCCGCTCGTCTTATCAGCTCTGCGCAGAAGCAGTCGCGAGCTGAGAAACATACGCTACCAAACGGCTGGTGACCTTCCCGGCGGAGTTGAAAGCAGTGGCGCCTGTGGGACCGGGTCGGCGTCGCCGTCTTTCGCAACAGTGGAGGTCAGCGGTAGGATTTCGGAGGTGGCTTCGCAACAGTGGTGGCTTCGGCGGGATCGGCCCGTCGTTCGCAACAGTGGTGGAAGCGGCGGGATCGGTCCGCTTCTCAACAGCATGTACTTAAGTATATTCAAAATATCAAGATATGCAGTTTATAGCTATGTTAGAAAACTTGCCATAAACTTCTGTACAGTGTTCTGGTGCAGTCCTACGACCGATATTTGCCGCATCGAAAATTTCGGGCACACTTTATTGCAATATAGGGTATTTTGACAACTGATGACATGTGAAAGCCTTCTACGCAGTGCTCGGCTGCAATCTCAAAACCAATATCTGTCTCAACAAGAAGTTTCAGATGCATTTTGTAGATGTTAAAGGATATTTAAAATACCGACAAAGTGCAAAAGCATCCAACAAAGCACTGATCTGCAATCACAATCCAGCTTAGAGCCATTTTTAGTGCTCTATAACAGGTTCAAATAAAGTTATCAAACACTAGAATTATCTACGTAGTTTGGTTCATGATACCAATGTGTCTGAATTTTTGAAGGCACTTGTATGATATTGCCCCAATCCCAATGTGTCAACGTCGAAAACGACCAACATCGCTTCCAGCTGGCCTCCTTCACCCTATTGAGATCCCTGCTGAACCATTCTACCGCGTAGGGCTTGACTTTCTCGGGCCATTTCCCACTTCTGCAACCAGGAACAAATGGGTTGCCATGGCGACCGACTACGCGACACGTTACGCGATCACCCGCGCTCTCCCAACCAGCTGCGCTACCGATGTCGCCGACTTTCTACTGCGCGACATCATTTTGCATCACGGTGCTCCTCGACAGCTTGTTACTGACCAAGACCGATACTTTTTATCTCGCGTCGTCCAGGATCTTGTACGTTCTTGTTCCACAAACCACAAGCTCACAACGGCATACCATCTACAAACTAATGGGCTTACAGAGCACCTGAATCGCACTATCACCGACATGTTGTCGATGTATGTTTCTCCAGACCACCGCGACTGGGACGCAACGTTACCCTACGTCCTCTTTGCTTACAACTCCTCCAGACATGACACCGCAGGCCATTCCCCGTTCTACCTTCTTTATAGACGTGAACCCTCTCTTCCTCATGATACACTCCTTCCCGCTGGTTCAAGCTCCCCTGTCACATACGTCCGCGATCGCATAGAACGAGCCGACGCAGCACGACAGATTGCCCGAGAACGACTCGCACTTTCTCAAGCCTCTCAGAAAGATCGGTGCGATCGTCACCACAGTGAAGTTTCGTATGCACCCGGTTCACTAGTACTCTTGTGAACCCCCTGTCGTCACATCGGTCTCTCAACAAAGCTCTTATTTCACTATGACGGACTATACAAAGTCCTTAGCAAGGTCACTAACCTCACCTACGAGATACAGCGAGTCGTCGATGAAGCGCACTCAACGCCACCACCATCTACTGTTGTGCACGTCGTAAGACTGAAACCTTATATGTCGCCCAACACTCCGCTTCGTGACAAGCATCGGGTCAGCGCTTTAACGCCACGGGGTAGGGCCACAAGGCAGTAGTGGGATTGAGGCATAAAGGAGTAGATGGTCTATGCTTAGAATAGAAGACTACGAAGTGGATAAAGACTGATCCCAGCTGGTTCTCGAACGCGCAAGTAGCTGGTCGTGCTTGCTCTAGGGTTTTGGGCTAAGTTTGTGTAGTGGCTGTGGTTTATTTGTCTTTATTAGGCGTTCCTATACTGCTTTTAGCGCTAGAAAGAGCACTCAGATGCCGTTTTCTTCACCTGGACCAGGGACTTTCCTCTGGTCTGCTTCACTTCCGCCACAGGAGATACCAGGGGATCAGTTTCTGCGCAACGGCATTCCCGCAGTTCCTGTGGCCCTCGTCCCTAGCAATGACGGCTTCATTAGGATGAAGAATCCGAAAGTGGTCCAGACGGAGCTTAGAGCTGCAACGTCTCACTTCCACATCACAGAGGTCCACCGGTTCGGCTGAGGTGGTATTATATTTTTTTCATCTGATCAGCTCTGTGTCCAAGACCTACTGAAATGCTCGAGTTTCTCGACCAATCCGGTGAGCGCCTTTATTCCCCCTTCCCCCGCATCTGGCTTGTGTGAAAGGTATTGTTCGCGGCGTCGATGTTAACGTGACCCTGTCTGAGATATTAGAGATGTTTGCCGTGACTGGTGCTATCCCCTTTTTTAAGTGTGCACGACTGGTAGAGAAGCAGAAGATACCGACTGAGTCGGTAATTGTAACCTTTGCTGGAGTGAATCTTCCAAGCGAAATCAAGTCATGGCCACTAATATAGAGTGGAACCACTATCACCGCGACCACTCCAGTGTACGAAGTGCTGGCGATACGGTCACACTATCAAAGGATGCAGGTGAGAACTCAAATGCCGGGTGTGTGGTGACAACCACAAAACAAATGACTGCATAGCTAAAGAAGAGAAATGTTGTCTCTGCAACGAACAACACTGTGCAGGTAGTCCTGATTGCTCAGCTAAGGCTCGAGAAATGCAAATTCTTAAAGTGATAGGGCGTAGGCGCTGTTCTCAACGAGAAGCCATAGAGGAAATACAGGCCAGAACTCAGGGGTATGCCAGTGTTTGCAGCACGACATATCTCGGAAATTAATGGGTCGATTTCCCTGAATATCGTGCAGGTCGTAGAAAAGGCTCTAGAAAAAGCCATGGAACAACTGGCTTCTAACCTTTGTGATTCTCTATCTAAAATTTTGGCTAACCAGATGACTCGCGTATTTGGTACAACGGGAGAGTCAGGCCTAGTATCCCAACATGTCGAGAGTTCACGACCAATAATTGACGGTGCATCTGAAACTGCGCCATCGTATTATCCGTCTGCAGGAGCCTCTGCTATAGGCATTCACAGCCAAAATGAGGAATTTGAAACCGCACCATCGTATTCTCTGTCTGCAGCACCCTCTGCAGTAGATATACAGAGTCTAAGTGAGGACAAAGATGCAGATACAATCGATTCAGATCACACAGATTTGGACCCTAGGTCCCTGAAGCGATCTAGATCCCCTATGTCAAGGAAAACTAACTCACCGAAACAGACAAAGAACAAAAAGTGTCGGAAGGAAAAGGGGAGCCTTTCAAAGAGAGATTTCTTGAAAGAAAGTATTCTAGATAAAGCTATAGCGGAAGCAGCTCTTTCGAAACCATATGGTCGCTTAAGATTCTCCATTGGAATCGCCGATCAATTAATTCTGTATCTACGGATTTGGTATACTTGACTTCTAAATTCGCTCCTGATATTATAGCATTACAAGAGACTTGGCTATCTGTACATAATTTGTTCCAGTTAAATAACTTCCGGTCTTTTCGACTAGACCGTCCATCGAGAGGTGGGGGTCTAGCTTTCTTTATTAATAATAGAATTAGTATGAAAATCAAGTGTTCATGCAAACATATGTCGCCAGAATGCGAAATTTTGGCAGTAGACATTACACTACCCAACTGCACTCTTTTCACTCTAGTTAATATGTATTTTCCGGATGGAGTTCAAGACACACGAAGTTTGAATCTAGCTACAAAGTTGTGGCGCAAGGACAAAGTTTTAGTTGGAGACTTTAATTCCCACCACACGAGTTTGGGTTTTAGAACTGATCTGAGTGGAAAACGCTTGTGGGAGTGGACAATGGCTAATGACCTGACGTGCCTCAATGTCAGAACCCCCACATTTATTCGTAATCACTCCAGGTCGGCCTTAGATTTAAGTTTTGTCAGTTCAGCCATTACTACTACTTCTTGGAAAGCGCTGGACTGTGGCACCAACAGTGACCACTTACCGATAAGTTTTGAAATTTCTTGCCCGATAATTCCATCTTGTTCAAATGTAAGAGTATTTGTAAATTACACTAAATTTAAGAATGATCTGAAGTCAGCATTGGCTTTTCACTCGGAAGAGAGCGATGACAAAAAACACTGAAAATAAACGCAGTCATTAAAAGATCCTACAAAAGAGCCGAATTTACTGTTGAATCCACAAAAAGAGTATATAGCCGTTGGTGAAATGATGAATGTACAAGAGAGCACCGACGACGTCAGGCAGCTTGGAAGCAGCTCGTACATAATCAATCCCCCCAAAACTGGGCCGATTATAAATTCATTGCTGCGGGCTTTAAAAGAACGGTAGGTCAAGCTAAACAAGAATATGACAGAAGACATTATGAATACCTGTCGAAGCCTAAACATATGAAAGCACTGTTCCGATATATGAGAGCTCGGAAAATCTTGCCATCACCAGTTAATGTAGCTTGTGATATTCTGTCGGCACAAGAAATGACCACTACCTTAGAGGCAATCGGTAAAGGTCTGGAAAGCAGATTCACTTCAGTAGTACCAAACAACTGGCACAAGTCTACGACAAAGTCTGACTTGGACGAAGTGACACAAACAGAAGTATCCAACGTGATTAAACATTTACCCTGTGTGTCTCCTGGCCCAGATGGAATCACAATACCGATGATTAAAATTCTGTTCAATTTATCGCCTAGTGACGTCTCCAATGTTATTAACTACTCCTTAAAAAACTCATGGGTGTCACGGGATTGGAGGAAAGCAAAGGTTATTCCTGTACTAAAAAATCCGTGTGTAGGATTAACAGTCGATAGTATCAGACCAATCTCTCTAACATCTAACATAGTCAAACTATAGTAGAGAGGGTCCTACATAGCTGAGTAAGTATCTGGATGGCAGACAATTTAGTAATAAAACCGAACCAAATCGGCTTTCGTAGTGATTTCTCTATTTAGTGTGATTTAGAGAGCCGAATACAGCTCACGCAAAAAAGAAGGCAATACGCTGCTTTAGTAACGCTTGACATAGCCAAGGCGTATGACAGTGTGGAGCACTTCATATTGGTAAATACGCTAAAGAGATTGAATTTCCCACAATATTTTTATTGAGTGGGTGGCTGAATTTTTAAAATCAAGAGAATTATACTGCGTCAAGGATGAATGTTCCTCATCCAGATTTAAACAAACGCGCGGAGTTCCTCAAGGAGCAGTCTTATCTCCAGTGTAATTTAATGCTTTAATGAGCACGATTCCAACAAATAAAGAAGTTACTGTCTACATTTATGCTGATGGCATCGCATTCTTTGCTGCTGACGGTGATATTTACTCACTACAACTTAAATTACAAATATATATAAACATGTTAGAAATTTGTTTGCAGTCGATTTCTTTATTGTTAAATGTCAACAAAAGTGCGCTCTTGGTGTTTCCGCTTGCAGACCCAATTTTAATTTCAATTCTATATAAACAGGAACCCATCCAGCAAGTAGACTCTATAAAATATTTGGGAATCATTCATAATGACAAACTTAACTGGAGTCCACACATAGAGTATATAACTACCAAAGCACAGCGGGCTTCAGGCTTACTGCACAAGCTAAGTAACCGGAAATATGGGTTACGGAGGCACACCTTGATAATGTTGTACAATATGTACATGCGCCCCATCATGGAATTAGGATGCATACTATTCCCGGGTGGCCCTGCTTATAAAACAAAACCTCTAGTTGTCTTGAAGCGAGAAGCACTGCGAATGTGTCTGGGACTCCCTATAGGTTTGTGGCTATCAACGTACTGTACCAGGAAGCGCGCCTGCCTACACTACTTTGTCGATTTCGAATTTTGACCGTACAAGCATTTTTAAAATTTTATAGCTTACCGGCAAGAAGATCTCAATATGCTTTTATCGCAAACCCAGACGCCTTCTTTCTTGCTCATTGACCACGGTTTCACACACCTCAGATAATGTTTGTACAAAATAATCTACAAAGTATAAAAGTGAACATTAGAAACGTAATTGAGTCTAATGACTCGAATTGTCATGTTATAATTGAGTGTGATTATATGTTCCCCCAAAACGCCAAGTTACAATCTCTCAAATATTTAAATAACATATTATTAGATTACTTGGAGCATGCAGAAACTAAAAATATAATAGCCACAGATGCTTCAGTAAATAATCAAAAGGCAGGTGTAGGCATTGCCTCTGATTCGCTTGACTGGTCCCTTTCAGTAAGACTGCCTGATTTTACTCCAGTTTTTGAAGCGGAGCTCGTGGCGATTATTTTAGCTCTTCGAAAACTTCCGCCAAATCAAAATAAGGCAGTCATAATGACGGATTTTCTTTCAGTTTGTGCAGCTCTGACAGCTTCAGAGAACTCTCGAATTCTAAGGACCATTAAAACATTAGTACCACCGCAGTTGAGAGAGAGAGAGACGAGAAAAAAGGAAGGCAGGGAGGTTAACCAGATGCTAGTATCCGGTATGCTACCCTACACTGGGGTTGGGGAATAGTGGGGTGAAAGAGAAAAGGAGAGTTAAAAAAGCACCGCAGTTGAGACTCCTGAGGTTACTATGGGTTCCGGGACACTGTGGATTAAGATTAAATGAATTGGCCGATTCCTTAGCACGAGCCGCACTTGATGGTCCAGTTTTATCCATACTGCCAGATGTTGAATATATTACAGCAATAAGATATCGAAAATCAGCAATTTCCGTTGATACGATAGAAAAGGTAACTACCTGGACAGAATATAACCACTTCAAGTTTCCATGGCGACCCCACTGGAGCCAGTTCAGAAAGCTCGAAGTTTTAATTACTAAATCTCGATGTCGTGTCCCCCCCCCCCCCCCTAAACCTGTATCTACACAGAGCTGGTCAGACATCACCCCTCAGCGCATTCTGCGGAAAAATGGAATCACTAGAACATTATTTTTTGGATTGTCGCCGCTACGCTATACTTCGAAAAAAGGTTACCAGTTATTCCATTTCTGAAAATAGGCGTTAGATTGACGGCGGAAACTGCGCTAAGCTTTGGTGCCTCAGTTTTGGGACATTGCCACAGGGATGCTTTCAATACCGCTTGCGATTATGTTCAGGCAACCAAGCGCATACCTTTGTGATGTTCAATCAAATAATTATTATTTATTACTCCCCATGGCAAAGTGAAGTAAACGCAGCTGAGTGGTAATCACAACACCTGAAATCTCAAAATTGCTTAACTTGACTTTTCAATTTATTTTCTCGTTCGCTCTCTTTTTATGTGGTTTTCCTTACATTAGTCATATTATAATACAAATTCATTACACATAGTTAAAATGATCACAGAAAAACTGCACTACACTTTCTTGGCCAATCCCCCTGAGTGGGTAAGAGCCATCAACCTAGGGAAACAAACAAACAAACTGGTCCCAGCCCGCCAGTGTGCCAGCCATTGCCATCGCAAGTAAACATCGTAAATATCCGCAATTATACGTTTCCTTGTAAGATTATTAATGTTCTATTTCTCTCATTTTCTACCGGACTGCAGTCAGAAGGCAGTAATATTTGCTTACATTGGCACACTTATTGTAATATTACTGCTTAAATGCTTTCATTTTGTATTTATGTACACCACTCCAGTAGTAGCCCCGCATTTGGCTGCAGTACTTGAAAATAAATAAATATACCATCCGAAAGCGTCCCACGCAGTGCTCTATTCCAGTGTTATGATTGATATCTGTTGCATCATGAAGTGTCTGGTGAGGTTTGTTGGCTTGAAGAACAGTTCGGCTGCAGGCAACATTCAAAAGTCTTCTACACAGGGTTCGATGGCAATGTTATGACCGATATCCTTGGCTTTATGAAATGTTGGGTGCAGTTTGTCGTTTTATTTTAGAGAATATTTTGACTACATACAACGTTCAGAAGTCTTTCACACAGGATTAAGTTGCAGTGTTTTGAGCAATGTCTGTGACATCATTAAGTGTCAGCCACAATTAGTTGCGTTAGATCATATTTAGACTACAGACTATGCCCAAAAGCATTCTACGCAGTGCTTGGTTTTTATCTTATGACCAATATCGGTTGTATCATTAGAATCCAGGTGTGCTTTCTTGCATTAGAGAATATTTATAATACACACATCATCAAAACCCTTCAATACAGAGTTCAGTTGCAATCTTATGATCGATTTCTGTGACATCACAAAGTGTTGGGTGCAGTTTGTGGCTTTAGAGAATATTTTGACTACAGACAACGTTCAGACGTTTTCCATGCAGGGTTCAGTTACAGTATTATGACCAATAACTGTCACATCATGAAGCGTCAGGCACAGTTAGTTGTGTCAAAGCGTATTTCACCTACAAAAAAGGCCTAGAAGTATTCTACGCAGTGTTTGGGTCCTATCTAATGATCAATTAATATCTGCTGCATCATTAAGAGCCAGGTGTGGTTTGTTGCGCTAGAGGATATTTCTATCACAGACTTCATCCGGAAGTGCTCTAAACAGGGCTTTGTTGTAACCTTATGACATAAATCTGACACGTCATGATGTTTCGTATGTCAGTATTAAGATAATGAGTGCTGTAAACTATGAAGTGTAAAAATACTGAATGTACCAGGATTTTCACAATAGATAGATCGATATGTGTGGTTTAACGTCCCAAAACCACCATATGATTATGAGAGACGCCGTAGTGGAGGGCTCCGGAAATTTCGACCACCTGGGGTTCTGTAACGTGAACCCGAATCTGAGCACACGGGCCTACACCATTTCCGCCTCCATCGGAAATGCACCCGCCGCAACCGGGATTCGAACCCGCGATCTGCGGGTCAGCAGTCGAGTAACTTAGCCACTAGACCACCGCGGCGGGGCAATTATCACAATAATATAACGAATTTGCTAGTGTAGGTATAGCAACCAGGTAATTTATACACCTTCGCTTTTTAGAAACCTGTTTTATACACCTAATTAAAGGGGCAGCTGCCCCCTTCATCACCAAAGGGGGGGGGGGGCGTAATGGCAGCTCCATAGATTAATATAATAGAGAGGGGGGAACTAAGACTTCTTCTACATAGACATAATAGGGAGAGGGAGCAGTGTGGCGGACATCCCCCCCCCCCCCTGAAAAGAACCCTCCGCACGCCTGTGATAGACGTACAGTATCCTAGATGTGAAGTTTCCATCTCGGGAGCGGAGCACCCACTGATGTTGATTTCTAGTGCACACCGCTGTAGTTAATTCGCATACTGCGATGTCAATTAGTTCTCAAATAGTCAGAACTGTGGCGGGTGAACCACAATCAACATTGCAACGTGCTATCATATCTTCGGCAACGTACGAACCCGCTAGAGTGTAGAAAGCGCCGTTCTGTGATGAACTTGGACAGTGCTAAGCCAAAAGATCAAGCAACACTTAGCATCAGCCTTCGACACGTGAGCGTCAACGCGGTCGACGCGTGCCAGTGGTTGCGCGCCCTTTTCCTCTACAGGCGCGACTAGACGCCTTTGACGCGTAGGCGCGAGCGTACGCGTGCCAGGGGTTGGCACTTTACTGTATATGCTACCGAAGGTAGCAGAGCTTGGCATAGGTTCGCCATCTTGCCCACCGGCTCGTCTATGTTAAGCAGGAAAGCTACCCTTCAGGAATGTAAGAGCCTACGCAGCTCAACGGCTCCGGGTACTTTTTCAGTGTACGCTCGTTCATAACACGTCACTGACGCTGGCCCATAGCTAAAAAGAAAGGGGGGGGGGGGGCTCTTTTCCGAAACTCTGGGTACGCGTATTTTACTGAAAATGACTCATACAAATGAGTGTTTTTCATGGTATTCAGCAAGTCGGCCCCCTACTCCCGCGAAAAAAAAAATACTGCACATATGCCGGCACAGGGCGCAATGACTCTCGCTTACAAGAAAAAAAAACTAAAATGAACAGCAGGAAACACCTCTGCAACACCGACAAACAATCCACACTGCGTGAGCCGAACCGCATTGCGCTTCGCGAGACTTTCCTACACCGTGCTTGACAGTGCAGTGGTAGCAGTGGTGGCGCTGTGGTTTCCAGCACCCACGCGGTCGTGAAGTTGGCTTTCCCTTAAACGCACGCTTTTTGCGCACGTTAGCGCACTCTGCGAATGGTGGCGCGAGCGGCTAGTTCTGTCAGAGGCGCAACTCTGCTATCTAAAGGTAGCATATACAGTAACTCTAGGGATGGATTGATGGATGGATTCATATGGCTGTACCCCTTGGATCGGGCGGTGGCTCACGCCACCAAGCCGCAATACTTAGTGAACCAAAAGCTAGATTTATTTTTTCCCTTTAAATAGTGAGGTTGAGGACTCGTACTTTGCAGTGAAGGGTTTAATTTTCACTCGTGCCTTGACTTTAGCCACCAATCAGAAAACCTCCTCCTTGGTAATTCTACCCGCTTAAAGTCTATTTTGCCCTCCCTGACCCTAAACCCCAGTGCTTTGAAAAACTCTGCGCCATCATCCTGAACTATAGGGTGAAGCCCTTTACAGAACATTATGAAGTGTTTGGCAGTTTATTCTTCCTCTCCACACGCACTGCATACCGTGTCTACCCCTTCGTATTTGGCCCGATATTTCTTGGTTCACAATACTCCCGTCCTGTCCTCAAACAGTAGAGGACTACCCCGAGTATTGTCATAGATCCTTTCTATGGCAGTTTCCTGCTTAAAATTCGATAGATCTCTAGTGCGGACTTCTTAATCATACAATTTCTCCACATATCGGTCTCAGCTTCCTTCACCTTCTTCTTGACCGATGATTGATTGATTTGTGGGGTTTAACGTCCCAAGACGACTATTTGATTATGAAAGACGCGATTCTTCTTAACCGATCATTCTTTTTGGTATGGCCCCCTGCTGTTTTCTAAGTATTTACCAGTCAATTTTCTGGTTCGGTTCCTCCATTTTGTATCGACATTCTTCATGTACAAGTAGCTGAATACCGTCCTAGCCCAAAGCTCCTCCCCCATTTCTCTCAATCGCTTCTCAAATTTTATCTTGCTGCTAGCTTCTCTGCCCTCAAATGATGTCCATCCAATATCACCTTGTACACCCTGGTTGGGTGTATTCCCGTGAACTCCTAAGGCAAGCCTACCTATTCCACGTTGCTTAATTTCTAATCTTGCTTGAACTTCTGATATCATGCATAAGACCGCATTGCCGAACGCCAAACCAGGAACCATGACCCCTTTCTATATTCCTCTCACAACATCATACCTATTCTAATTCCACAGTGCCCTGTTTTTCATCACCGCTGCATTCCTGTTACCTTAAGTCGTCACGTATATATTTCGTGTTCCCTTAGGTACTTGGCCCCATTGCTTATTCTTACGCCCAGATATTTGTATTTATCTGTTATCTCTAGCGTGACCTCCTGTATTTTAAGCTCACTACCTTCATTATTATTAAAAATAATGACAGCTGATTTTTCCTTACTGAATCTGAAACCTAACCTATCTCCCTCATTACCGCAGATGTCCATCAATCTCTGCAAACCTTCCTTGTTGTCAACAATTAGCACTATATCATCTGCGTACATCAATGCTGGTAGTGCCTGTTCAATGAGTTTTCCTTGTTTGACGAAAGAGAGGTTTAAGCCCAGTGCACTTCCCTCTAATTTGGCCTCTAATTCTTGTGGGTACATCATGAATAACAAGGGTGACAGAGGACACCCCTGCATAAGCCCCTGTTTTAGCTCTGCAGGCTTGGATACCTGTTTTTCCCACTTTATAACTACCTTGTTACTTTTATAGATTTCCTTAAAAAAGATTAGTGACTCCATCTTCCACACCTAGTGTGTCCAGTATTCCCCACAAGTCCTCTTGAACCACGTTATCGTACGCTCCCTTGATATCCAAAAATGCTAGCCACAGGAGCCTGTGTTCCTTTTCTGCTATTTCGATGCACTGTGTCAGTGAGAACAGATTGTCTTCCAACCTCCTGTGTTTCCGAAACCCATTCTGCAGTTCCGGCAGCACCCCCTCATCATCTATCCATGCCTGCAGTTTTAGGGGCGAAGCTCCTTAGGGCGTGGGCTGTGCGTCCCCTGTAGCCTGTATGTAGCCACCTCTAGTTTAGTTCTTGCAGTGTTCACTAGATGGCGGTACCGTCCCCTGTATGTAGCCACCTCTAGTTTAGTTCTTGCAGTGTTCACGAGATGGCGGTACCGTCCCCTGTATGTAGCCACCTCTAGTTTAGTTCTTGCAGTGTTCACTAGATGGCGGTACCGTCTCCTGTATGTAGCCACCTCTCGTTTAGTTCTTGTAGTGTTTACTAGATGGTGGTACTTGTAGCTGATGATGAAAAGATGCAAGATGTTATAAACTAGAAAGCGGTACTTGTAGTTGATGAAAGACGCGAGATCTTATAAAATAGGAATGATGTCACATATGGCGCGTGTCATTGGTTGAAGGCAATCGTTCGATTTAGTGCGGCGACGTACGCTAGGGGGAGCGATGTAATAAAATCGAGTGGGCAAAATGTACAGAGGATTTATGGTTTACCAGGTTTACCTTCGGAGCTTCGCCCACTCATCATCATTCACTTCGTGGATATGGCGGAATTTTTTTCCTTTATAATCTGCATCGCCAGTGTAGACCACCGATGTCACTGGTATAGGACGGTAGTTGTTTATGTCAGCTTTGTCCCCCTTTCCTTTATAGATCATGCTTATCCTGCTAAGTTTCCATCCATCGGGGAATTCACCATCGATTATCAATTTGCTCATTGCCTCTCTCAAAGCCTGCTTAGACTTCGGACCTAATGTCTTTATCAGCCTAATTGGAATGCCATCTGGGCCTGTTTATGTACTACTAGGAACCCTCTTCTCAGCCCTTTCCCACTCTCGTTGTGAAAATGGAGCCATTGAGTAACTTGATTCCTCCTTGTCTATTGTGGTGTATAAAACACTTCTATGTTGAAATTTTTCTGTCCCATTGTTCTTATATATTCCATAGCTTCGTGCTCTTGTAGCCTAGCACCTCTAGATGTAGTTATAAACCTCTGCTCTAGGCTCGTCTCACTTCTTAGGGAGCTTAGATGGTTCCAAAATTTCACAGCTGCCTTTCTATCTTTTTTTGTACTTCTGCCAGCCACTGAACTCTCTTTCTTTTCATATTTTCATTGATCAAAAGGGATGCATCCCTTCTACAGTTTAGAAGATTTCCCATTTTCTTTCAACATCATCTGTCGGTTCACCCCGCTGCTTAGCATGTCTGTGTTCCCTAGAGGCTTCCTGACGTTTTGCTATGGCTCCCTTAACTTCCTGATACCACCAACTCTTGGGTTTGTGTCTTCTTTTCGGAGGTGACTTGTCACGTGCCTTAGCAAGCTCTAGCTGAAACAGTCAAAATAAATTCGTGTATGTCCACACTGTTTTGTTGTCCTCAGTGATTACTTTCTCGATTTGTTAAGTAGCTATTTCTATTTGCCTCTCTGAATAAAAATTTTCCTGTAGTTGCTCATCTTGTCTCTTTCCCACTTTCACTGCTCTTTCAAAACTTAGCTTGATACGTTTGTCATCACTACCCAGACTTCTGGAGCCACCTTCATCTATGTGCATTCCCCTGAGCTTATCATACATCCTATATGACATCAATGCGTAATCTATCACCGACTGCAGTATTCCTACCTCCCACGTTATTTCCCTTCACACTTCTCCGTACTGTTGCACCATACTGTTGCTGAGACACCGACTGATCAGCGCTCCTAGTTGTCACGGCTGGAAGTTCCCGTGTTTTCAAGGGAACGGGGTCATTTTTGGACAATAAATAATCGTTGAGGCGGAAATTCCTAAACTTCTTAAAGGGACAAGTTCTGGGAATTGTACTGCACTTCAAAAATGCAGCATCGTTAACGTCGTGGTTTCTGATTCTGTTCCCACAACGAATAAAGTTTACACACTGGGGCCCCATGGAAGCTACCTCAATCACACCTTGTTTTTGTTTGGGGGGGGACAAAAGCTGTCTCAAAAAAATATGCGGAGACCTGTAAATTTCTCGGAGATCTAAGTATTCCGAAGGCTAAGCTTAGATTTGATCCCACAATCATGTTTCTCTCTGACAAAAAAAATACATTCCAAAATGCAGTTTTATAAAATACAGTCACGTCGCAGACGCGCGCCTTGGACCATAGTACCTTGATAAAACCAATCTTATCACCACACGCCCGGCTGGTGATTTGGCCGAGTTGGTTGAGCGACTAAGCTGGTAGCTCGCGAGGGGTCAATTCGGCGCAGCGCGGGTTCAAATCTATTGTAAAATATTTTCCTTCTGTTCTTTCTAACTTTTTTCTTACAGAATTTCTGTCGCTGGTTACTGTACTCGGCTGCGATCTGAAGGACACGGGTTTGATCATGACCGCGGCTCTAGCATTTCGAAGTAGGTAAGAATCCTAGAATACTTCGATTAATATGTGTGTTCGATGTGGCGTAATCAAGTTGGCGCTAGGGGGGTACAAATGTCCCGGGCACCATTTGAACGGGGGCGCCGAGCCGAGCCCACCCAACATGCACTCGGGGGCTTCCTGAGGATCCAAGCGAAGCTCTATGGTGCCCCGCGTTCCGTGGAAAGGTAGTCCCTACAGGTTCAAAACAAGTGGGAGCATACCACACTCTTCCAACACTTCGTTTGTCCCGCTCGCTCGCTGGATTCCGTGCCGACCGGTTGTGCGCCCGCGTGCTCCGCGCGCTCGCGACCTTCGGCGTCATCGTAGCTCTGGCCGACTGGGCTGGCCCTACGTCACCTCCTGTCGCCGATGATCTTCGACGACAGTACAGCTCTGACCTACTGGACCTGCTCTACGCCATCTACAGACGCCGATAACATCTCTCGCAAGTGTACCCCGTCCTCGGACTCCAGTGACCGTGTTTCCATCTTTCCTGTCTCTCCTATCCCCTCAGTTTGTTGTTGCTTCTTCTTCCTCTTTTCTATACCTTTACTTCTACCCTTTTATCCCTCCTCACCCCCATCCCTTGTGAGCTCTGTGGCGGTGTCGCTCACTGAAGCAGACAATAACGGGGCTCACTTTTCTCTTCCTTTCTCTATCTTAAGAACCACTCGCGCGCACTTCGTTTGTCACTTTCTTCTCTCCTTGTACCATCCGTGAGGCTCGAGACT
Source organism: Rhipicephalus annulatus (assembly GCA_013436015.1). Classification (NCBI taxonomy): domain Eukaryota; kingdom Metazoa; phylum Arthropoda; class Arachnida; order Ixodida; family Ixodidae; genus Rhipicephalus; species Rhipicephalus annulatus. Next base: position 24,368 of record WOVY01004168.1, read on the forward strand.
CCTTTCACCAGTTGAATATTGCTCCTTTGCTTTACCAAACGAAACACAATATTCTAAAGCCTGGGGCTCCTAGGAACCTGCGGCTCATATGAGCAAGGCGTACCTGGCTACTTGCTCATATTCAAGTTCATAAAAATCAATAAAATAAATAGGTCGACGTTAGCCTGTTTGCACCTAAACGCGATTTTGATCAGGAACGTATACGTGTCCAGGGTCGTAGACAAAATCTTTTTTCTGGGGTTCTGTATTCACTTTATTCGTGGTCTGGGATCTGTTTGTATGTGTGCGCATACATACACATGTAAACAAATGTAATGTTATCGGCGCAGTGGGAGGTATACTTCCCTAACCTCCTTCCAGCTTCGCCACTGAACTTATCGCTTGAAATGTTTGTTTTCTCTTAGTTTGGCCCAAGCCTGTTTTGGTTCTTGAACACGTATATAACCGTAGTGGGGGCTCACCACCGCAACGACAATGGTCACGAAAATGCCCTTCTTTTTAACGCAGGTTTTCCTCCTGTTGTTCGCATCTTCACTTCGGCTGGGCTTTCCGGGCAGCCACCCGTTCCTTGACTCCGCCAAAACGCACCCGTCACCATTCAACCGTTGGCCTTGAAAGTTTCTTCGCAAGAAAACCCGCGAACGCCATTTCTGTCAGCAGTCCGCATCTTCGTCTGGCAACATCAAGGCACTATGAGTGAGGGGTGTCAACATCGCCTTCAAGTAACGACACCAGATACGAGCGCCTTGGGGCTCGCCACCGCAACGACAGTGGTCACGAAAATGCCCTTCTTCTTAACGCAGGTCAGTTACCTTCCAAACGCGGCCTGCGTGCGTTCTGGAAATCGTTGTCTTATTGTGGTGTCGTGCCCCACTTGTGACATCGGTACTTATGTAATTCGCTGTGTGGGATCCTGCGGTCTTGTAACAATGCTCAGGCGATAAACTTGCCCCTGGTGATGTCGGGTGATGTGGAACTAAACCCAGGACCTGTTTCTCCTCCGTCCATTGAAACCATTGCAACAGCCATATCGCGCATAGAGGCATCCCAAACTTCGGTTCTGACAGAACTTTCACTTATCCGATCATCCCAGTCAAGCATTGAGGCACTCATGGCCAGCCTTTGCGCTCATGTTGATACCCTAGAAAAAATTGTGCAATCGTCTCAGTCTAACGAATCAGGTATAAAGGCAGACGTGAATGACAGCTTTCTCAAACTTTCTTTGGAAATCAGGGTTCTTAAAGATAAGTGTGATGACGCTGAAAATCGCCTACGTTGTTCTAACCTACTTTTCTGCTGTGAAAAGGTGAGACCTGGCTTCAGTCCCAGGAAAAAATGACAACGTTTTGGTGTGAAAAACTCGTTATCTCCATACCGGACGACTTGGAGCGTGCACACCGGCTTGGTCGTTACCATGAAAGCAAAACTATACCTATAATTGTAAAATATGCCAGATTTAAAGATAAAATCTAGAATTCTCGCAGAAGCATGCAAGGCGCATGTTTTCAAATCCACGAAGACTACTGAGCTAAGGTTCGACATGCACGTAGGAAACTTTACGGCCATGACATACAGAGCGGCAAACCATTCACACTTCGCTTTGACAAGTTGCTGCTAGACAACAAGCAATTTTTGTACAATGCAGAATCTGATAGCGTTGTTGAATTGCAGTCGTAGCAGTCATTGCTCTATTCCAGGCATGCGCGTCACCCACTTCCCCCAAGCCCTGCCTCGCCCCTATGACTGATCCCGTTTGTCAGAGCCTGGCCGTCTTACTCACAAATGTACGTGGTTATCTGCCTAAGAAATACTCCATTGACTCTCTACTCAATGATAACAGCACCGACATAGCAATATTTGCGGAATCTTAGCTTCAGCCGCACATTGCAGACCACGAGCTATTACAAGACTGCCAGGCGTGCGCTGTTCACTGGCTTGACTTGGGGCGGAGGGGTGGCGGTATGTTGATTTTTATTCAAGAAAGTGTTCCTTCTTACGGCATTAAGATGAACTGTCAAAACGATATATTGTGTATTAACATTTCGTTAGCTTTAAAGACGACTGTGATTATTGCTTGTTACCGTGCTCCTGATTGTAATGCCTCTTTTATTCATGAACTCAGTTCAGTTCTTGTGCATCTTTACTTCCCTTTTCCTTTTGCTAATTTCATGCTCTGTGGCGATTTTAATTTTCCAGATATTAACTAGACAAATGTTCAGTCACATAACCGCCAATCCAAAGACTTTCTTGATGTGATTCTGGCGTTAAACTTTACTCAAATCGTTGATTCACCAACCCGTGGAAGAAATATTTTAAACCTTGTTCTTGTATCAAACCCCGATGTAATTAAATCGCTATCATCTGTCGATGGTCTAGGTGATCACAGCTTGGTCCTATTTAATCTCTGCATCCCATGACCTGTACGACAGCCTTGCACTAAACACATCAGCAATTATGGCAAAACCAACTTCACAAAAATAAACTTCGAATTAAGTCTTTTTCCTGATTTCTTTCGTCGGACTGCCCCATTTCGCTCAGTAGATGACAATTGGCTGTTATTTAAGAATAAACTAACATTGCTCGTTGAGATACACGTACCCCCTGTACGCGTTCGTGGCGATTTTGGAAAACCTTGGTTTTTGAATACTCTAAAGAGGCTGTCAGGGAAGAAAAGGCGTCTTTTCCACGATGCGAAACGCTCGAAAACCTCTTCTTCAAAGTGAGGAAAGTACTTTACATGCCTGCGCGAATACTATATACTACTGCTTTGAGACGATCCAAAAAGAAGATCTTTCACCATGACCTACAGACAATTATGCGTGCCAACACCCCCAAATTTTGGAAAGTCCTCACATTAAGTAAAGGCTCCAATAAAACTTCTTTAAGGTACCCTGATTGTTGCAATGTGTCAATTGATGAGCGATCATATGTAATCAACTCATATTTTTAATCTGTTTTCACTAATGAACCTACGCTAAGCGGCTTCGTCCCGCCCAACCACTCTCTTCCCCAAATGTCTCCCATAACTATCAATTCTGAAGGAATCTTTAAACTCATCGAAAAAATAAAGATTTCTGGTGCCCCCGGGCATGATGGTATTACAGCCAAAATACTAAAAAGCACAAAAGTATTCTTAAGTTCTATGTCACAAATAATTTTCAGCAGTCCATCACAGAGAGTTTGCTTCCGAATGACTGGAAAATTAATAAGCTAGTACCGGTATTCAAGTCTGGCAGCCGCTCGGATCCTTCAAAATACCATCCCATTTCGCTTACAAGCATTGCATCAAAACTCTTAGAACATATAATATATTCACAAATAGCATGCCATCTAAGTAATCATTCCTTCTTTTTTCACAATCAACATGGTTTTCGGCCAGGCTTCTCATGTGATACTCAGCTCTTTCCGAATTTGTTACCGATCTTCACTTAAACCTAGACTCATATTTTCAAACTGATGTCGTCTACCTAGATTTTGCAAACCTTTTGATTCCGTTCCCCACCAGCGACGTTTGGCCAAGCTTGCATGCCTACGGCTGGACCCCCTCGCATTGTCATGTATCTGCTGCTTTCTGATTGATTGATTAATTGATTCATTGATTGATATGTAGCGTTTAACGTCCCAAAACCACCATATGCTTATGAGAGACACCGTAGTAGAGTGCTCCGGAAAGTTCGACAACCAGGAGTTCTTTAACGTGCACCAAAATCTGAGCACACGGGCCTACAACATTTCCTCCTCCATCGGAAATGCAGCCGCCGCAGCCGGGATTTGAACCCGCGACCTGCGGGTCAGCAACCGAGTACCTTAGCCACTAGACCACCGCGGCGGGGCCTGCTTTCTGACAATTCGCAATACACAATTGTCGGAAATCGATGCTCAGCCACTACTGACGTGATTTCTGGAGTACCACAGGGATCCGTCCTTGGTCCTTTGCTCATTCTCATCTTCATAAATGACCTTCCTAATGGCATTTCATCTCCCATTCGCTTTTTTGCAGACGACTGTGTTCTTTAGCGTCACATTGCACACTATAATGACCATGATATCATACAAAATGATTTGGATCTAATCAAAACTTGGTGTTCCAATTCATTATTGAAACCCAACATCTAGAAATACAAAGTGATGCAGATATCCCGTAAGCGCTCAAAGAGCAGTTGCACGTACTTCCTAAACTAGATAGCTTTGTCCTCCGTCGAATGTTTATATCGTTATCTTGGTATCACAATAAATAGCAAGTTTACATGGTACGATCACATCACAAAATTAGCTGCCGATACTACTAAATCCCTTGATTACATCAGACGTTCCCTTTTCTTGTGTCTCTCAGCCACGCAAAAACTGGCGTATGAAACATTCATGTGGAGTAAGCTTTAATATGCCTCAGCTTTTTGGCGCCCTCACCAAGCATACCTTAGTAACGTTTTGGAATTCATACAGAACCGTGCGGCCAGATTCCTCTCTTCCAGATACAGCCGTGATGCAAGCAACAGTGTCTTAAAGTCATCCCTGGGACTCGAGTCATTATCATTCTGACGTAAGATTGTAAGGCTGTGCTTGTTCCATAGGCTCTATTAGAACTTCCCTGAACTTCGTAGTAAACTCCTAACCCCCCCCCCCCCCCCCCACTGTACATCTCGTCGCCTTTTTAATTCTCGCAGCATCCAGCGGTTGCATGGTTCAACGTCTTCTTTCAATCAATCTTTATTGCCGATTGCCATTGCCGAGTGGAATATATTGCCAGATAGTGTTGTGACTGAGCGTAACCCCAATGTGTTTAAGCAGTTGCTTACTGATCACCTCACGCTGTAATATTCATTACAACCTTACACTGTTCTCCATGTCTCGTTAAATTGCAATGTTTTTATTTTGCACCAAAACAGGTAATCTATTTCACTGAGATGTGTGTTTCGAATTTGTGACCTGACAAGTCTCAAGTCTAACTGTCTGTAGTATCCGCCCCCCTTATTTATTATCCGAACAGGGGCCTTTAAGAGAAAATAAATGATGATAATGATGATGATGATGATGATGATGAAAACTGGAAAGGAAAAGCGCTGTCCACAGTGTTGTTACTGAAGTGTTCCGATAGAGAAGCTCTTTACCAACTCATCAGACATGTCAGTCAGTCTATGTTTACGGCGACCTTTCGTATAGGCCAACGTGGGGAAGAAAAGATGAAATGAAAAAAGCTAAGTATAGGCTTTCCTGCAATGTTTCATTATTTTTGAAATAAGAAACTTCTTCCCATAATAGTATTAAAATCTGGGGTTTAACGTCCGAAAACCGTGATATGATTATGAGAGATGCCGTAGTGAAGAGCTCCGAAAATTTCGACCACCTGGAGTTATTTAACGAGCACCGAAATCTAAACACACGTGCCTCAAACGTGTTTGTCTCCATCGAAAATGCAGCCGCCGCAGCCAGAATTTCATCCCTGGACCTGCGAATTAGCAGTCGAGTGCCATAACCACTAGGCCACTGCGGCGGGGGGCGTTCGCATACTGCTTTGTTCCATCAAATTGTGTCACCTCTCCTCCTTTTTCTCTGTCTACCGATACTTTACCCACGGCAATTTTTCCGATCAGGATGCTTATAGGATGGGGTAGACTATGAGGAATGATGAACCTGAGTATTTTTTAGAGGGCTTCGAGGGGTTTGCGTCTTCACAGAGAAGGAGGTGTAACGCGTGAAATCACTGTAGCTCTCCAAATTACCATTTGCGTTTCGTTAGTCCACCGACAAAGTCACCTACTCGGAAATGCTTGCATAACGTGATCATTATGACGTAGCACATGCCGACTGCCGTGCCCGTGTCTCCAGTGGTGAACCTGGTGCAGAATAACACTAAATATACAAAGGAAGTGGAACTGCAATGGAAAATTATCCCGTTGTGATCGCATTCATGTCATTATTGCTGTGAACTCAGCTTGAACAAGAGAGAAAATTCTGATAAACTAAAGGATTTGTAATATTGGCGTCAAAGTAAGTGTGAACAGCGGTAAGTATTGAGAATCGCATACAGCGCGTCCTCCACTGACCACTATTGATAGGCGCGCATCAGTCCTATATTTTGCATCACTGCACATCTCCACGGCGATTACTGCACGGGACGCACTAGACCATTGCTAATGCTTGCTGCTGTTCACGTTCCATTTCATGCCGATAATACCAACAGCTCTTCACGTTTCTCGTAATAATCACAAACGCAGTCAAGCCATGTTTTGCCGAGAGTCAGTCATCCTGATATCTTACTGATTCAGTTTGTTTTGTTTTCTTGCTTATGCCGGTGAGCACGTTGTCAATAACAGCATCCAGGTGTGGTCTGACTGATGGGATGTTGACATCATTTATATGAGCCAGCCCTGCAGCTATTCTGCGTCGGATTTCACACGTGTTCTGCCACTGTGCTACTGTAAACTATAGGGCTTCGACGGTTTTGATTTCATGTTACATTTCTTCTCACTGGTACCCTCGCACCTGCTCTTCGGATGCGTGCAGCATTACAGGGGCAGATATAATATATAGCCTTGCATGGCTTTTCTTTCACTGCTCTGCCGCAACTCTCTTCACGGCACGCCGCCTTGGCTCGAGTTCTACAAAACGAAAACGTCCTAATAAAAACGTAAACCTAAACACGTGTGTACATAAACAGTGTTCGGCCGTCAGACGCCTGGCTTATGTCATCGACGAAAACGACGGAGCCAGGCTTTATTTGCAGAAGGAGCTGCTGCCGCCACGAGTGCACGGGGGATCAATGCAGACTGACTGAAACGCAATGCTGCATCCATGATGAGGCCTTTGCTGTGAGGTTCAAAATCTGCAACCACATTCATTGCAGCGATCATAAAAGCCATGACTTCACTGCACCACGGCCAAGCAGTGGTCAATGACACGCGTGGCGACGTGTGATGGCGCTTTCTAATTCGCTATGAGCCATCAGATTTGAGACGATATCCATTCAGCACGTAGTCTGAGGTGATATAAATTTAGTAAAAGATATTCGACTTCCGCTTTATCTTTTTCGTAACTTATCTTTTCACCACCAACAAAAACTGCACGCATTCTTCAATGCCCTTGCTCATTCCCCAGATGACCGAAATAACCACAGATGCTTCCTACCAGGCAACAGAAATTAGGTGCCTTCTTCTTCTAACCACTACCACCACCACTAACAGGGGCGTAGTCACAAATTTTTCTCGGGGGGGGGGGGGCAGGGAGTAACCATATTTTATGTATGTGCTTGCGTTTGCCCGTGTGCATGTATATACACACATCCAAAATTTTCGGAGTGGGGAGGGTTTGAACCCCCAGCTCCCCTGCTCCGCCATTGGCAGACGCAACGAACGGTACATTGTAGGTTAGCAGAGCTGGAGGGAAGTACAAGCCTGCACTCCTTCGGTATGTGCACACTGTGAGTCAGCGTTGAAGGCACACATATGTCTAAACATAGATGGCACGGAATAAGACACAGAGGTAGTTGTGATGGTAGCGCAACAGTCGCGAAGGTTGAAATGGTGTCTTCGATGGCTTATTTTTTTTAAAAAGGATGGTAGGTAAAGTTGTTTCACGCAATAAGTCCACAGGGGAAGCAATGCAGGGATTCCTGCTTCGCTTTACAGGTACGTCGGTGAGGGGGAGTGGGAACGCGTCGTAAATGTACACGAGCACCCTAGTTGGAACTTTTTTTCTGTGGAAGGGGTGAAGAGGAGGTCGGGTTTGGGGCTCAACCATACTTATTTCTCTTATGTCTTTTTGCGCGTGCTTTCGTAGGTGCCTATAGGACATAAGCAACGACGAACTCGTCAACCTCACGTTTACGCTGGGCAAGCACAGGACCGAAGCCGACACCGCCAGTGTCCTTGTTTCATTTGGGGCGCTCTCAGCTTTCCTGTCATAATAAACTGCACTCTCTCTGTCTCTCCCTTGGGGCGAGCAGATTGAAATTTCGCAACATAGGAGACGAGTAAGAATGCATACAGCGGAGTTTCCTGTAGGCATCGCCACATGTGGTGATCGCGCTCAAAGGTCGCGGCAGCTGCGGAGGTCAGTCAGCGGCACTTTAATTGCGGAAAGCTGCGAATGAAACGTATAAAATAAAATCAAAGGCACAGAAAGCTGTGAACCCATTTTATTGCCAGTTTGGGAAATGTAGCAACAGCACGAAGTGTCATAGGATCCGGAAGTGCGCCATCTAGGACGAAGACAGGGCCCAGAATTAACCGCTTTCGTGGGCTAATGCCATTGGAGCTGAGGCTATAGCTTCAACCTTTTGTATATATATATATATATATATATATATATATATATATATATATATATATATATATATATATATATATATATATATATATATATATATATATATATATATCACAGTCGTCTGAAAAGATCACAGCACCATCCAGATAGCAGATTCATGCGCCACTTGATGCAGCGAAAAATATATTGACCATGCGTCCAAATGTTGCAAGCGCGCTGCACAGCCCGAATCACGTGTCAATGAATGCCTATAAGCCATTGGTTATAACGAAAGCGGTCGTGGGGTGGTCAAGTTCCGCCATCGGTACTGCCACTAGTCGGAGCACACGTCCAATGAATAGACAAAAACTATGATCCTTGAAGCCGGCAGTCGTGGCGTAACCTATACGATGCCAGGGATAGATGTCCACGTGTGACTTTATTCAGCAATCCATAGAACACAAAAAATAGGTAATTGCATCATTTCTTTCTTTCTTTCTTTCTTTCTTTCTTTCTTTCTTTCTTTCTTTCTTTCTTTCTTTCTTTCTTTCTTTCTTTCTTTCTTTTTTTCTTTCCTTCTTTCTTCCTTTCTTTCTTTCTTTTTTCTTTCTTTATTTCTCTTTCATTCATTTTTTCATTCGTTCATTCTTGTTTCTTTTTTTCTTTTTCTTTTTCTTTTCCTTTTTCACTGTTATGACAGGTGAGGAAAATAGGCTGCTCTAGGTCTGTATAAAGCCGTGTTGAACCATGTCGTTACTTAATTTCGGCCTTCAATACATGAACAGACGTTTTGTTAAGACAAAAAGTTTAATGACAATGCGTTTCTTTGTGATTTTCGAAAATTAATATCTCAGAACATGGTGGCATCCTATTCGTTCCAGCTGGACCCACCGTGCGAAATCTACGGCTATACTTTTCGAATGAAAATGTTGGCAATTATTCTATTACTTAGGAACAAAACTAGTGAATTTCCATTAGTTAGTCAACCATGCCATTCAGTTTTCTTGTTTTTGGTAACTTCTAGATCTTCACGTTCACAAGCTGTGATTGTACAATATCCTGCAGCCAACCTTTATATATTAATGAAAGTGTTCACTGAGCCATTAGAATTCTTATTGTTGCACACATGTGCTCCACTCCCACAGAATGCCAAAGCGCTCGAGTGCATTTGACATAAATTAATGAATAGCGAAACCTAAGCACATGTTACACTCACCGAAAACACTAAAGCTGAACCCTGATTGGCCTCTTGACACGCTATTTGTCGCCGTAACGTTACCGTTAATACGTATAAAAAGATTCCCAATTGTGCAACAATCATGTAATAAAACTTGCGCATTCTCGCTTCCCAAGTGGGTGGTCGTCATCATCACCATCACGAGCAACATGACTACGCTAACGGAGGGCACATGCCACTGCCATGTTTCTCCAATCAGCCTGGTATTGTGCATACTGCTCCCACTTTAACCCCGGAAACTTACGAATCTCATCGGCCCATTTACCTTCTGCCTCCCGTGTTTTCGCGCTTGCCTTCTGTTCAATCCATGGTTGCTGTTCTTTTCAATGGCCCCCAGTTAGCTTGCCTTATCGCTGCCTTCTTAAATATCACTGAGATATTCTTAGCACTCATCTGTTTTCTAGCGCACTGTGCTGTCTTCTTGCCCATGATGAGGCTACACCTATTGCTAATTTTCGTGGCACACGGCGTCATGCTCAGTTTAAGTTCAACGTTCTCAGCCCTTTTGTGAACCTTCATGTTTCTTCCCGTATAAGTAAATACCGATGAACTTCAGCTGTTATAGCGTTTTCTGTTGAACAATAGTGGTAAATTGCCATGAATTATCTCTAAATAACTGCCTCATCTACACCACATTGTTCTTATTCATCTAATTACTTCATCCTGATTGTTCACGTGTGCGATAATAACCCTTCCTAAATAGACGTATTCCTTTAACACTTTTTGTGTCTCCATGGGCATCGCAAACCACTATATTTATTCTAAGGCTGCTCAACGTGCACTTTAGTGTTCTGCCTATTATACTCGGACACACGATTCCGATTTCCCTGTCTAATTCAGTAATTATGATTTGCAATAGTTTCTCCGAGTTACTCAACATGACAAATATTATCAGCGAATCGTAGTTTGCTAAGCGACTCCCCTATAATTGTTATCGCATACTGTTCGCAATCTAAGTCTCTGACAACCTCCTGTAAAAATGCGGTGAATAACATCGGAGAGATCGTATAAGTATAGCTCTCTGCCTTGCAATATTTCTAATCAAAAGTTCAATTCGTTTTTCTTCCATGGAGCACTATAGTGGGTGTAGATACACTGTAGATACACCACCACGGTGGTACAGCGCCTACGGAGATCGGCGGCTGGCAACACGAAAGGTGCGAGTTCAGTACCGGCCGTAGCAGTCGAATTTCCATTGAGGTGAAACGGTGGAAAACCGTGTACTGTGCGATATCAGTGCACCTTAAAAACCACAATGTGGCAAAAATTTCCGGAGTTCTCCACAGCGGGCCTAATATTCGCATCGTGGTCTTCGCATGTAAAGCTCCATATATTTCTATTATTAATATGGTTTATTAAAAAAGTCATGTGCCAGCAAGCGTTTGAATAACGTTATTTTTGTAGTGTTGTTTTGTTGAGTACATTGATGAGCGAACCCAAGTGAGTGGCAGATCTGTAGCGGCAGAACATGTGCTATGCACCGATTTGTGTGCCGTGAGCCAACACCTTCTAGAACGATAACCCATACCTCAATAACTATAGCAATTGTTGGGGTTTAACTTCCCAAGATGACCATATATTATAATAGATGCTGTAGTGTAGGTCACCGGAAATTTCGACCACGTGGGGTTCTTTAACGGGCAGGTTATTTAAGCACACGAGCCTCAAGCATTGTCACCTTCATCAAAAATGCGGCCACAGCGGCCGTACTTTCTAGTTTGAGCAATATTTCAAGTAACACCGCGTTGGTTCCTTGGACCGAGTTCACGGCTACATTTCGATGGATTCAATCTCCTAGAAGCTCCTGTGCTCACATTTAGAAGAACGTTAACCCCATGACGTTGAACTTCCGGGCCCTCCACTACAGTATCTGTCTCATTCATATCGCGTGTTTTGGACGCTAAATCACAAACAATTATTATATGTCCAACCGCTCTCCGTGCAGCCAGAAAATGCTAAGTACCAGAAAAAAGCTCGAAAAACGCAGGGACGACAAGTTAACCTACGATACAAGTAATTCAGAACTGAAGATTGCCAAATGCTACAATTCAAGTGTTCGGTCATTATATGTATGCCAAACCCTTGAAGATCTGCCATCGGCGGAGCCTTTCGACATGGTAAAAACTTGCTCAGGTTTCGCCTAGTCGTGCACGGCTGGAGCGGAGCAAGGCTATAGTTGCCACTGGATTGTCCAGCTTGGACGAGGCCACGTTCAGTCACATGCCAGAGCACAAAACGTTCACGCGATCACATTACGTTTCACGAGTATTGGCTATAGGCATCGATCAGGTTCTATTGAGAATCACTTCGCAAACGCAGCACCAAGTACCTTAGTTCTCTAAATAAGCAATTGGCCTAATTCACATATTTGATGCATGATCTCGATTAGTTGCATCTTATGTTAACTTAAGCTTAATTAGGTAATTAACTAAATCAGCAATATAGTTAGGCTCAGTCTTAAGTATAGTATTCGAATAAGCTCCGCACATCCTACCTTGCGCGGCATGACTAGGTAAAATAATTCTCAGCTCGTCTTAAATATGTTTTATCATGACGTGATTTCATTAGCTTAGTTGTAAAATGCTCAACATGGCTTTGCAAGGCTTGCCTATTGGTTCAGCTAGGCACAGCTGTTTTCAATTTTGCTTGACGCCACCGTCGACTATCTCTACGTCGCGAACCGGGTAAACGGTGGGCATATCCCCGATGCTGTAAAGACGAAAAAGAAAATCCTACGTATGGCACGCCTTTTGAAAACTTCCGGTGCAGTCGGGCAGCGTTTTTTTTTTTTTTCTTCTGGTGCGTAGAATAATCCTTTGCCGTAGAATCGGGGACCGACTGACCTCTTTAACGTGACAACTCACCGGTCTTATCTCTGTCACTGTTGACGACGAACCCCGGCAAACCAAACAACGTCTTGAACTTTTTTTTTTCTTTTTTTCTTGCCGCGACGCATTTGTTGACATCGCGCGAGATCTCAAAAAGATCAAAGTCATGCGGCACGTGGTGGAAGACAGGCGAACTAAATGCCGATGCCCGTGAAAGCTGGATGTGCACCTGCGTTAGGTGAGAGTTTCTCTAGTGGCACTTGGGCTTCGGCTGCAATGTCTGTGACCGCCTGTGGTTTAACCGCTTTCAGCCGCTCATTACACTCATCCATGACCGTGATCATGCGAGGCACAATGTCCGGCATATGAAATAAACACCGTGGTAAACATAAGCCAAACGGATGTCTAACCTCATTATGAAGCACGAGTATGTACGCAATAATTGTCAAGGGCTTCGGTGCAGCGTCGGGTTGAACTCACTGCTAAACACTGGGACTGCACACGTTTGAGCTTTCACTGGTAAACCATTTGTACGAGCTGCTTGGGCGGGGGTTTTGTCTCCCCTAGCTATAGTAAATCATTGCTAAACCCAGAGGAATGTGCGGTGAAAACCACTTCTTATGGTATATCGCACATCATCGCACCGTGGCATGCATTTCATTCGATAAAACTATAACACCTGGCCTCTACTGGGAATATCATCGTCTCGTTGTTCCGTATGGCCTCAGGTAGACGACGTGGCTGAGAAGCCCGTGATCAGTATACCGTAGCCGGGGGTAGGGGAAAAGAGGGGATGAGCTTAGGAGCCTTCCAACTTCCCATTTCTGCTTCCTCATAGAAGTACTTGTTTGCACATATCGAGTAATTATCAGTATCTTGTAGCATCGTGGGCAGGCCCGTAGCGAGGATTTTTTTTTTGCCGTGGGCGGGGAGGGGGGGAGGAGTACATGTTGGAGACCTTGACTATTCCAAGAATTAAACCCCGTTTCGAAGAAATTTCCTGAAAACGGGGCCTCCTTAGAATAGTCAAGGTCATCAACAAATGCGCCCCCCTCACCCTCCCCACACGCATGGAAGAAAATTCCTCGCGGCGGGCTAGCCCAAGATACACCAATAACTACTCCAAATGCACAAGCAAGTTAGTAGAGCTCAAAATGCTTGACAAAAATCAATAAAAAATGCAGCTGAGGCCACTACTCGCCTTCTGCTTTGCATGAAATTGACTCCCACAACAAGTGATGGCAGCCGAATTTGGTTTAAAACAATTTTGAGCACGGCCGTAGTTCTGTGGTAGAACACCTGCTTACCACGGACAAGTCAAGGATTCAATTCTCACTTGAACCAACCATTTTTGCTTTGACATTTTTGTAAAATGAGCTCTTTAACACAGATCCAGCCTCGCAAATCAGCCCATGAGTACATATTAAGCTTTAACACAATCACCTTATTTCCGACTCCGTTCAAGCATTATCCAGGCCCCGAGCCAGTAGGCAACAATCACTCGTTGCTACACATACGAGAAGAAATGAAATAATCAATTGATTAGCTACTTATTAAGGTTTGTTCATGTATTATTAATTGTCGGGATTCAACGTACAAAAACCACCATATGATTATGAGAGACGCCGTAAAGAAGGGCTACAGAAATTTCGACCACAAGGGGTTCTTTAACGGGCACCTAAATCTAAGCACACGGGCCTCAATCATTTTAACCTCCATTGAAATCAGCCGCCACGGCCGGGGTCTGATCCCGCAACCTGAGGGTCAGCAGCCGAGTACTTTAGCCACTAGACCACCGCGGCGCGTATTTGTCCACCTATTAAAGTGTCCAGCCTACTTATGTCAGGAGCTCCTCCCTTTAAGTGACAACAAGATACATTTAGAATTAGAATACCGGCGCAGACTCTTCACTGCAGCACGTCATTATACTCTGATAACGGGACAAGTGTGCTTACAAGTGTGCATAAAGGGTCGGGTTACTTTACTTGTCATCCTACTTCAATCATTAGATCTGGAGCTCAATGAGCACTCCGTTCCTGGAATGCTGATAAACCAACTTCCAAGAAGAGACGTGGTTACGGAACATCTGAGTTGACCGTTTCATACTTCACTCGATCCTCTGCACACATCCGGGCCAGCGGCTCGAAACTTGAACGCCCCCTCTCCCCCCCAAAAAATAAAGAGAGCGAAAGTCTCGTGAGGGCGTAGGCGGCAAGCTTGGACGGTCGGTTGTAGGCAGGAAGCATCCCGTTCGTTCCGAAATTAGAAAGATGATCCAGGGGCGGCGCGTTAAAATCGAGTTCAGTGCTGACTCGGAGCATTCCGCGCCTCAGCGGTTCCGAGTGGTCGGATTGTGCCATCCACGCCAGTCGCTACGCGTCGAAACCGAAACGGGGCTGGCGACGTGTGCATAGTTTTCCTGTTTGGGGGATGCGTTGGTTCCTGCCTGAGGCGGCCGCGAGGAGAAACTGACCGTGCCTGGCCAGCTCTCCCCCGCCTTTGCGCTTGAGGGAAACAACTGCTGACTCACGTAGTTTCAAGCGCATTCTCTGCGTCGCACAGCCGAAACCGAGTCGCTATGAATACCGCAACGACAGCGAAACCAGTCTACCGCTTCTGCTTCCTGGGACAGCAAAGGGTACAGCGGGTTTCGCATTAAAAATAATAACAGCCCACGCATGCGCAGTCCGCAATTTTGGTGCGTCTGTTTACTGACTGTTACGAGACGCCGACTCTGTATACTGGAATGGCAGTCGGGTGCTATGAATACAGAGTAACGGTGCATTTCATCTACAGAGTGACGGTGGATTTGATCGTGGTTTCTGGATGACCACACACAGGGTATCTGAAGAAGCCAATTGCTGATCTAACGATGACTATATGCTTCTCTGGGTGCTAGAGAAATGGCGGAGAACTTCAATGCAATGGAAGGCTTCCCGGAGTGGTCAGCACATAGTGTTATACTTACATTGTTCCCTAGACACTCTACTAGCGTCAAAATATTTTTTCTAAGTTACCCTCTTACCTCGTTGAGGCTATATAAGACATCAGTGGAGCGTTTCTTAAACTTATTTTCTATGCTGCCTTAAGGAAAGGGCATACGCATAGGGAATACGGCAGCCCCTGTCAACAGTGGCCTATTGGCCAGTCAGGTGTGAGTTTGGTGTGTGAAAGAGAATATCCTGTCAATTAGGCGCCAGATCGTCATCAAGGCCTCATCTTGACACAAGTACGTGGTATGTCATACACACACGTTATACTGCAGGATTTTTGTGAATAGTTCAATTTATCTGTGTAGTTTAGTGTGCACCGTGTCATTTTTCTCCGGTTTGCCTACTAGGCTGTGCACTGTTTAGAACGCGAGCTTAGAAACGCAAGACCCTCAGCTGTGTTGTAGTGGTTATGGTGCTCAACTGCAGATACTAAGGTCATGGGATCGAATCCCGGCCGCGGCTGGGAGTCGATCTCGGCTGAACGGAGGCGGCCGGATGGAGGCTAAATGCTAGGGGCGCGTGTAATTAGAATTAGGTGCACGTTGACGAACACCAAATAGACGCAATCTCTGGAGACTTCCACAAAGCCGTACATCGTATTGATATCCTGGTCTTGTGGCATAAAATTTCAATAAATAATACTAGATAACCTCAAGAAATGTTTCGCCATATATGTATACTATATAGCGGTCCGGTGCTCTCGATTGCTCTGACCATGAAGTTAATGAACAGAGTGGTGCAACCCCTATTTCTAAGAGTGTGAGTTGCCTCATGCCAGAGTCGTCAGGTGATACCGAGCTAACAAGTGAATAACGATCACAAAAGAAGCCTAAAAAAGCTGCATTACTTTCGCGAAGCCACAAAAAATAAAGTAGGTGGGTTGCTTAATAATGTGTTTCATTCTTAGAATATTTTAATTATAATAAAAAAACGTCACTCAGTCACGAAAGGGAACTGAAAAAAAATAACTCAATTTGTACAGCGAAAATATGCACAACGTAGAACGAAAGCACATGGTTACTTTCAAGGTTGTCTCAAGGGTAGCCTCCTTAATTGAATGCACGTTTGCCAGAGCATGATTGACTTTACTTGTCAATTCCCCCAACGTGTGTTTGACATCAACACTCAATTACTCAAAGTCATTGACAAATACGCAATCAACAAATGATAAACGCGCAATTGGTGAACGAGATGATCACTAAAATAACCATATCTGCCATTAAAATACGAATAAGCTCCCCCCCACCCCTTAAAAATGCGACAAGCTACTGCAAATTTTGTACGAATGACTAGGCAAAAAAAAAAGAAGCCCGAATCTGCTTATTATAAGTGGAACTGGGACCTCTACCTCATACATAGGCGTGCGTAGGATTTTCAATAAGGGGGAGTCAATCTTCATCACAGCGCCCGCCCTCCGTGGCACCATTGGTTTACAGGTTGTCGCTAATGGTGATGCATCTGGCAACTTCAAGCACTGAATGAGCACTTGCGTAATAATTGCTGAGATTTCGCGAGCCAAAACCACAATAAGGTTATGAGGCACGCCCTGTAGTAAAAAACTTCGGGTTGAATTTCGACCACCGTTAGTTTTTTAACGTCCAGCGAAATCTAAACGCGCAGGTGTTCCTGAAACTTTGCCCCCATCGGAAAATATCAAATAATCCTTTATGTTAGACAATACAGGATGCGCAATCTCACGGGAGTCCACAAAGAGAACGTCAGGTGCAATTGGCGACTGCTCCATGCCAATCTGTGGCAGGGCGGCCGCGTCTTCTGGGCAACTGGCACCACATTCGGGCTCATCGAAGACATTGTCGAGTTAGATTGCTTCTGTACGATAATTTTCAGTAATATAAAAAATGGTTGCCTTTAAATATTCGATAAATTTTATTAGTAAACTTGGTCAAAACAATTTATTAATTTAACACCACCGCATTGTTTTACGTGCATTTAAAATTATCTGCGGTGCGGTAGAATTACATTTAACTCCACTATAGCGAACAAAACCAGCATTCGGATATGACGTGCTCTTTCTGTGTTTGAAAGCTGGCATGGTCATGATAGCGATGCAATCACCTTTCGATTGTCTCTCATTCACAAGATCAATAGTTGACCGATCGTCCAGTTTAAAGGATATGTAATAAACGATGTGAATAACTTCTTTATTAAGCAAGCCGATCTGGCGCAGCCTTTATACTTCACGTGGTCCAGCAATGACGAAAGAAAAAGAGAGAACGTTCTTGTTTTTTGATTTGGTTTGAAAAATGGTGCTATTCAAACAAGCTTTTTTTTTACCCACACATACGATTGTGTTTTGTACATTTTGGTGAAGCTAACGAAGGAAAAAAACAAGCTCTTTTTCCCCTGTAACCTCCCATGTCGGCGATGCAGAGCAGCCAGGAAAAGGCCAGTACCGTTTTCCCAAGTGAACATTTTAGGGTGACTGTTCGTAACTGAGTGGTGGACGCCCGGCCACGTATCACTGTGTGCTCACAAGCTTCCTCTGGTCTAATTTTTTCTCCCCTTTTATCCTTCTTAACTCGCTTGCAAATCACTGTGGTGCGTACAAGCTGCTGTCTCTCTTTCTTTCTTTCTTTCTTTCTTTCTTCTTTCTTTCTTTCTTTCTTTCTTTCTTCTTTCTTTCTTTCTTTCTTTCTTTCTTCTTTCTTTCGTTCTTTCTTTCTTTCTTTCTTTCCTTCTTTCTTTCTTTCTTTCTTTATTTCTTTCTTTATTTATTTATTTCTTTCTGACAGCGTTGTCCTAGGAGGCAGTAGAAAATGCCAAGGCTTTAATATCTCGATCTTATTTATGCTCTCCTACTTTCATTGATTAGTTAATCTGGTTACGTAATTCTTCATTCGCTAGCTCATTTGGCATCGTAAGCACTGCACATCGAAAGAAAGAAAAAAAAGAAAGAGGGGCGCGAGTCGTTTCTCATGAAATAAAAAGCCCCGATGATACCCATGAAGTACGTTTCTGTAATATGCTGTCGAATCTATCGACATGTAGCCATAACACGTGATTGACGACTTCTTGCACTGCACAATGCATTAACTGTTCACAAGCGCATATCGGCCAACGGCAACCCCACTCCTTGATGATTGTTAACCTCGTTCAACTGAATCCTGTTACGCGCTCCAATCACTTCGACGTTCGTTGGCGTGCGTTCCAAAACCGCTGAAATGCGAAATCTATTTAGAAGAGACTTAAAGACAACTTTTACGTAAGCGCAAAGGATTACAGGTTTCTCTGTCACTGGTTTATCGCATGGGAGAAAATGTTACATGTATAAGCCTCCGCATTGGCTGCAGTATGTCTTCGAAAGAACGAGACGCGCCGGAGAAGGAATCTCGTTTCGGAGTTAAATTTCCAGAAATGCATGACGCAAGTAGTCCCAGCATGTATGCATCATGCCGTTTGCTTTCTTTTTTGCTTTGCGCGTATGTTAGAAGCTCCGAGAGCATTTCTGGCAAGAAAATGTATCATGACATGACAAAGGTAACAATTACGAAGCGAGATAGGATTGAGATAATAAGATACTATTTGTTCACTTTTGCATTGCCCTTGACGACCTATCCGTCAACAATGTTTTAAGTCTCTTGAGTCGAGCTGACTAAAAGTATAAAGCGCGTTTTTCAATGTCACATGTCTCGCCGTGAGCCTCGAATCATGACGTTTGTTCACGGCTGCTTTGTGACTGCCCGAGGCCAACAGTGTTCACAATAAAGAAACTGGCTAGTTCTGAGGAGATAAGGTAGAATTGACGTCATGACTGCATACGTAGCACGCCATTTCTTCTTCTTCTTTCTTTTAACCTAGTAAACGCTGAAAAACGCCACATTCTCAAACGAATGTCGTATGTAGCCGTTTCATCACCAGTATGGCTGTGTTTTTTTTTTAGGGAGCGAGACTCCTCTTATACCCTTGTTACGGGCAGCCTAAACAACGGTGACGCTAACTGCGCTTACGTTAACCGTGGTTCGCTGATGTTACATGGCACATGAAAGTGCGGTTATGCGGCTAACCGTGGTTTTAAGAAACCGAGCTTTGCAACCTTGGTTAGGTAGATAACCGAGAAAATGGTGGCGCTCTCCACCGATGAGTGCATGCCGGTGAGCGCGCGTGAAAAATGGACGAGCTAGACGGTACGAACTGCGCGTAAAGCCTGATAAGGATTTGGGAAAATCATTTGAGTGATATGCGGAGCACGTCATGCAATGCAAAGGTGTACGCGGCAAATACAGCCGAACTTCAGCCTGACGCAGAGCAATTCACGCCTAAGCAAGTCCGGAAGAAGATAGACAATCTGAACAAGAAGTACCGGTAAGTACATTAATATATTAGGGGCACATATGACATTTTTGCCTGGTTGCTGCTGAATGTATTCGAAGCATATATACGCAAGGAAGTGGCTTTGTTGATTTTTCTACGCCAGATGGTATTAGCCACCTTAACCGAGGAAGCTTTCACGCTGTGTAACGTTGGCGAACCGTGGTTGGCGCTAACCACGGTTAAACGCGGTCAACCATGGTTGGTCGTAACCGCGCTTGCTTGCCTGTGTAACATGTATATTAGTCTAACCTTGTCCTGCGTCAGGTGTAACCGGCAGTATCAGACAAACAGACAAATAAACAGATAGACAGACAGACGGACGGACGGATGAATGGATGGACGAATGGACGGGCGGACGAATGGATGCAATGACGAGCGATCAGACAGACAGACAGACAGACAGACAGACAGACAGACAGACAGACAGACAGACAGACAGACAGACAGACAGGCAGACAGACAGACAGACAGACAGACAGACAGACAGACAGGCAGGCAGGCAGGCAGGCAGGCAGGCAAGGCAAAGCAAGACAAGACAAGACAAGACAAGACAAGACAAGACAAGACAAGACAAGACAAGACAAGACAAGGCAAGGCAAGGCAAGGCAAGGCAAGGCAAGGCAAGGCAGGCAGAGCAAGGCAGGCAGGCAGGGCAAGGCAGGCAGGCAGGCAGGCAGGCAGGCAGGCAGGCAGGCAGGCAGGCAGGCAGGCAGGCAGAGGCTCCACCCCACTCATTGTCATTCACTGTGTGGATATGCAGTGATTTTTTTCAGAGCAAGGCTGTTTCAGCTCGCCGTAATTTGTCCATCGGAAGCAGAAAATTGTCATCATCGTGAAATGGCCCGCACTCTCTCCACAAAACGTCAATTCTCCCCTTTTGGGGAAAACATCTCGACCGAGGCTGTGGGAGACCTGGCTTGCTAGCAAGGATCGAGAAAGCCAACTGACTTTGCTCGACCAGGCCCAGTGAGCCGCAAAGACCAGTGGAGCCTTTGCGGACTGAGGACCCCACCCACTTGCCCAGAAACCTTTTATGGAATAAACAGAAAGTTTCTTCTCTCTATCTCCGTCCTCTTCCTCCGTTTCATCTTCTGCTTCGCTCCCAGAACACGCGCGCTGATTTTTCTGGTAATATATTTCCCCTAGTTATTTAATTCTGACGGTTCGCTGAGCCGAACCATGAGAATTAAATAACTAGATGAATAAGGATGGGGTGGGTCTCATTTGGCAAGCATTATGAAATCATGAATGGTAATCTGCCACTCACCCTAAAGAGGAGGTATATAACAGCTGCATCTTGCCGGTAGTTACCGATGGAGCTGAATCCTGGAGGCTTAAAAAGAGGGTTCGGCTTTAATTTAGGACGACGCAGAGAGCCATGGAAAGAAAAAATGATAGTTTTAACCTTAACGGACAGGAAGGGAGCAGAGTGGGTCAGGGAATAAACCGGGTTTAAAGATATCATAGTTGAAATCCAGAAGAAGTAATGGACTTGGGTCGGGCACGTAGCACGTGGGTAGGATAACCACTGGTCATTTAGAATAACTGACTGGATTCCCAGAGAAGGCAAACGCATGAAGGGGAGACAGAAAGTTAGGTTGTCCGCTTATATGAAAGACTTCGCAGGTATAATGTGTAGCAGAAAGCACAAGACCGGGTTGATTGGCGGATCATGGGAGAGGCATTTGCCCTGCAGTGAGCGTAGCCAGGCCGATGATGATGATGATGTAGATGATGATGATGATCTTCGATAGATTAGAGAGCGAGTACAGATTGGATGAACGACTTAAGGAAATAGGGATAAAAGAAACAATGTAATAGGGTATACAGCAAAGAGGTTGGAAAGGGGAGTGAAGGCGAAGAGGACAGACGGTGAGTGTAAAGCATGGCATAGAAAGAAAGACGGTGAGAGTAATAAAGCGTGGCATAGAAAGAAAGAGAGAAATGGAGAGTCATAAAGGCAGAAAAAAAGGAAACAAAGTGAAACAAAGAGGAAGGAAAAATAGTGAGAGAGAAGTATAGAGAGAAGGGGGCAGAAAGGGAACATGGAAAAAAAAGAAAGACCGAGAAAGAGAGATAAATGAAAAGAGAGAAAAAGAAATACAGAAATAAACACAGTGAAAAACATACATAAGATCACAGAGGAGTGAAGAAGAAAAGGAAAATTCGCAAAACTTGACAAAACAGCAGAACCCAGGACAGCATTGGTGCAATCGGCTCCACTGTCTCTTCAGCATCGAGCCTCCAGTTTGAGCTACGCTTCTTTCTTTCTTCTTTCTTTCTTTCTTTTCTTTCTTTCTTTTTTGTGTCAGTAGGAGATTTATTGTTAGCGACATTATTATTACCATTTTATGAAAGTTGCAAAAGACGTCAACAAAGAACAAATATTTAAATAACTTTCATTATGCTAGCAGCTTCAAAACGCAGCGTTCGTAGTTCACTCTGCTTAAAGGTTGACATAACGAGTTCATTTTTGCCTTCCGTAATAAAAACACATTTCTTAACAAGAAAGAATATGGAAGGAAGGGAAGAAGCACCAGCGTACGCAAATTACACGGATGCCGGTCATCGTGTATAAGATACCATTTTTATGCGAGTGCTGTTACAATGGGCAAGCAGGGGCTCCGAAAGTGAAGAGGTGCATTTGTTGATTTGTCAGAAAGGTGAATCTGATGAACCAAGTATTACGTTATTGATATCGAGGATAGATCCTCGTCACTAATGTCTTGACCTCATCAAGCGTGAGGCTCACGGGGAGGCTTTACGCTCTCCCATAGTAGAGTACCAAGTACTCAAGATCCTTAACTACTTTTTCTCAACACACTGCCTCATCGAGTGTGAGACCCACGGGACAGCATATGCTGTCTCATAGTAGAGAAGCAAATACCTTAAATCGTTAACAATTTTTTCTAAACACATGTCATACTTTACGGCTGTGTAAGTAGGAAATGCTTGTCGCACTCCCATCAAGAACTATGTCTTATTGTGAAGAGTGATCATGAATGGTTGGAATGACTGCCGTCCCGGCGTCTCGCGTAATTACGTCATCGCTAGTTCGGCGACCTCACGCTGAGCCAGTAACTCGGGGTGAAATTGGCGCTATAGTCGATGGTGACTCAAAATGAGAGCAGCCAATGAAAGCCCACCACCGTGCCAGTAAAGCCATTCCAGGTTTGCGGTAAACGGTAACATAAATAAGGTGCTTGATTGGAATGGTTGGTGCTACATGGTAGACGAGAAAAGAAAGTGCTCAACAGCGCAAACGACAGGAGGGGATATAAGAGACGAGCGCTCTGTTCTCGTCTCTTCTATCCCCTCCTGTCGTTGGCGCTGTTAAGCACTTTATTAAAGGTACAATAATTTAAAAGAAAGGCTGTAAGACTGGAACACATCATGAATAAACTGGGAGACTCAAGTCTTGAAGCGTGCTCACAAAATACTATGGGCGAGTTTGCCTGCTCCTCATTCCGTGACGAGAAGGCAACGAGTAGTCAGCGTACGCCGGATATTTCGCTTTGAGTCATATATACGTAACAAGGCGGATCGATGTCCTTGCGTAAATGTAATAGTTGGGCGAATATTGCGGGTTTAACAGGCGCGTCAAGTACACTGGCGTGAAAAAGGTTGGCTCATGGTCCGACATGTACCATTGGTACTCACATTAGAGCAGAGACGTCATTTTATCTTCACAAAGTTCACGCTACGATGCGATGATGTGCCTATCATAAGTAGTGATCGTATATGCGAATTCGTGCAATAGTACTTGATTAAAGATTACCGAGTTATAGGTGTATACGTATGCGTATTGTTGACTGCACTGATTTAAAGGCCGATGAACCCCTGCAGTGATACCATAAACTAGCCTTGTCCTGACATGACTCTTGTATAGAGTCTTTTTTCGAAACGATCTGAAGCACAACCGTGCTTCTATGGTAGAATAGTTTACATGCCTTGTGGAATACCTAGGTTTGATTCCGGATTGCATCAAAGTTTTAGATGCGGAAGCATCTTATACTCGCGCCTTGTAGTGCGCCGTCCGCACCGCTTCTCGAACATTCGACAGCTGACGCGCGCGCATGTGCCGTCGCGCCGTCGCCCACCATATGTGCCGCGCGCGCTTCTCCTTCGAGAACATTCGACAGCTGACAGCGCATGCGCCGTCGCGCCGTCGCCATCTGTGCCACGCGCGCGCTTCTCCATCGAGAACATTCGACAGCTGACAGCGCATGCGCCGTCGCGCTGTATATATACTCAAGGTCGGCGCTCGCTCGCTCAGTTGCCGCTCGTCCGTTGGTTTGTACGGCGCGTCGACGTCCGAAGTCGCCGTGAAATGAATGCCAACGAATCCACAAACACAATGATCGACGTCCCTTCGACCAGCGCCGCCCTTTCGCATACGTGTGTACGTGTTCACTCATTTAACACCCCCTCCTACAACCACGTTAACCAATTTAGCCATCGACCCAAGTAAGTCGCAATTTAACACCCCATTTCACAACCACGTTAACCAATTTAGCCATCGACCCAAGTAAGTAGCACTTTAACACCCCGTTAATCAATTATATGCTCCGCATCCTCCTCAGTGTTCCCCCGAGGGAAGCTGCGGGCAATTTTTATTCTTTGCTTCCATCGGGATATTACAACGGCAATGCTACCGACGGCACCACATTTCCTGCGTCACGAGCTCCTTGTTGACGTTAAAGACTGTAGTCATAGACTGTGAATCACATGCAGCTCATAACCACATACCACGGGCCGCTGTATGTGGGTATGTAACCCAGGTGACTACTAAAAAGGAATTTATTCATTTATGTCTTGACCTGAGAACCGTGTTTGGTGTATATCAAGTATATTTTTGTATATATCAGTTATGAGACTCTATTTTGCCGGTGGTATGTGACGAAGGTATGTGACTGGTGCAAACATGATAATCATTAGACGAGTGTCATGTAACAACATGACTACATGCCACGCTCATGATACCCTAGCAGTCGTTTCGCTAGCTTCATATATGCCGAATTTGGTATTACGTGACGCTAATAGATGATGAAGGTATGTGACTAATGCAAACATGATAATCATGAGATGCGTGTCATGTGATAACACGACTACATGCTACAGTCAAGGCGCCAATACATTTACACGTGACGCGGTGCGTGTGCTCACCGGCGTTCATTTCGTAGTGCACACCGGCGTCGCCACGCCAGGCGCTGGTCCTGCCATATACCCGCAGGTGCGTGCCGCGCTGCGTTGATTTGACGCATGTGGGTTTCAGCTCGTCCGGCGTCCCTCCGTCACGAAAAGAGGGAGATAAAGTGTTGTCTCGGTAACGCAACAGTGCGAAATGCAGCATGTCGCATTTCGCGCCTGGCGTCAGACTATTGTTGTGACTGGCGCCAGAGTTGACGAGGGAGCGGCGCTCTTTCGATCCTCACACAAGTAGCCGACCGGCCGGCTGCCTATGACCGCCAGGCATTGTCGCTCCTAACCGGAGGGTGAGACGTCGTGTCGCCACGACGCCGTAAACCATTCGAGAGAGGACAACAAATACAGCATCTTCCCTGAAAGAGACCGCGGCGGCCGCCGCAAATCGCCCCGCCAATTAAGCGAGCGAGACATGGGTGGAGAATGTGGGGGTGCTGCGAGAACTACAAAATGGGTTCTGTAAACGAAGGAGGTTGGAGGATAATCTGTTTTCATTGATGTAGTGTATTGAAATAGCGGAAAAAGAACTCAGCCCCTGTTGCTAGCATTTCTAGATATCAGAGGAGCTTACGATAGCTTGATTCAAGAAGACTTGTGGAAAATACTGGACACACAAGATGTGGGAGATGAAATAACTAATCTTCTGAAGGATATCTATAATAGTAAAAAGTTGTTATCAAATGGGAAGAACAGGTATCTGAATCTGTAGAGACACAACGCGGGCTTCGACAGGGATGTTCCTTGTCACCTTTGTTATTTATGCGTTATCTCCAGGGACTAGAAGCCAAATTAAAGGGGAGTCAACTCGAATTCAGCTTCTTTTTTTGCCAAGCAAGAAAAACACATTGAAAAGTCATTACCAGCAATGATGTATGCAGATAATATAGTATTTTAGCCGACAACAACGAAGATCTGCAGGGATTGATAGACCTGTGTGGTAATGAGGAAGATAGGTTAAATTTGAAGTTCATCTGGGAAAAATCAGCAATCATGATTTTAATGGTAACAAAGGCAGTGAGCATAATATGCAGGAAGTCACGCTAGAAATAGTGGATAAATACAAATACTTGAGCGTATAGATAAATAATAGGACTGAGTATCAAAAGGAGCACAAAAGATACGTAATGACTAAGGGCACCAGGAATGCAGCTGTAATGAAAAATATGGCACTGTGGAACTACAATAGGTATGACGTTGTGAGAGGGATTATAAAGGGCACAGCCGAATACATCCATCCATCCACCCATCCATTCATTCATTCATCTTCTGAGCCGCGCACACAGCACAAGGGAGATTGTCGATGTGAAACCGTGGCATAAGGGTTCTCGGCGATGACGAGAAGGGGATTACTCAAGAAGTCGGGGGTAGAGGGATCATCTCTCCTTTAAAAAAATTCGGCAGATCCCACGTACCTGGGAATCGATGTTATGGGAAGCATGCGGAGGGAAGGGGACCATTTTGCAATTTTTTCATTGAGTGACGCGTTATGAAATCACGCTAAATATATGCAGAAATATTGCACGCACAGACATATGTTGAAGAATTGCAGATGTTTAATATAACAAGTTGTTTGCATTTGCGTAACGGAGCCTAAAACATGCCTTGAATTGGAACATGCTTATTAGCAACACCAGAAGCTGATATGAAATGCTGATGCTCGCGAGGATACTGGCCCGGGACACTGCTGCATAAATCAACTTCAGCGCATGGCAACTAACCAAAAATGACGTTAATCTGACGTTAAGGCTGTGTCAAGGGAGTACATATGTAATGCTTGCCAAATTGGGTAGGCATCACTGCGACCACTGTTGACGTTTCACGAAGATTAGCGTATATTTGAAAAGTAGTTCCGAGACCTGGCGTAGCTCTGTGGTGAAACACCTTATTGCGACGCAGAATCCTTGGGTTCAATTCCATCTTGAACCCTTACATTTATTCCTTGCATTCGTCGGTCTACGCTACCGATGTCGGGTTTTTTTAACGCTTGGGCTTTAAAATTGACCATACGTGTTTTCGTTGTTCCTGGGTAGACACTAAGTGTCAATCACCTGTGGCAAATACCCGCCAACCAGCGCCACATACCCGCCCGTGGGTATAAGCCACTGTCTGGCGGGAAGTATTTGACAACGTACGCGACAGTATTGTGACAGTATTCATGTCTTGACCAGCACGTCATATTCGCCAAACCATCTTACCCTCCCATGTTAATTTTGGTTCACGCCAAATTAAGGGGGCGACCACGAGAGGACCCGGACGTAAGCGGATAGATAGATAGATAGATAGATAGATAGATAGATAGATAGATAGATAGATAGATAGATAGATAGATAGATAGATAGATAGATAGATACGCTCAAAGTCGCCGAAGTTCGCTAAGAAATGCTTCGCATTTAAAAACATCTAATGTTATCAGACCGCTCGACGCATAATTTAGGTGTTCATCTGCTCGTCGATAATACAAGCTTAAGCTCAGTAAAATGCGGAAATGGGCTAACAAGGCATAATGCATGAAGCATAAAGCACCGGTAACGATCAGAGAGAGATAGAGAGATAAACAACACTGCATCTGTTCTGCAAGCGGTGATCACCAAACACCTTTGGCACTCGTTCTCGTTGGACAACAACGCTGGAATGAAAAGTCGCTTACAGAAATGACGAGCACACCTACCCTTTGCTAGCTATTTTCTACTTTTTTATTTTTACAAATACATGTGTAGTGGTTTTCAGGGCTAAAAGCTGCAGTCTGCTGTTCGACAGCTCTTTGAAACACGTATACGTGACTTGTATCTCTAATGGTTAAAAATATAAGTAAAAAAAGTGGACTTCTGCTGCTGAATAACCACTTTGGACGGCATGCCCTTGAGGAGTGGCGTGCATTGTCAAGGTGTTAACACTACCTGTAAACATTAATTCCGGAGACCCCGAGCACTTTTGCGCTCCTCCGTACTGCAAGCCAAATCCATGAATAATGTGAAAAATGCAGCTGCTTACGCTCGCAAGCCGCTTGCTTTCGAACAAAAATCTCTAGTGCAAATAATTTCTGCGCTATACTTCGACTTCGCGGAAGAACATGTTTAGGAAGAGCAACTGACATTCCAACTTTTCTGCAAGTAAACAGCAGCTTTTTTTTTTTAAATTCTCTTGTGGCTCTACAAACAGGTTGCTGCCCATTTTTCTTTCCCTCTAGTGAGACTTGCTTTATTCGGGTATTTGCCCACCACGGCTGCATTTTGTTCAGAGCTTTCTCAGTGTTCAGTCCGCAGTGATTTTTCGACTCGGGAAGTCGGCCGTACAACCTTCAGTACGAGCAATACTTATGGATATATATTAGATGTGTGATGGTGTGTTGTGGTGTTCCGTATTGCAAGTTTTGTTCTGGGAAAACACCCGGTGTTCCTTTTCACGAATTCCCGAACAATGCTGAACTGTGCGCTAAATAGCAAAAGAATATTCCGAGTGAGAACCTCATCATCAACAAGTCTGCATCGACTGTCGTATACAGCAGACGCTTCCATGATGTCGGCTATGTGCCTGCGTTCCGCACCAGAAAACTTCTTCCCGACTCTGCACCCACTCTCTTCGAGGGCTATCCTTCCTACATGAGACCAAGTGCAAAGAAGCCCCGCAAAGTTACTGCTTCACGAGCTTCGCCCCTACACCAAACATCAAGGAAGAGAAAAGCGGAGACCAACAAACTAGGCCTGGATGTTGCGCCTTCACAAGATGCTTTCTCTGAACAAGAAGCAGTAAGTGTTTGTACGCAAACAACGAACAGTGGTGCTCATTGCGCGGTTCGATACCTGGCTATGATAGGGAGATTACGCTATGATACGGAAGATTGAGCAGCATCAGCTGTACAAGCTGCTGCGAGCACAAAAGAGGGGCGAACTACACTACCCAAGGCCTGAGTTTTCTTGCTCGTTTGGACAAGACAGTGGTCTTTTTTGATAAAGCCTCTGAACACCTGCCACGCGGTTATGTGCTGGAAATTTTGCAAACAGCAGTCCAGCCCTATTAGCAACGCGCTTCTATCTTAAGCTACCCTGAAAGCGTGGACGACAGCCACTCCCGAAGATTTTATAGCCGAGAAATTCCTACGAATTATCCTCGTCAACCACAAAAGCAACTGACTGACGCAAACGACAAGCCTTCCACCTACACACACAAGGCGACTGGGAAGCATTTTAGGCTGTGAACAGCCCCGCCACGGTGGTCTAGTGGCCAAGGTACTCGGCTGCAGACTCGCAGGTCGCGGTATCAAATCCCGGCTGTGGCGGCTGCATTTCCGATGGAGGCGGAAATGTTGCAGGACCGTGTACTCAGATTTGGGTTCACGTTAAAGAACCTCAGATGGTCGACATTTCCGGAGCCCTCCACTACGGCGTCTCTCATAATCATATGGTGGTTTTGGGACGTTAAACCCTACAAATCAATCAACCAGTTAGGCTGTGAACAAGACATTTGTGAAGTCCGGCAGTGTTTTTCACCTGAAAGTGTTCAACTATTGCCAGTGCTTATGAGCAATAAATATTCATTTTCAGACCTCAGAATGTCCACACGTTTGATGGCGGAGAGCTGTACTTCGGGCTCTTATATTTACCATTTTTCAATAAACTTAAGCTCAATGCACCAAACGCAAATAAGAAGTCGAAACAAACCACTTCTGTGCCTTCAACAATTAGGCAACTGGTTTTTCAACGCGCGCTGAGTGAAGAAGCGCGCCCGAACTCATGCGTTCGCACTCTGTACAGAGCGGCGGAAGATGACAGGGTCGCAGCGCCCCCCCCCCCCCCCCCCCCCCAGAGGAGTGGCAAGAGGCCTGTACCGCACCCGTTGCGAAGGCCGTAAGAAGGGAACGCGCAGGTGCAGTCTAGCCCCAACGTTTGCAGAAACTAGGTCCGTTCGATTCACCTGCACCGGTCGGAACCGGTTCACGGCTGTGCACGCGAAGTTCAGAAATTGTGCAGCGTGAGTTCAGCGGTGCAGGCACAGCACGACACCCGAAACGAATGACGATGTGCCGACAAGGTGTTGGCCTTATTTCTTTTCGGTTAATTTACACCATTCAGCAAACACCGACCTATGGCGAAATGCACATGCGGACAGTTTATGAGGCGCAAACATCTTGGCAAAACACACCGCATTTGTAGAGGCGAGTACGGCGCCTAAGCCACCTACGTCTAAGTGCTGCGTCGTCTGCTCAGCTACACGCGCGCCTGCACCAAGCCGGCACCATCAGCGAAGGAGGTGCAGGAAAATTGTGAACCGGTGCTGCACCTCTTCTGCACCTTTCGAAACGAATGGCAGGGTTCAGCGGTCGTCAATGCTGCACCGCTGAAACGAATGGTAAGGTGCAGCACCTTGTGAACTGGTTCACGTGGTGCAGGCGAATCGAACGGACCTACTATTTCAGTGTCGGAACTCTCCACTTCGCCTTCGGGGAGCAGGCTGCCAGCTGCAGTTCCCGCCACCGCGGCGCTGCAGGCCAACATTGCGCCAAGCACGGAGGAAGGAAAGAACTTAGGAGAGGTCCTGACGTCACTCGTGAAGCCGTGGTGAAGCCGGAAGTCGGCCATATTGACTGGGCAAATTCTCCTGTCTTGTTTACATCTGAATATAAAGCAGAAGGTGTGACTCTCTCTCCGACTCGGAAAGCACGTGGGCTCCGCAGCGTGCGTGTCGTGACGATCCGCAACTAATAGAACGCGGCTCAACACTCTGTGCCAGCACGGCACCTTCAGCGAAATCATTTCATCCGAGTATTAACTGCGAGTAACGGCTTGCCGACAACGAAGCAAGTACAAGAGAACGCGCGCTAGATGCACTGACAACGGCGAGTGTTTTCACGTCATTAATTCAGCAACTATACAGACATCACGATCGGTTGAGCGCCTCCTAGTATGGTTGCATTCCGACGCGAGGCTGACGCAGCGCCCGGCCACTGTGCCCGTGTTCAGCGTGAAACTCACCGGCGTCAGAATTATGCGACCATGGTGACTTTGAGCACGATACAGGTAACACTTAAACGTGGTTGCCCTAACGTTGAGATTACAATGCTGGAAGCGAGTATAACGAGCGGAATAGAAAAGGTGTTTTATTACGCACATGCAAGTTGTTACTGTACACACACGGAAGACGAAACTACGTATGTGCACATGGTCCTCATTGCGTCTTGCTGGGCACAACAGTTTTGTCCTTTGCCACAAGCAGGACCACTGCCCAACCGTCACTGACCTGCAAGGCGTTACTCGTCGTTCCGCTTCGCCATGGTGCCCAACGCAATATCGCTGAACACTTGAAATGCTTCATCTGCGTCATCCATCGCATGACACATTGATATGCGCTCATTACACGCACTGTTCAGGCCTCGTGGTGGACGAAAAGTTTTGTAGACGTTGCTAAGAGTACAGTAACTGCCAGGAGAACACTGCGCAACCAATAAGGCGGCGCAGAGCACGGATATTGTCCGCCACGGCTCAGCACGAGACCTGCGGAGGCACACATGCCGCCGCCAGCCGCGGCCACTCACTGCTAGACCAGCTACACTGCGCAACACGTAACCATAGCAACGCCACCATTGTGCCCAGTGAATATGACCGCCATGATGTCATTTCCACCACACTTTTCACGTAGCGCGCCGGCTGGGTATGCTCTCCTATCTTTCCTTCCTCCGTGGCGTCAAGCAAACGAGGGTCGTCTTCTACAGCTAGGCGCGGTGCATCCGGTGAGCAGCGTTTACACTATACCGCAACTTATTTGTTTAGGCACGAGGAGTATAACGTAGAGTCTAAATGCGTGTGTGGCGTCTTTCCAGGTCCATGGTGAAAATAATAGCTCACGTTGCGTGGTGCTAGACGAACATTTGTCGATTAAAGAGCCGTTTTGCGCTCTGCAAATTATTGTTCTTCCAGGTGGTAGAAACAAAATTTAGAGCTCAGTTGTATTAGGACTGTCTCACGAAGCCACGGCAAAAGCTGTGGCTCATCTGGTTCTAGCTTAGTTGTTTACCGAAGCTATTTTTGTGAGTCTTAGCATAAGGGTCTTCGACGCTGGGCACATGAACTTGCGCAGCAAAAAGCACCTCGGCGGGCCGTACCCTAAAGGAAGTTGAAACCGAGCCGTTGTTGTACGGTATCACCCAGATTTAAAATCCCACTCAAACGACGCTATTTCTCTGGTCAGCTGGTATATAAACCAGTGCACTTTCTTCTTCTGAAGTATTCAGATTTATGGGTGTTTGTGTGGATAATACTAAGATCATTTAAAAAATGCGAAATTTGTGAAAATTGAAAAACATCAATGTATTGACACTAAACCACTTGTCACTTTCACACACTTGTCACGAGCATTTTAATTCAATTTCAAACAAGCGCATAGCTGAATTTGTGTAAGAATTCGGGCTTGTGAGGGGCAAACAAAGCATAAGACAATCTGTTGTGTATACCTATACCCATTCGGTTATTTTGCTTGTTCTCGCTGTCCTCGGGCGGCGGTAGCACAGATCAGTTTCCTCAATTCGCTGGTTGAAATCTACGCATTGTTCTTGGTTATTGTTGTCATTGTTTTTTTGTTGTAAAGTGACACAAGACACACATACCCAGTTAGCCCCAGTGATGCCCACACAGTTTTTGTAATGAATATTTAGTAGCGGCGCACTTTATCTTTTCGCTGTGCCAGTAGATGTATTCTGTGAATTCTGTGTTATAGAAGGTTTTTACCGGAGTTTTTTCCGCCTCTTATCGCACCGCCGAATCGCAGACGATAAAGACAGATTCAGGCCACAATCACAGCCGCAAATGCACGTAAACGTATAATGCTCTAGAAAATTTACTGTAGTAAATAACTAGTACGCGTGTTTTTTTGAAGCAATAATTAAGTGATGTGTTGCCATCTTACGGCTGGCGTGAAGCTGCGTAGCTCAGCCGCTTTTTGCCCCGAGTGACCACTCTTGTCATTTTTATGTTGCTTTATGTTACTCCGTGTTCGTGAGCGTTCAAAGGACCACTCACCAGGTTGAACAATATTGAGCCGACAAGCGTAATGCGTAGATGAGGCATTAATGATCACGTCTGCCAAAATTTACAACACTACGCGCCGCGGAAGTGGGTCGCATATTAAGATGAACGCTGCTCCCTCTTCCTTTCGCGAGTGCGTGCCCAGAAAATGAGGGCATGAAGTGCACGTATGCAATGCAGCGACGTTGGTGATCTACGTAGACAACTGCGCTCTGAGATTGTTAACAATATACCACGTGATATGCCATAAATTATTTAACATGACATGCGTAGTTTGAATGGCGCTAAGTACACGGCAATGCAGTGACGTTGGTCATCCACGTAGATGTCACAAACGAGCGCTCAAAAAAAGGGCGCGCCGCCGAATTCTCACGACCAAGCGCCAGAGAGGGGCCTCTAGGTCAACGATAAAGAAGAAAACAAGCATCTGAAGACTCCCCGGGTGCGCCGTCCCTCCCCCCTCGGAAGCGTACTTTCGCCGACCAACCTCCTCACATCGGTGGCCGAGCAAGCCCTGGAAGGTTCTCGAAGGAAAGGGGCGGGGTGATGCAGAGTTGCGTCACGTGTCACGGATGGCCCTCAAAACGTCTTGCTCTTTCCCCAACCTTGGCTGTGCATCGCGCCAACGAAACGATGAGAACTTTCTGGAATCTAGCGCGAAAGGTATTAAGCGAGCTGCGAAGAAGGGAAAACAGGAGAAGAAGGAATTTAGCGCCAGTGTGCGTAGGGTATTTCCGCCGTGTCGGCGAAGCCTTTTGTCCTGAGTGACAAAGTAGGAGATGAAGAGGATTTCCACCTGACAGGGGAAGACTCGTGCTACAAGCAGAAGAGTGTGACCACCGCCAGAGAGTGAAGACGCGTCCTGCAATCGCAACGCGTGAGAAGCCGACATGTTACCAGCGAAGAAGTTTGGTGCTTGGAGAGCGACCAATTGTAGACGCGAGGTTTCGTGGAAGGGAAACTTCGGAGGCAGCGGAACGACAAGCGCGGGACTTTGAGTGAGTGATTCTTGGAAGAGTATCATTCAGACTTTGTTCCAGGGACTTTGGACTGAATAAGTTTTCGAACTGTTTAGTCTTTAAGTTTCTTGGTTGTTTGATGCATGTGATTGAGTTGTGGTGCGTATTGTTGTTTGTGTCCGTTGTGTCGAGTGTGGCTGATTGTACTGTGTAGTACGTTGTTTGATTGGTGACATATCGTATTCAACTATTGTCGAGTGTGCACATTTGTGTATCATTTTATCTGCCATATTTGAGAATATAATTTTGTTTTGTTTATCAACTCTCGGCTCTGACTTGTTCTTTTGACTACAGCCGGTGTCCGCTGGTGCGCCAAATAGGACTACTTCTAAATTGTCCACGCTTTCGTGGTGCGGTTCGGGGGAGCGATACTTCGTCCCTTGGAATTAGCCCGCCGATCGCCTCCCTAATTAACGGGTCATGTCACAGTACACAACTGCGCTCTGAGGTTGTTAACAGTATACAGCGTGACCTCGCTTAAAATATTTAACATGACATGCGTAGTTTGAATGGCGCTACGTACACGGCAATGCAGTGACGTTGGTCATCTACGCAGACAACTGCGCTCTGAGGTTGTTAACAGTATACTACGTGACATGGCTTAAATTATTTAACATGACATGCGTAGTTTATGTAAATAAAACTTGAGTTAAATAATGAGACGTAATAAGGAAATATGTACGCCTTTTTTATTGATTTTTTCCCGTGAATCACAGCGAGATGCTGGGCTGATGTCCCCGGCTTTTCGCAAGCGTTCGTGTCTCTGCGGTCAGCGCATCGAGCTGACGACGACGTGGAACGCTCCTACGCGTTCGCGCACTCATTGTGCTCATCTATTCTACCGCTTCTAAGCCAGCGTTTCCAAACCATCCCGCAGAAACAGGCAGTAGACCTCAAAATACCGCTGTTCAAAAGACAAAAACAAAAAAAACACTCGCATGCACGGGGGCTGGGCTTGTTCGGGCCCGTCAAGCGCACGTCACCTCTTGGTCGGATGCCGGAGAGAGAGGGAAGAAATTTGGCTTGCGAAGGCTACGCGGAGCAGCGGCAATGGTTTCTAGCTCGCCTCTTCTTATCCCCGTTTCGCGCCACTTCAAAAAAAAAAAAACAGTTTTTTCAGTTTGTAACAAACCAATCCAGAACATTTTTGTGGCAAAATGTTCCTCATTGGACACCTAACAGCTTCCATGGTATAACTGAAA
Source organism: Rhipicephalus annulatus (assembly GCA_013436015.1). NCBI lineage: Eukaryota > Metazoa > Arthropoda > Arachnida > Ixodida > Ixodidae > Rhipicephalus > Rhipicephalus annulatus. The sequence continues at coordinate 59,443 of WOVY01004168.1, forward strand.
TTCGGTATCGGGCCTGGTGAGTGACCCAATACCGTAATTCACTGCCTTAAGGACAGTGAATTACGGACAGCAGCAGGGAGACGCGATAAAGGATGCGCCATAACATGTTCGGAATGCGTCGTGGTCTTCGCTTGTTTGGCTGCTGCTAGGTACGAACGCCATCAACACCTTGTGAAGTGCGTACTGTATTTGTCATTGAAGCCTTGGCCTGATATTTCTCGCATTATGATCTTGGGTGCAGATATCTTTTTTTTGTGCTGTTCACTTTGCGTATTATTATTTTTAGTGGATTGCTTGACAAAAAAAATGGCAACATATCCATGGAGTGGATGATGGAGAGTGGGGCGGAGCATTCGTCCGTCCATGCGTTCGTCTGTGTGACCGTCCATGCGTCCATCCGTCCGTCCATCCATGCGTGCCTCTGTTCGTGCGTCCATCCGTGCGTTCGTCCATGTAATGACTTTACTTCATAGTAACAATAAAATTTGATTCTGATTCTGATGCATCCGCCCTTGTGTCCGTTCATGCGTCCATCCATGCATCTGTCTCTGTGTCCGTTCGTCCATCTATTCAACACTCCAAGTACCACTATCTCGCATCGTTTCATCATATAATCCCCATATAGAAGCACCGGCATCCAGCGCACATTCCAAGGACTAAACGAGAGGTGGCACACGCACACTTTCTTACGGCTTGCGCTTCGGGTCTACTTCCCACCTTTAACCACCTCGAGTTCATGGTATATACTAGTTCACTGTATTCATGGCACTGCGGCCCAACGCTCGCTAAACCTTTCTAAAACCAAGGAGGTTACGCCCAGCGAGTATAACGTAGCGATCTTTTCCTGTCAGATAGTTGATTGATATGTGGTGTTTAACGTCCCAAAACCACTATATGATTATGAGAGACACCGTAGTGAAGGGCTCCGGAAATTTCGACCGCCTGGGGTTCTTTAACGTGCACCCAAATCTGAGCACACGGGCCTACAACATTTCTCCTGTCAGATAGTGCTCAATGTACAAGCCAAAGGCTGCTAATGGGAAATGACAGACAGTAGAATTCGGCTTTCACTTTCTTACGGCTTGCGCTTCGTATCTACTTCCCACCGTTAACCACCTCGAGTTCATTCATGGCATATACTAGTTCATTGTATTCATGGCACTGCGGTTCAATGCTCGCTAAACCTTTCTAAAACTAAGGAGGTTAGACCCAGCGAGTATAACGTAGCAACTCTTTCGTGCCAATGGCTGTTAATGGGGATCGCAGCGTGCGCTTTAACTAAAAACCGAATGCTCCTGTTTCTCATTCCCCATTAGCAGCCATTGACATGTACATTAAGCACTATATTTGATTGTTCAACAACGCACAAAAAGAAATCTCTCACCGGCACCACCTTGGATGTCAAAATGTTACTTATTACATACTACAACAGCTACAATGGACGAACGGGTGCCACTATTAAAAGCTTCGCCCCTAAAAAAGCTGGAATACTGCGCAACACGTTTGCAAGAAAATCGTTTCTTGGCTCAAAAAAGTGGGTCACCACTCGCGTTTAGGTTTTCTTTGTGCCACTACATGTATTCGATTTCACTGCATGAGTGAGATTTTGTGAAAAGTGCAGCTATGCTTAATATTGTTATCTGGGGCATTCCAAATTAGCCTAAATCTCTAACAAGCACAATAAGAGAGAAGTGGTGAATCTAGCAAAATGTTTATTAGCTAAAGCTAGGACGTAATGTTTAGGGAAACACTACTGCCTCGTTACCAGCTTGCATTACACCTACGTTTGCTTTGTTCTCGCTGCGGCAACTGCTTGTGACTGTTGTTTTGCGAAAGAACGATGTAAAGTGCGCAGGAGAATATTAGTGCGACTGTGCGGAAGAAAATGCAGCCAACACTTTTTTTCTTATTTTCGGTTCATGCCAGAGTCAAGTGCTGAGACAACTACTGCCGTGTCGCGTTGTGCGCTGTATGTGTAGCTGTGTGCGTTTGTCACAGAACGAGCGCTAAAAATGGGCGCGCCGCCAAATTCTTGCGATAACGGGCGGGAGAAACGCCGCGAGGTCAAAAGAAAAAAAAAAGAAAACGAACATCCAAGGCTCCCCGGGCGCGCGCTCTCCCCTCGGAAGCGTGGCTTCGCCGACGAACCTCCTCACCCCACATCCGCGGCCCAGCAAGCCCGCGATATTTCTAGAACGAAGGAGGCGTGGTCACGCCGAGTTGAGTCATCCGACGCGGAGGGCAGTCGAACCGTCTCGCCTCTCCCCAGCCTTCGCTGCGTACCGCGCCGACGAAATGACGGGAACTTTCTGGAATGTCGCGCGGAAGGTATTTAACCGAGCAGCCGAGACGAGAGATCAGGAGAAGACGGAAGTTAGCGCCAGAGCGCGTAGGGTTTCCGCCGTGTAGTCGGCGAAGGTTTTGTCCGCAGAGACAAAGCAGGAAAAGAAGAAGAGGATTTACACCTGAGGGGTGAAGGCTCGAGCTACCGACAAGAGCGTGTGTCTACCGCTATCGAGCGAGGACGCGTGGCAACAGCTGCGTGTGTGAAGCCGACGTGTTCCGGCGAAGAAGTTGAAGTTTGAAGAGTGGCCAATTGAAGACGGGAGGTTTCCTGGAAGAGAAACTTCGAGGGCTGCGGAACGACAACAACGCTGGACTTTGAGTGAGTGATTCTCGGACGAGTATCATTCAGACTTTTGTTCCAAGAACTTTGGACTGGATAGGTTTTCTATCTCTTTAGTCTTTAAGTGTCTTGGTCGTTCAATGCATGCGACTGCATTGTAGGGTGTATTGTTGTCTGTGTCCGTTGTTTTGAGTGTGGCTGATTGTACTGTGTAGTACGTTGTTTGATTAGTGACATATTGTATGCAACTATTATGAAGTGTACATTCTTGTGTGTTGTTTTCGATCTGAAATTATTGAGAATACAATTTTGTTTGTTTATCAACTCTGGGCTCTGACTTGTTCTTTGGGCCACAGCCGGCGTCCGCTGGCGCGCCAAAAAGGACCACTTCTAAATTGTCCACGCTTTCGTGGTGCGGTTCGGGGGGCCAATACTTCGGCCCTTGGAATTAGCCCGGCGATCGCCTCCCTAATAAACGGGACCTGTGTGACAGCGTTTATTGCAGTTTTACTCTTCGGCGGGTGTTTTTATGATATTGCCTAGATGGTAATTGTGTGTAAATTACAATAATGATAGTGTAGCTGCATTTCCGCGTCTTGCAGTGCAATGACACTCTCTTCGCGCCTGCGTTCACCGAACATTCACAAAGTCGGCACGTGGTTACCAAGAAAACCACTTGAAAATAAACGTTTTCGCTCCTCAAGTGACTCCCAAGTTTTAATTAAAACGTGTTCATAGACACACATTGACATCGTGTGTTGGCCGCTCTTGTGGTGCAGCTTACACGAAGCTCATCGATGCATGCAAACGAAGCGTTAATAAAAAGTATGGCCTCAGAAATTAAGGAGCTCGTATTGTATAAGTTGTATCGGAGGCTATATATTATTCTTCGTCACAACGAAATGGCGATTGAGGCATATTTTTCTGTGGACTTCGATCTCTGAGGCTGCGAAGGTTCCCAACATGGAGTTTCATACAATAATACCTAGAGGGGAAGCTGGCGCTAGTGTCTACACGGGCTCCTTCAGCGGCTCTTCTACCCCCATGGGAATTATGGGAAGTACAGACTTTGGATCTTTTTCGGATGGATCACGTTCTTGAGATTCGCGGCACTTGTTTGCTGAGAGTAAAACAAACTGATATGAAGTTATGTCTAATTGAAACGTACTTCATTTTTTTGTACGCAAGCTTTATTGCAAAAGGTTTTTGTGTGTAGGCGGTAGAAGTGAATCCCAGACAAATTTAACTATATACTAGGGTATGCATTGCTCGGTCATTGCGTTCCAGGTTTGGCATCAAGATGTAATGAATTATTCTTTACAACATTTCAAAAGAAACATTCTTGTTTTGCCCTCGAAGGTACGCAATACATATTTATGGGAATAACAGCACCGTGTTAACTGAGAAACAATTAACGTTTCGTCTTCTGCGATTCTAGGGGCGTCTGTTCGAGTGGTCAACCCCCAACGCACCTCTCGTTTTGTGGTGAGCTCAAGTCAGAAGAGGATGAGGAGAAAAACTTTATTCATCCCAAGAGGAAAAGGTGCGGTGGTGGAGTGTCAGAGGAGCCTACCCAGTGTAGGTCTCCGCTACCCTCTTGGCCCAATCCAAGATCTGGTCCTGGACCTCGGGCACCGAGTTGCACATACCAGCCTCCCACTACTCCTTACTATTAATGTGTAGAGAATTGGGTGGTGGGTTTTGAGTACACCCCCACATGATATGGTCTAGGTTAGCTCTTTGTTGACAGAAAATGCACAAAGGGGAGGGGTATATCGCAGGGTGTATAAGATGGCGAAAAGATGGGGTAGGAAACGTACGGGTCTGTAACTGGCGCCATAGTATTTCATGGTAGCGCGAAGCTCCATGATGTAAGGGGGGATGGGTATATAGTGCGCTGTAGGCGGTAGTGATTTGTTATCTCGTGGAAGGTCAAAAGACGATCTCTCGCGCTGAAAAAGGCCGCGTGGTCTAAGGTGCCATCAGAGGCCTGCGCTCGGCCGGTCATTCCTCGAGCACAGGTATGAGCCGCTTCATTGCCACTCAACCCCGCATGCGCGGGCGTCCATATGAGAGCAACGTCTTGCGTGGGAGGATGTTTCTTAAGAATTGAAAGGGCAGTTGATGAGATGCGACCTGCACTGAAGTTGCGTATGGCAGTTTTGGAGTCACTTACAATCATAGTGATATTGGGGATGGATAGACCTAAAGCGACGGCACCCTCCTCTGCCTCCTCCGAAGAGTTGACAGTGACGGGTGCCGATGTGAGCGCGTTGCCGTTATAGTCAACAGCAGAGAGGGCATAGGATGAGGAGGATGGGTATTCTGCCGCATCAACATAGAGCACGTCATTGGCTCCATGCAATTTTTTCTGAAGAGCTTTTGCTCTTTGGATTGGGCGCTTAGTATGATATGTTGGATGCATGTTTTTAGGAAGGGGCGGTATGAGTAATTGTTTGTGTATGTTTTGGGGAATGTCGTATTTAGCATTGGTGAGTGAGGTGAAGTTCATTCGGGTAGACGATAAAATGTGGCGACCTGCGCTAGTGGTCGCGAGCCTTGCGTATTGAGCTGTTAAATGGGCTTCACGGATTTCACATAGGGTATTTATGACTCCTGTCTGGTGGAGTAGTGCGTTAGAGGTATTGATTGCAATGCCTAGCGCGTATTTGAAAACTCTGCGGAGGAGGGTGTTGACCGATTCCTCCTCTGCTAATTTAAGGTGAAGGTAAGGAAGGGTATATGTGATTTTACTTATTACAAAAGCTTGTATTACACGAAGTAACTCTGACTCTCGGAGCCCTCCATTTTTCCCTGAGATTCTTCCTATCATTCCTAGGGTGTTTTTAATAATGGTATTGCGCAAAGCTTCGAGTGTGTACGTATTAAGTCGGTTGTTTTGGATAAATAAACCTAGCACACGAATGCGTGATACTCTAGGAATGAAGCACCCATTTATGTGAACTTCGATCATTGGAACGTGTTTGTTCCGACGATGAGTTGGTAGAAGGAGTAACTCCGATTTAGTTGGGGTACAATAGAGATTCATCTGAGATGTCAGTGCTGCTATTGTATCTACAGCTGTTTGTAGGGTGTCTTGAATGTGTCCATCTGAGCCGCCTTTCACCCATAAGGTGATAACATCGGCATAGATGGAGAAGTTCAAGTCAGGGATACGTTGAAGAGCGTTTGGTATAGGTAGCATAGCTAGGTTAAAAAGGATTGTAGAGAGCACTGACCATTGAGGTGTTCTGAAGCTGCCTAGTGTATAGGGTGAGGAATGTTCTGGTCCTAATGTTAATGTAGCTGCGCGGTCTGTGAGGAAGCTTTTGATGTAAGAGTAGATTTTAACGCCACAAGAAATGCAGTTGAGGCCAGCATATATAGCTGAGTGGGCTACGTTATTGAATGCTCCATGTATGTCCAGACCAAAGATCACACGAGTATCCTCGCTCTGGTTAGGAGTTATGATGTCGTGTTGAAGGCGAAGCATCGCATCTTGCGCGGAAAGTGAGGGCCTAAAACCAATCATCTTTGGAGGCAGTAGTCCATTATCCTCCACGTGTCTCTGGAGGCGTGAGAGCACAGCATGCTCCATAGCCTTTCCGAGACACGATGTTAAGGAAATGGGCCTCAGATTTTCTACTTAGGGAGCTTTGTTCGGTTTAGGTATAAATATTACTCTGGCATCTTTCCACGAAAGTGGAAGGGTGACCGTGTCAAAATAGTCGTTAAAGTACTCAGTCAAAGCTTTAATAGAAATAGGGTCAAGATTTCTAAGTAATTTGTTGTTAACGCGGTCTGGGCCTGAAGCCGACGTGGTACGGAGTGTTGCGAGGGCGTGCCGAACTTCCGCTTCCGTTATCGGCGCATCTAATGACTCATTAGGTTTTCCTTTGTAAGATGGTATAGAATCCTTACGTAATTGAGGTAAATGCAACGTGCGGAGGTTATCGAAGAGCTGTCCTAAATGGTCACTGTGCTCGTGTAACAGTTTAGTGATAGCGTGAGAGTGTCGTGCGCGAGAGGTGCTGGGGTCTAGCAGATGTCTAAGAAGTTGCCACGTTCGTTTATTACTGAGGTGGTCATGCATTCCTTCACAAAGCTGACCCCATTGTTGTGCCGCCAATTGAGTCGTGTATCGCTCGATTTGTTGGTCTAGCTTCACTAACCTAATGCGGAGTTTTCTGTTGTGGCGCTGGTGTTTCCACCGTCGCAGAAGTGACTGTTTTGCTTCCCACATATGGAGAAGCTTGGAGTCGAGAGTAGTTATCGGGGTGTCGGGGGGTAGAGTTTTTGTGTGAATTTCAACATCTTTTTGAAGCTGTTGAGTCCACTCGGTAAGGTCTGCAATACGTGAGGGAACGGTGCTGTTGCGGGTCTCTCTAAATTTGTCCCATTCTGTGAGCCTCAGTGGTTTAGGTGCAATGGGTCTGTGTTTTAGTTGTAAAGTAATGCTAATCATGTAATGATCACTGCCAAGATTAGTTTGGTTGTTAGTCCAAACCATTGTGGGGGCATTGTGAGTGAGGGTAAGATCGGGCGATGTATCTTTGTTCACACTGTTCCCCAAACGAGTAGGCTCCTCCGGGTCGTTGTGCAGTGTAAAACGATGTGCCTAAATATGGGACCAGAGGGCTCTACTTTTCCGTGTAGATGCGGTGTAACCCCACGCTGGGTGGGAGGCGTTGAAATCCCCCACTATGAGGAGGGTGTGTTTGCCTGCCGAGGATGTAGCTCGGGCAAATAGGGAATCGAAGCGGTGCCTTTGCTCTTGCGGTCTACTATATACGTTGAGAATGTAGAAGAATGGTGAGTTAAGTTTATCAGGTAGTATTTAGAGAAAGTCGTGCTCAATGTCGATGTCAGCAAATTTTGAATAGGTAACTGTAAGGTACTTCTGAGTTAAGACAGCAGTGTTTGGTTTAGTATCAGCCGGGTTTTGATGCGCTCTATAACCTGGCAGCTGCACTACACCATTTGTTTCTTGTAACGCAATGATTGGGGGAGGGGTAGTTTGTGATTTGATGTACTGCAGGAGGTTTGCTTTTTTTTCGGCAAAACCCCCTGCAGTTCCATTGCCATACGCAAAGTTCAGTGCGGTTACGAGCAGCCATTTTCGCTAGGTTGATTTGGCTTTGGTTGGGCAAGCTCTGGATGGTTAGCGTGGACCGTGTCGATCCACTGCGTGACTCTATCTAGGGTTTGTTGCATCGGTAACATGGCTTGTTGTATCGAGGCCACGGACTCATGCAGCTTCTGCAAGGAAGCTGTGGAGAAGGTAATTAAATTGTCTAGTTTTTCCTCAAGTTTGGTTACTTTTTCTTTCTCTTTGTTAACCTTCTCTAGTTTCGCTTCAACTTGTTCTACTCGCTCATCGAATGACAATGTGGGAGTCGAGACTTTTCGTTTTTGCGCAGGTGGTTGAGCGGGGTGCTTAGCTATAGGGGTGGTTGAGAGAGGAGCTGGTGCTGGTGAGATAGGTGTAGGGGTGGAAGATGAGGTGGGGAGGTGTGTGGAGGTAGATGGTTGTTTGAAGGACTGAAGCTCTAGGCGTAGTTTTGCAATTTCTGCCCTCAATTTAGCCATCTCATCCTGCAATAGTTTGAGCTGCTTTTGAATGGAGCTTTCAGGGGAGGCTACATCAGCCCAGCTCACCTCATGACGCTCCTAGAGGACGCTCATGGTGAGCGTCCTCTATAGAAGCGTTCTTGAAAGTTGGGCTTGGGTAGAGGAAGGGAGCTGCATCTTGCTGGAAAGTTGAGGGTGCGTGCTTTGGTTTGGGCTTGTAGAGCTGTGGACACTGGGACGAGCCGGTGGGGTGGTCACTGTTGCACACCACACACTTAGGTTTACATTCGTGATCAAGGAGTGGGTTCGGAATGCCACACATTGGACATAAAGGCTGAGGGGCGCCTGGGCATACGTCTGGTCTGTGGCCAAGCTTGCGGCAGAGATTACAGGCTTCCGTCTTATGACGATAGGGTACGCATCTGGTGATGCCACCCTGATAACTTATGAAGAAAGGCACGCGCGTACCTCTGAAGGTGACCAAGATGGACGTTGTGGAACCCATGCGACGTCCGGTCAGGATGAGGCCTAGTCTGTCATAGTCCAGTAGACTTTACAAGATGATTTCAGATGTGTGTTCCAAAGGAATATTACGGATGATCCCTCGCCAGGTATTCGATGGATCGGTAATGTGGGGAACCACTTCAAAGCTGCGCTCGTCAATCTTGATGAATTTGATTCGGTGGTATGCTTCGGTGCATGCCGAGTCTGGTGTGCTTATGAGCAGAATGTTGCTTACAGAGTTGATGCGGTAGTGGTCATGTAGGGAGCTTGTGAGCGCTGCCGCTTTTAGGACGGAATGTATGAGCTTCGCAAGTGGAGTGTCAGCACAGCTGAGGCCTCCACGTATTCGCAGGACTATTTTGTAGTCATCGGCTGGAAGTGGAGGGCGTTTGGGGGCACTGCGACGAGTCGATGGGATAGCTTTCTGTGACTCTTCTTGCAAAGTGTTGATGGCAGGCGTCGATTTCTTCGTGGATGAAGCGGGCTTTCTGGCCCTGGCATATACTTGACGCCAGCTGCCTTCATCATCGTCGAGAGCTTCGGCGGAGGGAAGCTCCTCTCCCTCTGTTTCGTAGAAGACCATTGGTAGGCCTAGCCGGTAGGCCTAGCCGGTAGGCCTAGCCGGTAGGCCCACTGAGGTAGTCGAACGCTGCCGAAAAGTCGGTCTTCGTGGATGCTAACTGCAAAGCACTCACTTGAAATCCCTTCAGATGATGCGGTCGATTCCGTAAAAAGCTTCACATTTGTTCAAGTTCCCATTGAATGACTTAAACAGTCGGAAACAGGAGTTTTTCCGGAGCGCTTCGAGTCAGAAGAGTGTGGTCGTGCGTCTACTTCGTGTCGTTGTCATTTTGCAGTTGATTTCAACGAGTTTTTCCTAGACGCACTAAAAACAAGCGTGAACTCGATGTAATATCCTGCACTGCCATGGGACGCTATACATCTATATTTACGCGCATCGGTGAATGGACGATGCTTCACTTAAACTAACAATCAAACACGACTTATACAACTCCAGCGTTGCAGTAAATTGAAAGGCCTAGCAGTTTTCAGCTTCTTTGAACAACAAAAGCGCAGCTTCAGTCCTTCGCAAAAGTAGTCACAAGCAGTTGCCGCAGTGAGAACAAAGCAAAATAAATGTAATGAAAGCTGTCAATGAGCACGTCCTGTTTATTTACGTATTACGTCTAGATTTAGCCAATAAACATTTTTCTAGATTCACCTTTTCTCTCTTATTGCCCTCGTTGGATCTCTAAGCAATTAGCGAACGCCACATATAACGATAATAAGTATAGCTGCAGTTTTCATAAAATCTCACTCATGCAGTGAATTTGAATACATGTAGCGGCACAAAGAAAACATAACTACACGAGCGGTAACCCACTTTTTTGAGCCAACAAACGATTGTCTCGCAAACTTGCTGCTCTGAATTCGTTTTTTTTCGTGTGAAGTAATCCACATAAACAATAATACGCGAAGAGAAGCGCACGAAAAAAGATGTCTGCGCCTTACAGCATGATGCGAGAAATATCAGGTTCGACGAATGCAATACGCACTTCATAAAGTGTTGATGGCGTTCGTACCTAGCAGCAGCCAAGCAAGCGAAGACCATGACGCACGCCGGGCATGTTATAGCACATCTTTTATCGCGTCTCTCTGCGGCTGGCCGTACTTCACTGCCTTAAATTCTCATGAACATGGTGCGCGCAGCGCAACAACTTCATCGTCGCGTCGACGCCTTGTGCACATCTCTGGTACCCAAATTCACGCCACATTTAACCTGATGATATCACACCATACAATCGACGATGATAAAGACGGATTCCAAGCCGCAATGTGAGCTAGTGAAAGATACCATTGCAGTTGCAAACACACATAGACGTATATTGAACTAAAAAAAAGGTACTGAAGTAGGTAACAAGGACTCACGTTTCCTTGAAAGCAGTGATTGATCTGTTGTCATCTTACTGCGGGCGTGAAGCTGCGTAGCGGCACCGGTTTCGGCCAGAGATTGATTGATTTGTAGGGTTTAACGTCCCAAAACCACCATATGATTATGAGAGACGCCGTAGTGGAGGGCTCCGGAAATTTCGACCACCTGCGGTTCTTTAACGTGCACCCAAATGTCACACATGTCCCGTTTATTAGGAAGGCAATCGCCGGGCTAATTCCAAGAGCCGAAGTATCGGCCCCCCGAACCGCACCACGAAAGCGTGAACAATTTAGAAGTGGTCCTTTTTGGCGCGCCAGCGGAAGCCGGCGGTGGCCCAAAGAACAAGTCAGAGCCGAGAGTTGATAAACAAACAAATTATATTCTCATTAATGGCAGATCGAAAATAATACACAAAAATACACACTCCACAATAGTTGCATACAATATGTCACCAATCAAACCAATCAATCAACGTACTACCCAGTACAATCAGCCGCACTCAAAACAACGGACACAGACAACGATACGCACTACAATGCAGTCGCATGCATTGAACGACCAAGACACTTAAAGACTAAAGAGATAGAAAACCTATCCAGTCCAAAGTTCTTGGAACAAAAGTCTGAATGATACTCGTCCGAGAATCACTCACTCAAAGTCCAGCGTTGTTGTCGTTCCGCAGCCCTCGAAGTTTCTCTTCCAGGAAACCTCCCGTCTTCAATTGGCCACTCTTCAAACTTCAACTTCTTCGCCGGAACACGTCGGCTTCACACACGCAGCTGTTGCCACGCGTCCTCGCTCGATAGCGGTAGACACACGCTCTTGTCGGTAGCTCGAGCCTTCACCCCTCAGGTGTAAATCCTCTTCTTCTTTTCCTGCTTTGTCTCTGCGGACAAAACCTTCGCCGACTACACGGCGGAATCCCTACGCGCTCTGGCGTTAACTTCCGTCTCCTCCTGCTTTCTCGTCTCTGCCGCTCGATTAAATACCTTCCGCGCCACCTTCCAGAACGTTCTCCTCATTTCGTCGGCGCGATACGCAGCGAAAGCTGGGAAGAGGGCGAGACGGTTGGAATGCCCTCTCCGGCCGGTGAGTCAACTCGGTATGACCCCGCCCCTTTCGTTCTGGAAAAATCGAGCGCTTGCCCGGCCGCCGCTGTGGGGTGAGGAGGTTCATCGCTTCGCCGCTTCCGAGAGGAGAGGCGTCGCGCGCCCGGGGAGCCCTGGATGCTTGTTTTCTTTTTTTTCTTTTGACCTCGCGGCGTTTCTCCCGCCCGTTGTCGCAAGAATTTGGCGGCGCGCTCATTTTTAGCGCTCGTTCTGTGACACCAAATCTGAGCACACGGGCCTACGACATTTCCGCCTCCATCGGAAATGTAGCCGCTGCAGCCGGGATATGAACCCGCGACCTGCGGGTCAGCAGCCGAGTACCTTAGCCACTAGACCACTGCGGCGGGGCTTTCGGCCAGAGTTAGCACTCTTAATTTCTTTATTATTATATGCTGGCAGTGTTCAGAACACGGGACAACTCCTAATGTGTCACCTCTAATATTGTTTGAAATGATAAAGTGGTTCACGATTTAGAGTACTTCGTGTGCTACTTCGTGTGTAGAAAAAGTGGGTAACGACTGAGAGTTCCAGGTACTCTACAATGTGAGAGCATCAGGCCGTCCCGTTAAGTGTGTTTAGAAAACGTGGTTAACGATTAAGAGTACTGGGTATATACTGTATACTATGGGAGAGCTTAAAGCCGTCCCCTTGCTGGATGGCTTCCGGTTTTGAGCACCAGCGTAGATGGGGGGGGGGGGGGTAGAAAAAGTGGGTAACGATTTAGAGTACAGGGTACTCTACTATGGGAGAGCTTGAAGCCGTCCCTGATAGGTTGTTGACCAACGCTTTATTGATTTGTCTTTCATGCATTTCGAGGTTATTTCACCAGACCTTTAGCAAAAAGAAACCACCATCATAGCCCTACCAAATGGTCTAAAACTTTCCAAGATTGTCTAATCGAAGCATTTCTTAAAACTTAAATCTTTGTTTGTGCATACTGTACTTCAGCCCTAGTGTATTTCTTTCAACCTAATATTACCTAATACTGCAAATTTAGTTCCTGCGTTTGATAGCTTGCGGCCGTATAACGTACTTCTGTAGCCATATACCGAACTGCTATTCCGTGTTCCTTATTCGGCTTAGGACCGATTGGCGCTCCCTGATTGGTCGTTCAACCTGTCAGTCAAGTGACGAGAGAAAACCCCAAATTGTGGTGACGTCGAAACTCAAGTGCGCGCTCATTATTCAGAAATAAACGTTCTTTGATTGGTTGTTCACCCTGTCAATCAAGTAAAGATTCGGAAGCCCAAATCGAGGTGACGTCGAAATGACAAGTATGTGCTTATTATGGAAAAAAAAAACGGAATCGGTCCCGCGCTACGATAGAACAGCCAGCGAGTGGGTCCGTCGCAAACGGAATCGGAAAAATGGCGGTACCAGCTGAGCCAACGACCTTTGCTGTAACGTTTGGATGCATGAACGTGGCCGACAACAAGCACCGGAGGGGTGATGAGGTCGCGTTTGGCGTGCCAGGCGAACAGTATTTTGTGCGAACAGTTTGGGCGCCACTTTCGCCTGAGTAAATCAACGGTGTTGTGATTGCGCGACGAAGTCGCCAATGGACTCGCGGGCTGCACTCTCGGTGGAGCGGCAAAGGTGTGCGCCCCGCGTTTCTTCGCCACCGGATCCTTGCAGTCGTCGGTGGGAGGCGAGGAGACCGTAGCGGTGATGCAGCCCGCGGTCAGCACCTGTGTGCGACGTGTCGCTCGAGCGATCGTCATCGCCGGGACCCGCAACAAGTGGGCCCACTTCCCGAGAACGGCGGAGGAGATGGCAGCCGTGAAGGAGGAAGTCCTTCTGTTTGAACTTCTACCCGGCGTGATCGGATGCGTTGACGGCAGCTTCGTCGCATCGAGGAGTGAGCAGAAGGTGCCCTTATGGCTCCGCGAAGGTTATTTTGGCCTCAACGCCATGTTCGTAAGTAGCGGTGTTCCCATTTTCTCGTGCGCATTTTTTTTTGACGCAGTGAAACGTGACTCATATTGCTCTTGGTTTTGCCAGATTTGCGTCGCGGACATGTCGATCCTCGCCATGGACCCTTTGCGATCGGGATCGGACGACGACAGTCACATTTGCGTGTGTCCTGCGAATCTGATTGGCGAGTGAGACTGGCGAGTGAGAAGTCAATATATCCTCTTCTTTTTACGTTTAATGCCAGTTTTTCGTACATCAAAGGCCTTCCTCGTGGTATTGAAAAATCTTCAGTGCACTGACAAGTGACCTTATGTCGCATGCTATTGGTGCACAATCTCTCAGCTGTGGTTTAAATGCTGCAGTATTGTCAAGTGACGCGCTATGTCATGACAACCTCATCGTAGTAGTCATGTTTTGCATAATACGGGGTCAATATGAGGCTAGTCAGGTACCACGGATTCAGTTGTTTGTATCCTGTACGGCCAACAAGCCTCAAGAGAAGTGACAACACAGTTCATGATTGATTTGTGGGGTTTAACATCCCAAAACCGCCATATGATTATGAGAGACGCCGTAGTGGAGGGCTCCGGAAATTTTGACCACCTGGGGTTCTTTAACGTGCACCCAAATCTGAGTACGCGGGCCTACAACATTTCCGCCTCCATCGGAAATGCAGCCGCCGCAGCCGGGAATCGAACCCGCGACCTGCGGGTCAGCAGCCGAGTACCTTAGCCACTAGACCACCGCGGCGGGGCGACAACACAGTTCCTATTTCTGCAGGTGACGATGCCTACCACCTCGAGCCTTGGCTTGTGGTCCTGCTGAAAGGTCGTCCTCATGGGGGTAGTGCAGACGTCAAGTACAACTCTGCACATGTTTCATTGCGTTCCATAGTGGAGCATGATATTGGGCTACTGAAGAGCCGTTTTCACTGCATTCAGCGGCACCATACCTCAAATACTCACCGGAACGTTCTTCCAGTATTGTCGTTGCATGTGCAGTGTCGCACCACCTTTGTTTTGAAAGTGACCTAGGCTTTGACAGTTTCAGCGATGGCAGTGGTGACGAGAACAGTGAGCATGAAAGATCTCTCGACGATCACCTCCATGGTCTATTTAGACAGAGAAAGTCAGCACACTCAGTGAACTTGCGTGGGCAAGCTTTCCGCAATTGTGTTATCAGCTTGTTTAGGACGACAAGGCAGCAGCACCTGTAGTATTTCAAAAGAGTTTGCAGGCGACTGCACCACCTGCAGCAGCAACTGCAGTGTTAAAATATTTGTGCTGCATTGCAAGAGCTTGACCATCCGTTGTTTTTTAACATCCACCAAACATGAAGTAAACTGATGTTTCTGCATTTCCCCTCAGGTGCTTTCGAAACCACTGCTGTCAGCATTAATGGGACACACGTCCACAAGTCTAGTTGTGTGACATCTTATGTGATCAACTGCCATGGTGTTTCCAGAAACTTAGCAAGGAATTATGAAGTAGCAACAGAGTCTAGCCCACTTACTGGGAAGGAATCATTTTGGTAAAGTTTTTTTAAATAAAATATTTGCGTGGAATCTATGATCTGAAACCACAATATGATTAAGAGGTACACTTAACAGGTCTTCGGAAAAATCGAACACCTCAGGTTTTTTATGTGCATGTAAATTAGATGCAGGCCTCTTGAATTCCTTCTTCATCGAAGTACGCCTCAGAAACTTTGATCATGCCCGTGTGATCCGGGTCCACAGTCAAGCATTGACAGTGAAGCAGTATAATTTTTGTCGCTGCTGCCATCCTGCAGTTGCCGGCAATAGTTACAGTCTTCTGCATCGCCTGCGCACTGTTTTCTCGCTTCCTGTCTCAGCAGCGCACACCAACTACACTCAGTGAACTTCTGTGGCACATCCACCGCACTGTTCCTTTGGAATTAAACAACCCATACTGAAACAGATACTGTAACTTTTCAAGTGCATTTCACTGATTTGTAAATGCTGAAGTAATGTGAAAGAATAAGTACGCAGTCTTTGTTTTTTTTTCAAGTGGTAACTTTGTAAAAAAAATTATTTTATTCATGCTCATGCCATTGCTAAGATGGCACACACTTCTTGTAAATAAATGCACGTTGTGAAACAACGCTATTATGTTTTCAGAGCAGAGATTTAAAACATTGCACACATTACAAGAAACATCATGCTGAATGGAACACTGGGTCAAATGGGTAATTAATACTAGAACACTATATATATATACATGATGCCAGGCTTTTCTAATGAAATGAAGCCACGTGATATCTGTTGTGTGCATCATTTCAGAAGGCTGACGAGCACACGTAAAAGTAATGTGTGAAGATACCCTCACATAACTGTGAAAGGGTGAATATTTGAACACTGTTATGCAGCACACTTGTCGTATTGAGAAGCTTACTTGGAAGTGAAACAACACTAAACAAATAAAAATGAAAAAATAATGATGCGCATGGTCGTTACTGTGGTGGTGACAGCAAAGGCTGAGGAGTTCCAGGCACAACGACAGCCAGGGTAGCCGAAAGCAAGCCCCTCACTTCATCGACAAGCTCCAGATGATGTAGACAAATCTCGTGATGTATTGCAGACCCTGTACTGCAAAAATATACAGCAAACACAAGTGATGCTCCACCTGTTTGAGTTGGATGGGCTGCATAACGTAGCATTAGTGATTGAATCGGAAAAGAAAGTTAATTATCAAGACAGACAAAGCCAACCTTTTTTTGCCCATTTATAAGACAGCCCAACCACAAGAAGCCAAGAGACTGGCTTCACTTGGCTTCTTCCAAACCTTGGCACAACCTACTCAATGTAGCATTGTTAAGTATGACCTTGCACTTCAGCCTCATCTACAAAGTAAAAGTACTGCATAACTTCTTAGGTGTAGAGCATGAATCCATAAGCATGTTGTTAATCAATTTATCTGTAGCAGCAGTAAACAAAACAAAGTTGTAGGGAGTATGTGTCGTTCGGATGTTGCACCGATTTCAGCACACCAATGATGTTTTTTGTTTGTCCATTTGAAAAGTATGCTCCACCTGTTAATGGCATGCAATATTTCACTTATTATGTCATTTCACTTAGCAGTCATCAAAAGAAGCCATAAATTTCTAATGGTTGTCCAGAAACCATGCAAAAGTTTTGTGCCTAGCTAATTTAGAGAGACAACACAATAATTGGTTGATTGATATGTGGGGTTTAACGTCCCAAAACCACCATATGATTATGAGAGACACCGTAGTGGAGAGATACCGTAATTTTGACCATAGAGTTTCCTAATATACACTAGAGGGAACTCTGGCGCTAGTGTCTGTGGGAGCTGCAACGCAAGGCGCTTCAGCGAGCATGGGAATGATGGGTAGTGCGCACATTTGTCTAACATTCGTACTTCTGGCCTGCGTTTGGCTCCGTACGTGTTCGTGTGGCTTGGAGCTGTTTTCTTACGAAACAAATATTAGCAAATGTCCAGTGCTTGTGCTTCACCATCTTACATTTTTAGACTTACCTTTACAAATCGGGTCACAAAGTTTAAAAGGGTTGAATCTTTCTTTCAAAACAAAACCGAAACACAGTAATAAACGAAGCCGCAAGTATGATTCACCACCCGCAAGTACGAAGACTAGGCAAATGTGTGTACTACCCATCATTCGCATGGTCGCTGAACGATCGCAGCGCCAGAGTGCCCTCTAGTGAATTTGAGGAAACTCTATGATTTTGACCACCTGGGGTTCTTTAAGAAGCACTCAAATCTGAGCACACGGGCCTACAACATTTCCGCCTCCACCGGAAATGCAGCCGCCGCAGACGGGATTCGATCCCGTGACCTGCGGGTCAGCAGCCGAGTACCTTAGCTACTATACCACCGCGGCGGGGCAGACACAACACAATAGTAACAGTGTCTGAAATGCAGGCTGCAATGTGCGGCATGTATTCCAATGACCACTGCAAATCTGATTTCCTGGTTCAGTGATCACCGCCATTTTTATGCCAAAAATATTGTCCCTTTCCTTACACTTTGAATATATATGTAAGAAACTGGGACTTTGGCAATGTTCTACTCTAACAGTGGTCATTCTTAGTCATCTGACTTTACCGTGCATTAGTCTGCTGTCTGCCTAAAAATTTTCTTTTCATGCCAATAATGCAAGCCAAAGAAACAATCAAGTGATTTCTGAGGTACGCTAAGTAGGCATATCATACTTGTCTCTTGTATCGACCTTCTGGGTAACCAAAGTGTACACAGAATAGACCAATTTGCTAAGTAATATCCGCTTGAAAAACACAGTGCATCGAACATGATGACAACTGTACTACGTCCTGCTCTGTCAACAGCACTGGTAGCTTGCTAACGAAGTCGTAGCCCTTCTGCTCGATAAGCGCAAAAAACAGGCCCGCCGCTGCTGGGAAACCCTACCGAGTGGCTTCGTAAATGTTTCCCCCTTTTTCTTCCCAGTTCTCGCCGCAACGCGGTAAAAAACCAATGGGAAGCATATATCATACAATTCATTAGCCGGCTGAAACAATTATGCTCGTCAAATTTAATCAATAAATCATCGCAAATGAAACACTGTGGCCTGCATATAAACATAAATGTTTTACGCAACACGTTTCTTCTGCGAGAGTCCAATTAAGCGAAAATCTTCGTAAGATGCAGTGGGTAAATACATGAATGCGTACTTCCGTGTCATGCATCGTGCGCTGTAACGACGCTCGCCCACGCACGATCTTTCCTTAAATGAAAAAAAGTTTTGCTTACCTGTTAATAGAAGACAAAAGTGCAGGCTTCTCCGATTTGTACTTTGTTGTTTGTGACCTGTAAGAACAAAAGCGAAGTATGAGCGCCATATGTTTGGCTTTGTTTACTCCCCTTATGACAAGAATTTCACGATTTATCCTTGTTCTTCGCAGCTTGCCATATCCTTGAGCGACGAAAATATTACCCAGTAGTTGCAATTACATTCTTTTCGCAGATTTATTTGCCACAAAATACAAAACATGGCTCATTTTTATTCACCATTTTTATTTCATCATTTTTATTTCATTTCAAACATCATTTTTATTTCATTTTATATTTAGATAGCTTAACCTTCACAATTGTTTTTGGTATGCTCTGACGTTAATTTAAACTTTACAATTGTTTCCCATCAGGAGCTCCTCTGCACTTCAGCAGGTTACTAAATGAAAATCGCGTTCTTTATATGCATATACGTCAAACAGCCCACGCAATTGAACGCGTTCTATTTTTTAAATGTCTTATTACTGAACTATACAGTCACGTTTGTGTGTTGCTCAGTGATGGACACATTGTACATGCTTGTTTTCGGTTCTTCTCCTGAACGTGTATTGTGCCCCATTATACGCAAGCTTGAGTTTCGGAAACGGAGCAATAAAACGAGGCCTGAGAACACGTTCTGTGCTCGCGTACAAAGGTCCTCTTCAGGGAATGGGCATTCCGTGGATGGCTAGACAGAGACGGATAGAATGACCGATACAGCGAGATTGGGAACTTTTACAAAAAAAAAAAGAAACTAGGCGTATTTATTCAACACCAAGCCCCAAACTCGACAGATCTGAAGCGTTAGATTGGAGGCAATTGCGAAACGAGACCTTTCCGGTCTCCGGTTCTTCTATAGGGGGTGGTAGGACCAGGGCTTATGTACAAATATTGCACGCACAGACATATGTGTAACAGATGCAGATGTTTATATAAGCAGTTCTTTGCATTTGTGTAACGATGCCAACAGGAACATTACTATTAGCAACACATGATTTGAAGCACTGGTGCTCGCGAGGATGGTAGCCCTGAACGCTGCTACATTGCGGTTGACCTCCAGCGTGAGCATGTATACTTGCTTCTGGACTCATCCACAAGTCAGTCGACTGATCGTCGTGAAAACTTAGCAAACTCTTCTTGAAAAATTCACGATCAATGAAAAATACCACGAGCAACGAGCTCGGGAGATTTGTGAAGGATTGAACAAGGTTAATACAAAGGTGGCCCATGCGCATGTGTCATTGTATACTCCGTATACTTGCGTCACGTTGAGTCGCGATGCCCACTAAGCTTACGGTAGAATCGAATACGGACAGCAGAGGCTCGCTTTGGATTTTTTTTTTTTCGGCGCAGGTAACATTGCTATAGGGGACATTGCAGGTGAATATCAATATGGAACGGTTGTTGGCGCGGTAACAGTTATCCGTGCATCGTTGGTGTGAGGACTTCACTGGGCTATGACGAGCCACTCAATAATATCTGGGGTTCTACGTCCCAAAATCCTGATGCGATTATGAGGGACGCCGTAGTGGAGAGCTGCGGAATATTTGACTTTCTGGTGCTTTTTAACGTGCACTTACATCGTAGCCACTGGATCCATCGTAGCCACTTACATCGTAGCCACTGGATCCACGGAGGAAGACAAAACGAGCCAGTCGGTCGTTCCGTGCGCAAGCAGACACCCAGTTCCGCATGTTTCAGCAGTGACGATAATAGCGTACCATTCACCCTATGATATAACCGTTCCGTGTTAAATGTGCCATGATCCTGACGCGTATTAGCTGCGTCAGTTTCTCGACACACATGGCAAAATGATGAGATAATTATAGTGGCTCACACGGGTCTTACAAACTGAAATAGCGGTGTGCCCACTAATTGGGTGTGGTATTTTCGTACTTACCATATGGGAAGCCACCAAGGCTAAAAGGAGCTGAGAGTCAGACCTGAAAGTAGGTAGCAAAGCAAGGTATTGACTGATAATTGATAGACATTATAATAGCAGTAACAAAATTAAAATGAAACTCGTAGACAGGTACAAAGTATCACCAGTGATTAGAACAATAAGCAATGTAACGAACAGTTATTAATTGATCGAAAAATAATTCAGCATACACGTCGACTATAACAAACAATATACAAGAGTACACTTAACAAACGCTAACGGAAACAAAGCTGAAAAAAATACAGAAATACGTCATGTAGATGACTCTTGGCAACAGCCAGTCCGTACACGATGCATGCATGCAGTCGACCACAGAGCTTTTCCGCCGAACGCTAGAGAGATCTCTTCAGGTGTATTGTATTACTTAGCTGGGTTTCGTCGGAGTATAAGCCTCTGGACTCCCGCTGTCAGTTTGAGCTAACTTGAGAGGAAGAGGTGCACACTTGCTTGCAGACGTTTGTTTGTCATCTCTCAATTCAGCCTACTAATTCAAGCTTCATATAAGACTATTGGCGAGATTCATCTTCATCTCATCTTCTGTAGACTCTTAGACTCAAGAACGAGGCCGTATAGCTTGTAGCGCGCTTTCGACAAGGTACCCAGTGTCCGCCTCGGTGGATCAGTGGCTGAGATGCTCGACTGCTGACGCGAAAGTCACGGGTTTTTTAAGGAACACCAAATGGATAAAATTTTCAGAGCCCTCCGCACTACGGTGTTCTTCATTATCATATCATCGTTTTGGGACGTATAAACCCAGATAATATTTGATAACGTACCCGACAGAACAAAGTTTATAGTCGCTTGGCAGCACACCCAACCTGTTGGAAATCGGTGGCATGGCACCAACGAACCTTAAATTTGGTCGCCTTTTCTTTATTTGTTAATATTTGGTTGATCGTACTTTTTGCACTTATTAGATATTTCTTAATTCGGTGACTCACACCAACTAACCTAACTACCCCTTATAATCTACGAAAAGCTGTTTATTCATGTTAATCAGCACGACTCTTCAGGTGCTAAGATGAATTCCTGCTTAAAATGTTGAAAAAAAAAATAATGACAGTTGTGTTTTCGATGCCAGAGGCACCAACTGTGGATATTAAATCACAAATCAGGTAACTCCATTTCTCAGTTAAACTTGGAAACACACATATCAGTTAGACACTTTCCTGAATACGCATCATAGTGCAACACTACAGAGCCATATACACACGAAAATTAGCTATAGAATAATTCAACACCTTGCGTTCCAGCTGGTTCGTCTAGGCACCAAAATTTGCCTTAGGCGCCGAAATTTTCCATATGAGAAGTCCTCCTCGGCTAAATTAGACACATTGAACCTTTATTAACCTTCAACGGTTTTGGAAATTTGGTCGTAAAATCTGAAGAGGGCATAAACATGATACCACTCAGAGCATCTAAACGTTAAAGAACCCCGGGTGGTCGAAATTTCCGGGGCCCTCCACTACGGCGCCTCTCATAATCATATCATGGTTTTGGGATGTTGAACGCACATATCAATCAATCAATCAATTAATTAATCAATCAATCAATCAATATTTCAATCAATCAATCAACTAGAGCGTGTAAAAAAGCACAGCGGAAGCGTCGAACCTGTTTGTGACCACGCGGCCAATCACGTCCGAACGTCACTTACATACGATGTTTGCATTTTCACTCGCCAGCACTTGCATGCACCGATAAGCAATGGGTGCAGTGTTTACAACCGTATCCTATTGAGTTTTCTTTCTTTCTTTGTCTTTAATTTTGTTTGGTATTGTGTAAATTCGATCATTGTACCGTTTTTGCGTGCGCTAACTAATGCGGGTACTGCATGTCACTTCGCACAATACACGGCTATAATCCATTGCCTCGAAACTCAAAATACTTGACTCAGCTGAGTGACGAGTAGTACAGGCAAATGTCGCTGCAGTGGAAACGCTTGCTCATGTGTCCTTCCCAGTTCACCAACTTTTCATCACTTCAAGCCTTCATCTTCCCGTGAACATCTGCCGTGTTGATTCAGTAGAGTAGTCCATCTGTTTTTTCACGTTTTTCACAATGCTTTATGTCTTCACACATTTTCCGCTTATTATTTTTGGGGAATACACCAACTGGGCTTTCCGTGCACCATTTGAACTTTTTTGAAAAAATCATCAAGGCACTAAAAAGCCCCAATCTCCGAAACCAACTAAAGGCAGTCGAGAGGGCCCAAGAACTGGCGGAACGCCGCCACGTTCCCGCCCCGACTTGAGTGGCGCGTACAGTAGCGGCTGTTGGGATGTCTCTCATGGACACCCTGGTGGCTTAAACTTCTCAACACCTTTTCATGAAGGTCTTGACTGACTGCATTGCGCTCTCATCGCCCTATACTGCTCGGAACCGTTACGATTCGCATAATGCGTATAGCACTGTATCAACGCATTGGCGTCGACCTTCGTCGTCATCGCCATAGTACATCATTATTAGAGGCCCTAACAAAATTTGATTGGAGACCCCTCAATCGCTGCAGTACAGCCAGTACTTACTGGAGGGCCGGTTTACTTTATTAAACTCTATAGAGAACTTCAATGCAGCGCAAAGTCATGCAGAAAACTAGAAACATTTTTGGGAATTGCCATTCACATTGTCGGAGGTGTTCGGTATGAAACAAACTAACAGAGTTTGGTGCCACAATCACGGCATACACTTCGTTAGGCAGGCTTCATGCACTTACACCTGCCTAAACGCATGGTGAGGTATGAAATATTGTGGACGCTGGGCACCGATGACTGGTGAAATCGTACTATTACAAAGTTGCGAAGGAAACTTTAAGACGTCGTCATTTTCTGAATGAATGAATGAATGAATGAATGAATGAATGAATGAATGAATGAATGAATGAATGGTTGATTGAATGAATGAATGAATGAATGAATGAATGAATGAATGAATGAATGAATGCTGAGCCACTTTCTATCTATAGGTTCGCCCCGCCGCGGTGGTCTAGTGGCTAAGGTACTCGGCTGCTGACCCGTATAGGTCGCGGGCTCGAATCCCGGCTGCGGCGACTGCATTTCCGATGGAGGCGGGAATGTTGTAGGCCCGTGTGCTCAGATTTGGGTGCACGTTGAAGAACACCAGGTGGTCTAAATTTCCGGAGCCCTCCACTACAGCGTCTCTCATAATCATATGGTGGTTTTGGGACGTTAAACGTACCCCACATATAAATCAATCAATCAATCTCTATAGGTTCGAGAAGTTGAATATATAGCACAATGCGTAGCAACAAGTTTCCGAAACCTCTAGATTTATCAACATGGCAAAGTAGGTGTGGTAACACATTGTGAAGCCTGAAATGAATCTGCCACACTCAGCTGTCGATCACGCACACGCAGCTTTTATTGTCCCTCTATGTGTCATTTACTCAAAGTGATAAATTAAGGCGCTAAAACACATTTACGGGGCCAACAGTGAGTACCGCGGGGAACACTGCTTAGGGGATTTCTGAGCACCAGTTGTTTTGGAAAACTAGTTTTTTTTTTTTTTGAAAAAGAACTTCACGAACTATGTTATTCTATATATGTCTGCTGTGACTGACATGGAGTGCAACGGCCATTCGTTTTGCAAAAATAAAGGTTGTCAAGAAATTTCATATAATGCGCACGGAAGACTCACTATTCCGTATGCGCTCAGCCATCACGCATTCATTTATGCAAATATTTAAAAAATCGCCTCGCATGGCTTTCGATGATCGTTTCTGTGATTATCAAGAAACGTACTCTCAGTTCCGTATATTGGAACATACGCGCTTCCAAACTCGCGTTAGGAGCTTTGGTGTGCAATGAGTGATTCTCAGCATTGGACACGCGTAAACGGGTGCGACAAATGTCCGGTTTCACATAGGTAAGTATATCAACCACTGGCTGGCTTCCTTCGCCAATAGTATGCACCATCAGGATTGACTGAAGTTATCTCTTAATAATTGCTGGAGTTAGACGGGCAACAGCCACGATACGAATGTGGCATTTTGCGGCCACCCCGTCGCGGTGGTCTTGTGGCTAAGGTACTCGGCTGCTGACCAGCAGGTCGCGGGTTCGAATCCCGGATGTGGCGGCTGCATTTCCGATGGAGGCGGAAATGTTGTAGGCCCGTGTGCTCAGATTTGGGTGCACGTTAAAGAACCACAGGTGGTCGAAATTTCCGGAGCCCTCCACTACGGCGTCTCTCATAATCATATGGTGGTTTTGAAACGGTAAATCCCAGATATCAATCAATCAATCATTTTGCGGCCGCACATGCCAATGAAGCGCTGATATCCATGATACGCGTTACGTGGACGGTCAATGCACCGGTTGTTTCGCTCCAAGCACTGTTGAGAGCGCACAGCATAGCGCTCGAGTGCAGTCGCGTTTTTATTTGATACCAGGTGTATTTTTTGTCAACACAGTTTTTAATAAAAATATACGACCATGAGGTTTCTGTATATTTCGCACATGAACTCTATGTCGAGTTCGCGCGACGCACTTCATGTACAACTTCACACCGATGCTTAGTGATGTTGGACTAGGTGCCAAGTTTGCGTGGCGCAAACCTGAATTAAAAAAAAAAAGGTTATCACGCGTGACCATTGACAAGAGCAGCAAAATTGTGATGTTTGGCGTATACTGTATCTATAAGTGTTTTATGACGCCTGGCAGGCACGATCCGTGTTCCAAAGAGAAGGTGGCAGCCAGAAAGCAGCCCATCTTGCAACCTCCATTTGAAGTGCTATGAGAATTCGCGATTATAGTACTCATCTCATTGGTCACTTGTACTGTTTTTTTTTCTGCTGCAACTGTATAAGTCGCTGCCTACACCATCCACATCCTCATTAGGCCAAATTCTCTGTTCTGAAAGAACGTCTGTTGGACATGTTGGTAATTAAGTCTCACCTTTTAGCGCGCAAAAGGAAAACGCTCTGTCCACGTCGTTTTTCACCTTTGTCATTTTTGTGCGCCAAAAAAGTGAGTATTATGTACTGTTTTAGCTGGCTTGCTGTGGAGAAGTCTCAGCTACTCGATTTCTATAAGTTACGCAGCAAAACAACACAACAAAAATATTATGTAGAGGAGAACAGAACAGACCACCACGCTTTGTTGATTTTCCAATTTGAAGGACCTCCTCTGACCAATTCTCTCGCTGAACTTCATGGTTTAGGATTTCAACATGCGCGTAGTCTACTGTTCCTGTCGCCGTCACACCAGTTCCGACCCGTTATCACGTTCTAACAAAAAGCTATGCCTGCCTTCCGGCCGTTGACGAAGTGTCTTCGTTCCCGAGATGGTTTCGAAGCGACGCAAGGGTGTCTGGCTTAGCGCAACTTCCCCACTTCCTTTCGAACCCGTCGACTGTTCCCCGACCCTGTCGAGATTTCGCCGTCAAGCTTCTCACTTTAGGACACGAGATGGCCTTCTCTATCGCCTGAACTACGTATCTTTCCTAACGGTGCAAGGGGTTGCTGGTCGTACCTCTACATCTTCGCGGTGAAATATGTTCAGCCTTCCACGCTGACACACAGTGTCCACATGCGGCTGTCTTCGAACACACGCCCAACTTCACTACAGGTTTTGTTGACGTGGCATGTATGTAGACTTTTGTGGGCATATACATTCAATCATGACCACAGTTCCAGCGCCATGTGGTTCCTGCTCAGCATCTCTGTGGTCCGTGGCTACTGGCAACCCTCTTGTCCGGCCATATGCCCTTCTAAGACATTAACCTGTATGTACCCTTTGTTTCCGCTGGTTCCGGAAACTGCTAAATAGTCATCAGCATCGACCACTTGACGCGATACAATTGCTATGCTGCGGACACAGCCGTTGGCATCTTTCTTCATGCGAACTTCAAAGCGATACAGGACGTGTGCTCCTTTCTGAAGCCGTAAACACACTCATTGCCAAATGTCACATCGTTGATCACGTTACCACCACCTAACATCCTCAAACTAATGGCTGCTTGACGGAAGTATTTGCCCTCACTCCTGGCGACAGGGGGGTTGTTTAACTCCCCTTGCCACCACCACTGAGATTTCTCAATTTGACACACGTATGTGTGAACGCATACATACAAACGCGCTTACAAAGAAAGTGTGGTAGAACCCCCCCCCCCCCCAACCTTTCTGGAAAAAAAAATCTGGCTAAGCCCTTTGCTCTGATCGCTCTTGTTGGGACCTCATTTCGCCCTTCGTGACGTACGCCTGCAACAACGCTTAAATGTGATTACAGACCATCCTTGATACTTTCTCTCATATAGGCGAGAGCCTTCTAGCACACTCGACAACATTATACCTTCATCCGAATCCACACTGATCTCTGAAGTTATCCGCCACCCAAAGGGATGCCGTCAGTTCACCCGCTCCATCACAACCTTTGACTAATGGCAACAAAAATTTCGACGTGGCTATGACCATCCGCATTGCCACTTTCTTCCATACTCCCTTGTATGACCTTGGGTTCCAGCTGTCCCAACAGGCCTTTCACTTAAGCTTGTCTTCACATATCAGGGAACCTACCATACTCTAACGCAGACGTCACATGTCAACTGCATTGCTGAGTCGGTAACGCCACTAACGAACAAACGCCACCGTGGTCGTGAAATCATGCACGCACATCGTCTGAAGCCGTATCCACCCATGCTATATTCGCCGAGAGATGGCTTATTTCCTGACAAGAAGGAAGGGAGTGGGGTGCGGGTGATCGTACACAGTGAAGAGGTATGCCTTGCGTGGCAGCCGCATTACCAGCCTTGATGGAGGCACGAGCTCAAGCTTGCCTAGTCTGCTCTCGTTGAAGCGCTACCTGCTGCTGCTGAGGTGCTGCAGCCTATGTCTAGTCGTTTGCTTGCAGTAGAGATAAGTGAATCAATGGCACTGATGAATACCATCAACACGTTGCGTACGTATGTAGACTTGAGTATGTTTTTCTTTTTTTGAGTTCAGAAATGGTAATCTTGGACGGCTAAGCGCGCATTGCTGGTCTCGCACACGCACATTCCACCACAATAAACAAATAAAAATAATATGAGCACTCTAGATTTGTGTTACCATTGCAACGCCCTTTCTTCTCACAGTTACGAGTGAAACCCAATGGTAACGCATATCTCCTTTTCTTGCCTCGCAGTAAAGTCGCGCTCGTTTCCCCTAAACGAGATGTTGGCCTTTTCACACCACATTTCAGCTAAGCAGAAAAGCTTATAGTTTGTGATGAAATTGCCAAATCGGTTCTCGTGGGTGTCTAGACCATCAAAATGCGGTGTGAAGCGCTGCAACTTGTACCAGTCTTACGACGAAGTACACTTGCCACTTAGACACAGGAGCATTGTCAGCTGTTTTTTAACTGTAAGTCAATGAAGGAGGAGAAAATAGCTGGCCTATCTTGCTGGCCCTCTCCTGGCATACGTGTGTCAAACATAAAAATAGACGAAATACTTTACATACTGTGTTAACAAATTGTTTCAGAGTGGATTGATAGGAATGCGAACATTACAAGCAAACTTTTCGCTACGGAAGAATCAAAGAGTTAAATAATGACAGAAGACGAGAAAACGGTGTTATAGTGATGAGCAGCGGGATTGTAGCTTCTTTCACTCACTCAAAAAATAAATGTCATAGATGAATGCATACCACTAAATATATATATATATATATATATATATATATATATATATGGAGTTAAACGTCCCAAAATCACCATATGATTATGAGAGACGCCGTAGTGAAGGGCTCCGGAAATTTCGACCACCTGGGGTTCTTTAACGTGCACCCAAATCTGAGCACACGGGCCTACAACATTTCCGCCTCCATCGGAAATGCAGCCGCCGCAGCCGCGATTTGAACCCGCGACCTGTGGTTCAGCAGCAGAGTACCTTAGCCACTAGACCACCGCGGCGGGGCGTGCATACCAATATAGCGCCGTAGCACAAGTGAAGAAAAGTGCCATACGAATAACGAAGGCCAGCGAACAAACAGGATGCAACACAGCGAGAGCTTCAAAATTTTATCGAAGTTGCCACGTGTCACATGTTCCCCGCATTACCAGAGTTTTACAGTAGCCAAACTAGGTGCAACGATGCAACCCCAGCAGGTGCGACGCGAATCGCCCGCGGTTTGCGCCGAAGTGCGTGGCGCTTCCCCGCGGTAGCCGCTCGAATCGCGGCCGCCCGTGCGAGCGGTTTCTTGGCGGGGCGTGCCTTCGGCGGCGGCCAAGAGATGCCGCAGCGGCGGCGGCACAAGCCGGGAGCCGAACGACTTTCCCGTGATGCTCGGCGGTCGCTCGGCAGCGGCCGCGAGAGGCATGGCGCGCTGGGCGGCCGGCAGAACCCCTCCGGCGAGGCTCGGCCGGCGCGGGCCCTGAGCACGCTCGCCCACAGCAGCACAGCGGCCGCCCTGGCGACGCCCCAGGCATGCCTCGCCGGAAGCAGCACCGGCCTCAGCGGATGCAATGTGAGTGCATGCCTCAGACGGCGGCTACCCCTAAGCCTATGGTCTGGACTCCGAAAGCGGCTAGCGTGCGCGTCCCCGTGGTCCGAGCCTCGCGCGGCGTCTGCCGCGCTCCGGCTCCGGCTGCCGGGCCGCGCGCGCACCCGCGTGCGCGCCTCAATGAGCGTGACACACACCGGCATCTCGTGCGTAGTGCGCGTTGACAACACGCTCGGGGGTTTCACGCACTGTCAATGTGTCGCCGCTGTACGCACGTTTTCGCCGCTGCGGTTCGGCGACTTCTCCGACCAGCCGCTCGTGGCAAGTGTCGCGGTTGTTTACAATCTGTCTCCTCAGTGGAGCTCGTGCGTTGAGCGCTCGGCTTTGCTTTCGCCCTCCGCTGTCAGTGCACTCTGGTTTGTCTTGCTCTCTCTTTTTCTTTTTTTTTCAGTTTGTTTTTTACGTATGCTTCATTGTGAGTACGTTCGCTGTATCATTCCCTGGTTGCGTTTCTCGTCCTTTATAAGAATAGCATGGAAAATGTAAGCGCTCGCTGGGCGTTTCGGTAACGCTGTTCCAATCAGAATGGTGCCCGGCGTACTATATTGTCATCGGTTTCAAATATTCTGACGTGCCATATTAACGGTCTTACGGCACTTTGTAATTCTAAAAAAAAATATTTCTATATTGCGAGCATCTTGACAAATATATATATATATATATATATATATATATATATATATATATATATATATATATATATATATATATATATATATATATATATGGTGAACATTTTCTAGCGACGTGTTGCACCGCCCCTCACCGTGCCCCCACACGTGGTTTTGAGGGCCTGAAAGTAAATTTTATGCTCAATTTATTGCACGCCGTTAGGGTCTTTGTATTTGCGGGTTTGACACGTGCGCAGCGTTGGACAAGAAAGTCAAGTGTCGCATGACAAGCGCACAAGTCCAAATCTGTGGACTTGACAAAACTGCGCTCCTGTCGAACTTGCAAGTTTGAACCAACTAGCCCCGGTAACACTTCTATTAAAGTCTCTTTTCTTTATCCACATTATATATAGTCGTCAGCGTCACGAACCAGCTCATAGAGCATACTGCAGACTAGCTTTATTAAATTGCCTCTGCGAACGAGCTTTTGGAGGTCGCATGCCGCCGACTCCGTCCTGCGGGCTCTAAACTCATATCGTAAGGCCGTATTACGTAAGCGTTCACGCGCAGTAAGAGAGAACGTAGACTTGGAAAAAACCTCTTCGCAAGACACAGCTTCGCGACTACAGCCCATGTGCCCACCTGCACGCCCTAATAGCAGCAGCTCGAATCGTCCGCTCAATTTATGACGTATCGCATCGCGATCTTTAACACGAAACCATGTTGAACTCGGCACATCCGAGCGAGTGCATCCATGTCGTGTCAGTTCGAGTGAGCGATTCGCACAACTGGATCTGCTTTGTACTCCGCACCAACGCAACGTGCCAAGAGGTGCCGCAACCCTTCCGTGCATACATCATACTCGCGCTTGTCACATATCTCGAGCTCCTCGAGTGCAGGTCTGCTGGACAAGAACATATAAAAAAAGATAAGGTAATACACTCGCCGATCGCACACAAATCTGGAAGCATTCTGAAGAGAGAGGGGGCCGAAACTTATTTCTGATGTGCAGTGGAGCCATAGCGTAATGTCTGCTATCACACGGATAGCACTCGAAGCGAGCTCTTTTTGTATTCGTCCAATCGCCGCATCAGCGCTTCTCCTGGTGGCCGAGATATGTTACAAGCTAAGCACGCACCAGTGATCAATATGAAGGGAAACGATAAATTTGTTTCCGGACGTTATTGCTCCTGGCGGCTGTGTTCAAACGCGAAGTGTGAATGCTGGTCGAGCAACTTCCCCATTTCTTGTTTTCGTCTTGAGAGTCGCTTTCAGCTTAGACTGCCAGTTAATATTGCTTCTTCATATTGCTTACGTCATCATCATATTGCTTACGTCAGCAGCAGCATTAAAAAAGCACACCGTATCCAAACGTTTTGTGAACGATCAGAGTATACAGGCTAAAACTTATTCTGGAGACCTGTGCGCTATTTCGAAGTTACATTGAAGCGCCCTGTACATTTTTTTTTGTACAACGGTGCACGAATATGAAAATGTTCGAACACGAATCGAATAGTATTCGCTGTTCGATTCGTATTCGAGTTATGTATTTATTGTCGAATGCTGGGTCGGGCGACGGAAGTGTTGCAGTAAAGGGCAAAAGACTGATGCGAATGGAAATTCGCTTGAATGCATTATCACGCTGCAACTGGTGAGCAGCGGTGGTTCCTGACGGACAGCAGCCGTCCGCTATTGAAGACGCGACGTGGCAAAAGGGGATCACTCATGCACTGCGTTGACTATCGGCCGGGCGCATTTATTATAGCAGAGCAGTTGCGGTTCAAGTTTGCTGTGCGTCGTATAGGCAGAAAATTATCGTCATCATGCACACGTTCGACGATCACCTCAGCATTCTGTAAAGACGGTTAATAAGAGAAGCTGAAAAGTGCCCGCCAACTCTGCTGCGACCTTTTCTTGCGCGACTAACTCCAAGCTGCGCTGATCTCTCTTATCGTGCCTTTTATTCGGAGACAAGCGGTGCAAGTGGATTCTGCGCAGACAATCCGCTTCTTGGAACAAGCACGCGAAGATGGGAGTACTCGCTTAGCTTCAATATGTTCTCCTGCCGTTCGCTGAACGTGTCTTTACCAATTTACTATATCTATTTAGCGGGAAAACTGTTTCCTTGACAAAATCGTCAAGTTTGTATTCCTCCAAAGCGATTATCTTTCGTGTAGCATTGTATTTAGGTCATAAAGCGATCTCCAACCAGCTGTTACAATCATTTGTGAGCTGCTGAGCACCCCCGCCTCTTTTTTTCTTTTGTACAATAGTGTCACCTGAATCATATACCAGATCTTCCCAGTTAAACAGAAATCTATATTAAGGTGGGGTTGCACACGTGCATTAAAAATTGCAAACAAGGATTTTGTTTCAGGATAGCTGGTATACGCATGCGTAAACAGTTTTTTTCCTAATAGAATCAAATGTTAATCGAATTCTGCCGGAAGTCAGGAGAATAGTTTCAGGGAAAAACTGAATCGGATGTCAATTATTTTCACATTTTTCTTGTAATCTACGTCTGCCTTTCCATTAATTTCAAGCAATTTTCGCATTACTGTATTCGTAAGATAATAAAGTTTGTCTTTAACTGCATGTTGGAAAGACTGCTTCATTAACTGATTTGATTGATGTGTGGGGTTTAACGTCCCAAAACCACTATATGATTATGAGAGACGCCGTAGTGGAGGGCTCCGGAAATTTAGACCACCTGGGGTTCTTTAACGTGCACCCAAATCTGAGCACACGGGCCTACAACATTTCCGCCTCCATCGGAAATGCAGCCGCCGCAGCCGGGATTCGAACCCGCGCCCTGCGGGTCGCTTCATTAACTGCATGAAGGGAGCGTGAGATAACGTTTGATCAAGCATTTTTGCCCAGAAAGTCAGGCATTTCGGAATGTGCGGTTATGTATTGTTAAGTGAACTTTAAAGCGGCAGGCTTCATGGCCAAGTAATCTATATGCTACCTTTGGGCTTCTTAAGAACCACCGGACTTCACGAGCGCTTGTAAAATAACAGCGTGAGACAGTGCTGTGTAGTCTCGAGCTGACTGTTTATCCATCACTTTTTTACTCTTCTTCTTTTCTCACTGTCTCTTTCCTCTCTAATATTCCCCCTTTCTGCCACCCCAAGTGTAGGGTAGTCAACCGAGCTAAAGCTTAGTTAACCTCCCTGCCTTTCCTCTCTCTCTCTGCTCCCTCTGTCTCCCTCTCTCTCTCTCTCTCTCTCGCAACTCAGTAATGAGCTTCAGCCGCTTGGGGTATGACAAAAACAGTTCTTTTTAGCAGCAGATGATATATGCAACAGTGAAACATATTTGTGTTTAATTCGATAAAGAGGACACAGGTTTTACTATTATAAATAGTACCGTACAATGTCTGCTGACAAAAGTCGTGTCCAACCAGCATTTTATTGCAATAAAAGTAA
The DNA here is from genome assembly GCA_013436015.1 of Rhipicephalus annulatus. Taxonomy (NCBI): domain Eukaryota; kingdom Metazoa; phylum Arthropoda; class Arachnida; order Ixodida; family Ixodidae; genus Rhipicephalus; species Rhipicephalus annulatus. The sequence goes on from WOVY01004168.1 coordinate 92,365, forward strand.
CGAAGACGTGCTGGTATCATTCATATTGAATATTAAGATCGTCCGGTCTTTTGTGCTCCCATTGTCGCGCCATTAAAATTTCATTTTAGGGCAAGTGATTCTGTTTAGATAAAAAAATGCAGCTATCTGAGCATACTTTCTCATTATAAAACTGCTACTGAGATTAAACGTAGCATTCTTTGCGTAAGGTTCTGTTTTAGTTTTGTGTAAACGATGACGCAATTTTTTTAAGAACTGCGCGAAAGCTATGGAGTTCTTTATATATATATATATATATATATATATATATATAAGTTATAAACTTCGAGAATAGTGCAGTATAGGAAACAAAACAATAAAATATTTATTTAATCCTAACAGTTTCGGCTGGTGGACCAGCCTTCTTCGGAGGATGGACATCCTCCGAAGAAGGCTGGTCCACCAGCCGAAACTGTTAGGAGTAAATAAATATTTTATTGTTTTGTTTTCTATACTGCACTATTCTCGAAGTTTATAACTTTTATTACGGTAGCCGGAAGAAACTTTGATCATCTATTTCATATATATATATATATATATATATATATATATATATATATATATATATATATATATATATATATATATATATATATAGAGAGAGAGAGAGAGAGAGAGAGAGAGAGTTTCAATTCCATTCCAAACCGAAATCTTACAGTGAGGATTCGATTCGAAGGCCGAATCGAAAAGCACAATATTAGATTGGTTACTCGAAGCATATCCACTCGCTCCAACAGAACAGACCCCAGCTAATTTTTGATTTCGCTCTTTTTTTTAGAAATTTCCTAGACAATATTTAAAACCCGTTTTTCTTTTATTTTTCCGGAATATCCGCACTTCATTTGATTCGAAAACTTCGCTATTCGAACGCATTTCTTTATAAGAAGCAAATTGGTCGTGTGAAGAACATTCAACATGTGTGCCAGGGGCGTGAATTACGATGCATATGATAATGAGTTCGCACCTCTGCGTGTTCCTGTCAACACGATAGCGCATCCAGATGAGTTCGCACAGCGGTTTCTGAACAGTCCGCGTGCCTGCACGAAGTTTTGCGGTTGTACTTTCTTGCACCTCCGCCGCCGTAATGCAGCGCTGCTCGGCTGCTAACCCGAAGGTTGCGGGTTGGATTCCGGCCTCAATGGCCGCATCGCCCCCGTTAGTTGGGGGCGATGCATTTCGCCCCCGTTCGAATGGGGGCGAAATGCTATAGGCCCGAGTACTGTGTGTGATGTCAGTGCCGTTTGCGAACACCAGATGAAGAAACCTCCGGAGTCCCCCCATGCGGCGTGCCTCTGACATCCTATATTATTTTTTGCACGTAAAACTGCAGATACGTATAAGTATTGTTACTTTTCTGCAGACACGTTTTTGCAAAGACGATGAAAGTGCGAACATGTGCTCTCATGACAGCAGAACACTGGAGGGTGTTAGTTCACCAGCCGCATCCTAGGAGAAACGCTAGGGTTGGCTACGCAAGCCACTTGGAGGTCCTGGTACTAGAACTTCGTATTCTTTCGCCTCTCCAAAAGCAAAAACTGGTTGACTAGGTTCGAAGAAGCGAGGGAAAACATGAAAAGATAAAGAGGGAGCTGGAAAAATACGCTTCTTACACGTTTTCTCTAATAGTTTACAACTAATTGTCTTGGGTTGCTAATCAAGCTTGATTAGGTAAGCCCAATAGTAGACTGCGGAAGTCGTTTGATCACTTGCGTACGCCTTCGGCCGTGTAGTTTATTTCCTGTTGTCGAACACGCACAGCGTATCCCATTCTAGCATGGCTGAAATATTTTCGCGAAGCAGTAGTACATTTGGTTCCGACCCACACTCGACCTCTGGCCCGCCTTCTTCTTTTTTTTTTCTCATTTTCTTCGGCCATCATTTCTGCGCTCATAGCGTCGAATCATTTTTGACGTCTGAATGCTATCTGATACCGCTTTCAAGCAGCGAACATCTGCTCGCCGTCCAGCTAGATATTTACGCTCACGCCTAAGCGTGCATGCATTGGTCAATGCACATGTGTTACGTCCGTCTACGTACACTAGTTGTCCTGTCGTTGTAGTTGTGCTGGCCGATCGTGCCCTTCGCTCCACTTGTGCCGGTCTTCTTTTCATCGTTGCTCTTCCACCTTGGGTGCACCCTGTCGTGCTCCCGGTGTGTTGGCGCAAGAGAAAGCGTCGAGAGCTGTATATATAGTATACTGTTCTGGACAGTCGTTGCTTTTTCGTTACCTTTTTTTTCTCATCTTTTTCGGCGTGTGTTATGTGTGCGTACTCAAAGGGGGTTTCCCTCTCCCCCGTTTATGGTGTCCCTCCTCCCGAGTGTGTGCATAACGTGCGTAGTGCGATCCGCCGTACATCACAGCACGCTACCGGAAGTGTGGTCAAGCAAGTGATACGCGCCGGGAAACCTGTTCTCTGTGCCGCCAGTGCGTTGGCGACTGTCTGGCGGCGAGTGCTACAGCGTGGCGAAAGGCGTCCTGGTAGCACGGCGGGCGCACTGCTTATGCCTGCCAGGAATTCGGAGTCGCGGCTCGCGAGCAGGAATCGTTCGAAGATCGTTCCGATTTTTCTTTCCCTTTTTTTGTTTCACGTAACCACGGGAGTCCACAGAATGTGAGACCACTGTGTACGTATAGGTGTGGCTGAGCGATCAGAGGCGCTCGGAACCCCGCCGTGGTGGTCTAGTGGCTAAGGTACTCGGCTGCTGACCCGCAGGTCGCGGGTTCGAATCCCGGCTGCGGCGGCTGCATTTCCGATGGAGGCGGAAATGTTGTAGGCCCGTGTACTCAGATTTGGGTGCACGTTAAAGAACCCCAGGTGGTCGAAATTTCCGGAGCCCTCCACTACGGCGTCTCTCATAATCATATGGTGGTTTTGAGACGTTAAACCCCACAAATCAATCAATCAGAGGCGCTCGGAGGTTGGCCAGGATACGCGACGCGAGAAACAGCTTTAGTATATTCGCAAGAAAAAAAATCAATTCAACGCTAAAAGCTGGACGTGATGGCAAGTCCGCCCAACTACGATATCGTTGATAAAACAAACTGTGCGAAAAACGAGCAACCAGAAGAAGAAGTACACATGCAGAGTGATGTATGTGTACTTCTTATGGTCTCTCATTTCTCGCGCTGTTTGTTTTTTCAACTATTTCAACCAATTTTTCAATCAACACGCCCAAGCAACCACTTTAGCTACGATTCCATGACATATTAGCGAAGGTGGCCGCGGCCAATAGAAAACAACACAAAGTGATTGGAAATTTGTAATTTGACCAATGGTGTCAAATTCGTACACGACTACTTCAGTGCGCAGCACGGCAAGTTTTGTCTTGACTGTTTTATCACGTTTGAATAGAAAAATAAGGCGCACTGTACCGAGAAACCACTCAGCACTGGTGCCGGGGAAGAATCGGTGCGAATGCAGTCGATGCTGTGCACTTGTATAGTGTTCACGAAGCGCGAGTTTTTGACGATAATTTGAGTTTTTCGGTAGATCAGAGCGAATCTCTGGTTGAAACTCGGTGCCGCACTATACGAAGTGTTGCTTTAGCAAGAGTTGTTCGCTATCGGCCAGCCGTTTTCGCTGTCAAACTTCAAATTGGTTGGCATCACCGCCGACAAGTATTCTACGGAATGAGACTGTTTTCGTGATTTGAGTTGACCCTCAGCAAGCCCGCTTCTTTCATCCATAGATTTCGTCGCTGTACCTCCCGCTACTTGCGCTAATGGCGAACACTTGCAACATCTTGATGTTGCCGCCTTTCGTAATATACCAAGTGCCGTTGTCGTTCGTCAGAAACGCTTCAACAGTAGCGTAGCCAGATATTCGTTTTTTTTTTTTTTGGGGGGGGGGGTGATGGTGATTCAACTGTATCTTATGTATGTTCTCACGTGTGTTTTCATGTGTGCGTGTATACATACACATGCAAAACTAAAATTTCGGAGGTAGAGGGGGGGTTAAACCACCCTCCCCTCGGATACGCTTTTGGGCTTTAATATCTCTATGCAGCTATACTTAAAATGCCTTCCGGCTGCATGATTATGTGGACCCCGAATACCAGTTCAAAGTAACACGAGTGTTGACGTACGTCAGCTCATGTGAAATAGGCCTCTTTGAATTGAAGAAAACCTGTACTTTATTCTCGTATCAGCGTCGGCCATGTCCCCGCGACGCATTTTCGAAAGTTTTGCAACCTCTTGTCAAATTAGCACAAAAAACTGTTTTACTATGAAAATGAAAGTTACTCTCATCATGTATTGATTTTTGTGAAATTATCTGCGCTCTAATGAAATAACATTTTAAATTAATCTTCACTAATCTAACCTATATTGAATGGTCGGGAAGTGGAAATGCCTCCCAGGAAAAGTACGAAGGTGATAGGCGCACATGCCGTGTTTTTAGAGTGTGTTAGTCAAAATTATAGCTCGTGTTCGGGCAATAAGTCACTGCCGCAACCGCAATAAAGGCAAGGAAGAAGAAAAAAACGTAAGGAACGCAATTACTCGGAAAAGTTTTTACTTTGAGTAAATGACAAACAATGATTAGGCAAGATGGAAGCACACTTGTGGAAGTCGAGCAAAAGAGGGACACAGCGGGCTATAAAGGTCATATGCTTGCAACACTTTGGTGTGTAACTGCTTAATAACGATTTTTGAAGTAGCTTTCGTATGTTTAGACGAATGATTTAGGTCTGCCAATCCTGGTATGGTTTCTATGGCCGCGTCTGGCAGGCAGGTGAAGTGTTACGAAGAACGTAAATGAATATTTGACAATGTTTTGCTTCCCTCAAAAATCAAACACAAAATGAAAAAAAAATTATTACGGCCTTTTCAAGTCTAGCTAAGGACAGCACACGCGAAATCCCATGCGCTCACAAGGCGCACATTAAATTAATAACTTTCGGTGTTAATCCACGCTTCCTGCTCCGGATTTTACAGCGAAAGCTGTTGTGAGATCACGAACTCGGTTCCCGCACAGCGCAGTAGTTGTCCGCCGCCACCGCTGTCCGTAACCACATCGCGCGAGATTAGAAAAGAAAAAGCTTAGTACTATTGACTTAGTGAGGCTCGAACCCGGGTCCACCAGGTGCCAGCCCAGTATTCTACCACTGAGCCCGCAGTTGCTTTTTTTTCCATGGTATTTAATAAAGTGCTTGGGCAATAAAGACAATATCAAGCAAACAAAAGTACAATCAAATCGCCAAAGTAAGCGCTCAAGCGTTACTCATAAACACTAAATGGCTAACACAGCGTGAGTTCCTCACATGAAGAGTTCTTCACATCGTGTTATACAAACAAAAAAGGGGTGAGGTCAAACAGTTCTCTAAGACGGAGTACCAGTCCGGTCTAAAGTCTAGCTCGTCGTAGATGTTTTTTAGGTGGATAGCCATTTGAATGAAGTGTGCGCTTGAAGAGGTGGTGGGCTCTGCATTGCGGTCTTGCATTCGTGTCTTCCACAAGCTGTGCAAACCCATGACGAAAAACATATCATATAGGTACTTCATCAAGTGTTGCTGGCAGAAGATAACGTATTGTGTGAGAATTAATGACGAAACGTTTTTTCAGTGCTCGCTGAAGGACATCCCAAAATAGTATGGCATCTTTGCAGCTAACAAAGCAATGTTCAATCGTTTCCGGCACATCACATAGACGGCAGTTAACAGACGGAATGAAAATACCTTTTCTTTCTAACCATGTGTTTACCGCCAATGTTTCAGAGTGGAGTTTATAGAAGAATGTTTTTGAATTCGGTGGAGGTGCGTAGGACATGTTGGCAAACTTGCCTTAGGCAGGCTTAATGACGGGAAAGCAATCGTGTTAATACGACCTATAAAACGTTTTTGAACAGCAAAATGACAACCAGGCATCATACAATGTGAATAGTGTAACGAGTGGGTCGTCCAATGATCCAACCCACTACAAAAACTTGTTCTTGATCACCTAATAACTGTGGCATATATACACTTCAGACATAATTCCTCATCGTCGTCAGCCACTGCATGAACGATTGGCACACAATTCCTTGCAATAGTTTAGCAAATACCACGCTTCTCAAAAGAATGACCAAAAAGAGCATAGCGAATGCCGGCGTACTACCTTAAAATTTTTATTATTAATCCTATAGTGAGCATCAAGCAAGTGTGACTTTCAGCAGTTACCCAATGAGTGTATAGAAAAGGATCTGAAAGGCCGCTCTTCTAGCTTTCGCTGTGACTGTGCTGCGCCTGGCGGTATTTTTTTTCTCTGTTACTAAAGACCGATACTATAGGATTTCGCCTAAATAAATCGACATACACTGCATCAGCTCGCCTGCCTCGAAATAAAATGGTGGGACTATACCTTGAAACAAGCCTAAAGCAGCGAATGTAGTATCTGATTACGAATAAGAGTAACAATCATAACGTTGACAACGTGACAGACGGATGAGGGACGATTTATTTGAAAGTGTCTAAACTATATGTGAATTCACAAGGCGTGTGACCAGGGTTGCGACTCCGTGTTGATCTATGGGGCTGGTATTGCGATACCTGCGCGGCGACGCTCGAGATGCTTTCTTCGCTATCCGGATGTTCGTATAGTACTCGACTTTAGCTTGACCCTGTTTACGCAGCTGCGTCCAAGTGGTGAATTGTTTCTTTACTCGCTTGTCATTTGAAGTGGACAATGAGCCTCGGTAATTAAATCTTGTGCGAGCATGACAACTTGTGCTCTTTTATTCGGTCAGCAGAGGGCATACCGGTACCGATGTAAACAGCGCACCGTTTGCGGGCGTTGCCTCTTCTTTTACGAACACCGTGTGCATGACGGGAAGAGTAGTTGATTTCAGAATGATTTTCTTACTACTGATCCACGAAGCAAGCTTTTTTTCGTCCTATTTTATTGAGTTCTGCTCATGCTAAGAGAGAGCTTAGACAAACGGTTGGCGACTGTGCTGAAAGGAACCACTGGCTCAGTTTTGATGTGATGCGAGGCCGGCTAGTGCTGAAGTTTGTTTGAACCTTTATTTGTTTTAAAGTTAGACCACATTGGCCTATATGTCCACGACTGTAGTCTAGCAGTTATTGTGCTCGGCTGATGACCCGAAAAGGACGCAGGTTGGATACCGGCCACAGCGGTCGTACTTCGATGTAGGCGACGTGCTACTGTACGTGCGATGTGTTCTGTCCTGTACGGTGTGCCAGCGCACTTTAAAGAACAGCAGATCCTCAAAATTTTCAATGTACTCCACTATAAATTGCACTTCTTAATCACATTGGTGGTTTTGGCGAGTAAAACTCCGAATGTTACTTGTTATGCGTATATAGAAGACGTGGAAGTTATAGGTTTTCTGGCTATATCGTGTTGTCGCTGCGATTTTTTTTTTTTGTGAGCTGCAGCTGCTGCTGCTGCTGTTGCGAATCGTATACGCAGACCGGTCGGGCGACGATCGGCAGACTGGTTTTGTCGGCGCCATCGGCACGAAATTCCGTCACGCTACAGCTCGCAGTCTTGTATGACAAAATGGTCTTTTCGGTGACACGAAGCGACTCGGTCGCACCTCCCGAAGATATAGTTGGCGTCGGCAATGCTGGCATCGAGGAAGTCTTTAAAAGGTGCAGGGACCTTTTGATTGGTTCAAGCCGGCAAACTCCCCTTCCGACGTGCCCGTGAATATATCCTGAATGGTCTGATATCCGCGCCTTTAATTTATGCTGGTATATACGTCGGCGTATATGGCGAACTGGTGGACAGTGTCTCTAAAAGTAGAAGGAACACTGGTGAAAACCCAAATTTTAGGCGTTAATGCCGTGAATTTCTCAGGGCCTCTTAAATATGCAGGAAAGTATACAGTATGCACTACCGTATAGGGGAACAACTACAGAGTGTTTATTTTTGAACAAAATATTAAGTGGTGCCGTAGAAACGGAAATTTTACAACAGGCGTGCACACCGTTTTGATACAGAGCGTGTGACTACGCCGCTGGCCCGATTTTCGAGGAAGCAGCACGTATGGGGTGCTCGTATGAACACATGTCAGGACAGAAGCACGCAGCGTATGAGACACTACATAGATTGCGCGATATATGTGTCTTGAATCACAAGACGCTCTTCGGGAGCCTGCTTAAAATTTGACATTTGTTTTCGTATGATATTTGTGATATAACCATGCAATAATGATGCCCAAGCGCCGTTAGACAATGTCTGTATATCAGAAAGCACGTTTTTCCAGCGCTTCAATTCTGTAGTGCCTGCTTTTGCACCGTCGTTTAATTTATGCTTACGTGTTCATTCATTAGCGAAATTGGGGTAGCAAAAGAAGCTAATTTATTGATTTATATGTGGGGTTGAATGTCCCAAACCACCATATGATTATGAGAGACGCCGTAGTGGAGTGCTCCGGAAATTTGGACCACTTGCACTTCTTCAACGTGCCCCCGAATTCGAGCACGCGGGCCTACAGCATTTTCACCTCTATCAAAAATGCAACTGCTGCTGCTGGCATTAGATTCCGCGACCTGAGGGTCAGCAGCCGAGTACCTTAGACCACCGTGGCGGGGCGACAAAGAAGTTAGACGAGGGAAGGGAAGTCAACTACATATTGTTCCCTTTGAATGTATGCTATGTGGGATCGCACTTTAATCGAAAAGCTATGTTGTATTTACTGATGAGAACTTTTATTTACCTGCACGATATGTTGCTATATAAACGTGTATGCAGCAACATTATCATTTGTTACTGATTGTTGGCCTAGTTGGTACTTGCTTACTGACATGATTTGGCCGCAAATAATACACACACAACGTAAAGAAATACTCAACGACAAGCTTGTCGTTGAGTGTTTCTTTACTTTGTGTGTGTATTATTTGCGGCCAAATCATATCAGTAGGAAATACCAGCAGGCTAGACGCAAACGAGGATCTTTACTGCGTAACAATTCGCATGTGTTATAGGAGCTTGTGTACAGCGTTTTTTTTAACATGATTATCAAATTGTGATTTCAGTAGAATAAACACGATACGCTTTATATACGCGGTACGTTAGTTAAGCACACGGCAACATGCGCGGCAGAGAAAACATCAAATTGTGCGTGGATATACTTTCTTTTAATTGCGATATTTCGCAATACCTTCGCAATATACGTAAATCAATGAAAATTCTCCTTTCAAACTGCATGACTACCTTGTAGAATTCGCCTGCGATCAGGGGATCGTTTTTTATCGCAGGATCATGCCCAGCACGCCAATCGAAACAGCCGCGCCGAAATACCGAGTGTTGTCTATTTTTTATGGTATTTTTACAAACTACTACTGATGACTCCGCAAAAATTGCACAAAACTGATAACTGAGCATTGTCGAAGAAATTTTTGCGCCGTAATATCGAGCTTACTAGGATTGCTATTACACGGAACGGCACGCAATTTTAGTGAATTTCTTGAGCTTACCAAGTGCTTATTACAAACAACAAATGACGTCAGTTGAAATACTTCGCGGGAAGTAATAGAACAATATACATTCGCGGCATTTTGCGATTTCGATGCCGTTTGAATTGGTTGAAGCAATAGGACACATTGAGCTTCGCCTTCAGAAGAGTATAGAACGCAATATCGTAATCACACCCTGTTCGCATCGCCTTCTCAATCACTATATAGCGTCTCTTCTCGATGGACACCTAAATCGTGCCGCAAGGAAAGGAGCATTCTGTGCAGCCGTAGCTTTGTCCCTTCAAATCATCTCAGAATCGTCTAATGCGAGTACATTTGCAAAGTGCCCACTATTACATTGTTCTTTTCGCAAATCAGCTAGATATTTATACTACGAGTCGGTATAAGGAAACTCCCGCAACTTTAACTGCACGTTGCGGCACGCGCTGTTTATATTGTTGTTGATAATAATTAATTTTGCCTGTCTGCTTCATTATTGGCGAGCCTTTAAACAAACCACTCCTCACTGCGCACGTCACATGGTTTGATGCCCGGGTCGATTCTACGCTTCTGCCACATAGTATTACATGTGTTAATGCACTCGTCGCACTGCATAACATTCATACAGCGCTTCTCTTTTCGAACTGTCTCGAGCATGGGCGTGGCTCTGTGGTATAGAACATCTGCTTGCCACGCTGGAGTCCTGACTTCAATGGCAATTATTGTTATTATTATTATTATTATTATTATTATTATTATTATTATTATTATTATTATTATTATTATTATTATTATTATTATTATTATCATTATTATTATTATTACCAATTTCGTATATCTTGAATTTTCGCTCATCGACAACGCTTACTTTTGTTCAAAATCACCGACGCAGACACAGGAATTCCTGCGAAACGATTTCTTAAATTCTGTCGCCTTAAAACACGATAATAAGTGCGTATCTCCTTTAGCTTGGCATGCTGCGCAGCGGCACCACACCGTAGTACATGGATAAAAAAAAAGAACTTACAACAATTAATATATGTATTGAGTAAGTACAATCGTCTCTAACAATGGGGGCGCTAATAATGTCGTATGTGTGACCGTTTCCGCCCATAGGCAACACCGCGCATGCCTGTTGTCCTTTTAATGCAAACGTTGTATCCCAGTTGAGAACAGGTAAACGTATATCCTGTTACGCACGATGTGATATTACTTGTATAGTGATAGTACTTGCAACAATAGTGTATCTATAAGTCGAGATGATGCGCGGAACCGCGACCTTCGAATGCTCGCGTGTTCAGATATAGTGGACAGACGTATAACCCTGCGTGCACCTATCTTAAAATAATGCGACAGTCCTCGCACTTGCCGAATCACCTAAATGTGTTCAAAATATGACCACATGCAAACATTATTTCTTGGCGCAGGTGTGTGTCGTCTGTTGAATTCGTCTTGCAGTTGTCGCGACGCGTGCGCACTAACAAGTTTCATGTGCTCATTATTTGCATAATTACATTTTGTGGTGCGTCAATTATGTATAGGTTCGCTTCAACGAGACCGCCGTCTGAATGATGCCATCGTTCGCACTATAACGAAAGAAACACTGTTGTAGCTCTAGGTTGTCCTGTACATTCTCTACATGTACGTACCCGCGCATGCTCCAGGCGAACGGAATAAAATTCGCCTGGAGTCTTGGAGATTTTAGTTAGAATGATCCGACCGAAAAGGAGCACATCAGCTTGGCGCAGTTTTAGGTGGCAATTTCTCTCCGAGGAGATGAGGAAAGCGGGGGACTCACAGGGCGAGGCGTAAGAGGTTCGTCTGAAACTGACCGTGTTGAGTGCGCGATGTGCAAAGGGGAGGAAAACGAGGCTGTGTGTAAAGAAGTATTTTCCTCCGATGTCACACACCTCAACTACTGCGTCGGAATTAAGGAAATTCAAAAATGAGATACATAGAGACAGCTAGATGTAAGCACAAACAGGAGGACTGGATGTTCGTCCTTGCGACGCAGTCTCACAATGCCTGTCAATATAGGGCTTACGTAAATACTTGGGGCAGCCGAGGAGCCATTGCACCGCAGGTCGCGGGTTCGATTCCCGGCTCCGGCGGCTGCATTTCCGATGGCGGCGGAAATGTTGTAGGCCCGTGTGCTCAGATTTGGGTGCACGTTAAAGAACCCTCAGGTGGTCGAAATTTCCGGAGCCCTCCAGTACGGCGTCTCTCATAATCATATGGTGGTTTTGGGACGTTAAACCCGACATATCAATCAATCGAGGAGCCACTGCAATTCGATGCTGCGAAGTGCCCGTGGTGCGGAAGATGCCATGGAGGGCACCTCGCCCGGATATAAAAAGCCAGAAGGCAGATGCCAGTGCAAGTCATATCCCCGTGTGGATTCATGCGGAAAGCACTCTTGTTGGCAAGACACTGAGGACGAAATCAGACGCGCTATTTGAAGACATCTGAGTAAAACCTTACGATTGTTTCCCCCCGCTTTCCCGCTTATATCTGCGTAGACGGGGGATAATCTTGTGCGGCCGCATGCTTGTGCGAACGTTTACCAAATGGCCACTTGAAATGTGAAATGCAATCGAGAAACCTCATGTTCCTCGTTTGACAATCTCTAACGCCGAACGGGTTACGTGTAGCTGCGCCGCCGCCTACAGGCACGCCACCCAGTCGCTTGGTTTGCGATATTCTATGGAGCCTATATCAAGCGCATAAATATCCCTGTCTTGTGTAACCGGCGAATCGAACGACGTGGTCATGGTTTATTTGAATTCGACGTGGCGTTATACAACTCGAGATGTGGTCAGAGGGATCAGGTGCTATATATATATATATATATATATATATATATATATATATATATATATATATATATATATATATATATATATATTGCAACGAGCAAGGTTGCGTAAAAACACTGGTTATTATTCCAGAAACGTTAGCCGCAACAAGCTGGTACAGGCAGGAACCCGGCAAGCACGAGCCACACACGGACGTCAACGTCTTCTTTCACGCTGGCACAGGGCTGGCGCCACTATGCTTCGGTACAATTACTCCCCGCGCAGAAAGGAGCCAACCTGGCGACCTAGGGAAAGGACACGACAAGGGGGTCATAGCACGGTTTGAGGCGTGATACGTGTACTGTTTCACGCCCACGGCAGCGCTTGGTCCGAGGGTGGATCAATGGGCTCAACTTCATAGTTGACAGGAGATGTTTGCCGCACCACACGGTAGGGGCCATGGTATTTCGACGAAAGCTTCGGGGAAAGACCAGGAGGGGTAGACGGGACCCAGAGCGAAACCAGCATTCCTGGGTTATAGTGTACAGTAGACGCAGAGGAATCGTGGTCAGTTTTCTGGCGCCATTGGTCTTGTGCGGTAAATGAGCGAGCGAGTTGACGACACTCTTCGGCATAAGCAGCTGCTTCGGAAACAGGCGTCGCTTCGGAAACATCAGGCCTGTAAGGGAGAATGGTGTCCATGGAGCATGATGGCTCACGTCCGTACAGAAGGAAGAAAGGAGAAAAGCCAGTGGTTGTTTGTGGCGCAGAGTTGTACGCGTACGTGACAAAAGGGAGCACTTCGTCCCAATTAGTGTGGTCGTCAGAGGCGTACATGGCAAGCATATCTCCAAGGGTACGGTTAAAGCGTTCTGTCATGCCATTGGTTTGGGGATGGTATGCCGAGGATTTCCTATGGACAGTGCGACATGCCTTGAGTAGCTCGTCGACGGCATTCGAGAGAAACACGCGTCCACGGTCACTGAGTAATTCACGAGGTGCACCGTGTCGCAAAATGAGATGGTGAAGAAGAAAGGACGCAACGTCTTTCGCAGTGGTAGCAGGCAGCGCAGATGTTTCAGCGTAGCGTGTTAAATGATCCACGGCGACGATAATCCACCGGTTGCCTCGAAGAGAGTTGGGTAGAGGACCATAAATATCAATTCCGACGCGGTCGAATGGTCTCGCTGGGCAGGTTAAGGGTTGCAAAGGGCCAGCAGTGCTGTGAGAAGGCGTCTTGCGTCGTTGACACGTGGTGCATGACCGAACGTACTGGCGAACGTGCCGATACATGCCGCGCCAGTAGTATCTTAGACGAAGGCGAGAGTAAGTCTTAAATACTCCAGCGTGGCCACACTGGGGGTCATCGTGAAAGGCAGCGCAGATGTCCGAACGCAAATGACGAGGGATGACAAGGAGCCACCTACGGCCATCCGTCACGTAATTGCGGCGATACAACAAGCCTTCACGGACAGCAAAGTGTCTTGCTTGACGAGAGAGGGAGCGTGAAGTCGTTTCTGACGAACTGTGAGAGAGGACGTCGAGCAAAGAATTGATCCAGGGATCCTTGCGCTGTTCGGATGGCATGTCAGTGATGCTCAACGATGACGAATCGCAAATGGCAGTTGATAAGCAGGCTAGGTCAGGAGGCAGTGGAGAACGGGATAGTGCATCGGCGTCTGAATGTCTGCGTCCTGAGCGATAAACAACACGGATATCGTATTCCTGAAGGCGTAAAGCCCAACGAGCGAGGCGGCCAGTAGGATCTTTCATGGACGCTAACCAGCATAAGGCATGGTGATCTGTGACAACATCAAACTGGCGTCCGTAAAGGTAGGTGCGAAATTTTCCTATAGCCCAAATGATAGCCAAGCACTCCTTTTCCGTGACGGAATAGTTGGACTCTGCCTTCGTTAGTGTACGGCTGGCATAGGCGACAACGTACTCGTCGCAGCCATTCTTGCGTTGAGCGAGAATGGCACCGAGGCCGACACCGCTTGCATCCGTGTGAATTTCAGTGGGTGCATTGGGATCGAAGTGGCGGAGAACTGGCGGAGAGATGAGTAGCCGGCGTAGCGCCGTGAATGCCTCATCGCAGTGGGAATTCCAGCCAGAGAGGTCCGTGCTACGGGAGAGAAGCTGAGTCAGAGGGGCAATTATAGAGGCAAAATTGCGAATGAAACGCCGAAAATAGGAACACAAGCCTATGAAACTACGAAGCTCCTTTAGAGTAGTAGGCTTGGGGTACTCGGCAACGGCACGCAGTTTGGCAGGATCTGGTGATATTCCTTCTTTTGAAACGACGTGGCCGAGAATTGTGAGTTTGCGGGCGCCAAAACGACATTTCTTGAAGTTAAGTTGCAACCCGGCTGCCGTAAGGCACTGGAGAACTTGTTCCAGACGGGAAAGATGAGTTTCGAAATTCGCCGAGAATACAACTATGTCGTCTAAATAGCAAAGACAGATGTGCCATTTAAGTCCCCTGAGGACACTGTCCATCATTCTTTCAAAAGTCGCAGGCGCATTGCAAAGACCGAAGGGCATTACATTAAATTCATATAAGCCGTCAGGGGTCACAAACGCCGTTTTTGGACGGTCTGGTTCAGCCATTGGTACTTGCCAATATCCAGAGCGCAGATCCAGTGAAGAGAAAAACTCCGCACCTTGAAGGCAATCCAAGGCGTCATCAATGCGTGGCAGGGGATAAACATCCTTGCGTGTGATGTTGTTTAGTCGACGATAATCCACGCAAAACCTGATGGAGCCATCCTTTTTTCGCACGAGGACCACTGGCGAAGCCCAAGGACTGTGTGAGTGCTGAATAACACCACGTTGCAGCATCTCGTCGACGTGTTGAGTGATGACGTCACGCTCGGCCTGCGAGACGCGGTAGGGGCGCTGACGAAGTGGAGTATGATGACCGGTGTCGATATGGTGAGCGACAACTGACGTGCGTCCCAAGGGAGGTTGTCCGTGGTCGAAGGAGGCGCGGAAACGGTCAAGTAGTTGAATGAGCTGATTGCGCTGGTCTTGCGTAAGGCCGGTGTCTACGCTGCGCATCAGAACGTCTTCGTCAGGTAGTGAGGGCGCGGTGCCAGCTGTGACAGCATCCACGGACATCGGTGTCGTATCAGAACGGGCATCGAAAGGAAAGATGTCATCATAAGTGTCAAGACTCCCAATGCATTCGCCATGCAATAAGGTAGCGGGACAAGGGAACGGATTGCACACGTACACGGCACTGGAGCCATCGGTAAGTGTTATGACGGCAAACGGGACGACAAGGTTCCGGCGACGAGCGCATTCTTGTGACGGCATAAATAGGGCAGTTGAATCGGAAACGGAGTTGCACAAAAGAGATACCGCGGTGACCGAAAAAGCAGAAATGACGACGTCAGCGGCGACGATCACCTTTTTGGGTGAGCGAGGGAGATCTATGATTGTCGTGCTGAATGGAAACAAAACGAGTTGAGCACGAGCGCAGTCGACAACCGCATGATTAGCGGAAAGAAAGTTCCATCCCAGGATGATTTCATGAGACGCATGTGGAAGGACGACAAATTCTACGATGTAAAGCACTCCTTGAATCACAACACGAGCAGTGCATGTGGCAGAAGGTTGGACGTGTGGCGAACTCGCCGTGCGTAAAGAAATTTCAACCAGTGGAGTCGTCACTTTGTTCAGTTTGCGGCATAACACTTCACTGATTATACAAATAGCGGCACCTGTGTCGACAAGAGCAGTTGTGGCGAAACCGTCCACAAACACGGCAATCTCGTTAGGGGGCGATAGATGAGGCCTTGGAAATTTCGTCGGTGGCGCAGCTCTTGCCTCAGGAACTGCGACTGTTAGTTTTCCTCCTGGGCGTGGTTGGAACGGCGAAGCATGGGGGAAGGAGACCGAAGACGGGGTGAAGGAGATCGACGTCGGCTGAAGTCTGGTCGACGTGAGCGGGGGTCATGTGAATCAGGTGTCACATGCGATTCTGATGGCCGAGGTATGTTGCCGGAATGCTGCACATCATTAAAATAGAATCCACGGCGACGACAGTAGCGCGCGACATGTCCTGCAATACCACAGTTGTAGCAGACGGGCCGGTTATCCGGAGTACGCCAAGAGTTGACAGGTGCTCGAGGTGGTGGAATGGGCCGATTTACCGGATAAACTGAAACTGGTGACCTGTAGTAGTTGGTGGCTGGACTGTATGAAGGGAGCGGCGGTTGGGCAGAAGGTCGGCGGACGGCTTCTGCATAAGTCAGTGGTGCAGCCACTGATATTGGGGATGTGGACGAAGGGAGAGCCTCGGCAACTTGCGTCTGAATAGCACGGCGAAGTGAGTGGTCCAGTGTTGTGGGGGTCTCGTTGATGGTGGCGACAAGAGAGAGCTGCCGAGCAACTTCCTCCCGGATGTACTGCTGAATTTGAGGCATTAACACGCTGTAGTCGGGGCCACTGCTTTTGCACTCCAAGGCCGAAATATCAGCTGTCTGCGTATTAGCGCGACGTGTAGAAACTCGTTGCTTGCGCAGCTCATCGAAACTTTGACATAACTGAATCAAGGCCGTGACGGTCTGTGGGTCTTTGGCCACAAGCATATGAAAAGCGTCGTCATCAATGCCTTTCATTATGTTCTTTATTCTGTCAGCCTCCGTCATCCTGGCATCAACTCGCCTACAGAGGCTGATCACATCCTCAATGTAGCTCGTGAAGCTCTCACCATTTCGCTGAAATCGTCCCCGCAGTCCCAGTTCAGCGCGAAGCTTACGCATGGCTGGACGACCGAAAAACGAGGTGACGGCCTCTTTGAAAACCGACCAGGTGGGGATGTCGGCTTGGTGGTTGGTGAACCATAGGTTGGCCAAACCCGTCAAGTAGAAGATGACGTGAATCAGCTTCGCAGGGTCATCCCACTTGTTAATCGCGCTGGCATGCTCGTACTCTGCCAGCCAGTCCTCGACATCTTGATCTTCAGTGCCGTTGTAAACTGGTGGGTCACGCAGACGAAGTACACCAGAACACATGACGGGTGGCAGCGTGGAAGAGCCTTGTGGGGGATCGACGCGCTCGGTCATCGTGGACTGAGATGGTAGCTTACGGCTGCGGAGCTCCAGGACGTTACCCAGCACGTTTCCACCAAATGCAACGAGCAAGGTTGCGTAAAAACACTGGTTATTATTCCAGAAACGTTAGCCGCAACAAGCTGGTACAGGCAGGAACCCGGCAAGCACGAGCCACACACGGACGTCAACGTCTTCTTTCACGCTGGCACAGGGCTGGCGCCACTATGCTTCGGTACAATATATATATATATATATATATATATATATATATATATATATATATATATATATATATATATATATATATATATATAACCCGCAGGTCGCGGGTTCGTATCCCGGCTGCGGCGGCTGCATTTCCGATGGAGGCGGAAATGTTGTAGGCCCGTGTGCTCAGATTTGGGTGCACGTTAAAGAACCCCAGGTGGTCAAAATTTCCGGAACCCTCCACTACGGCGTCTCTCATAACCATATGGTGGTTTTGGGATGTTAAACCCCACATATCAATCAAATCATATATATATATATATATATATATATATATATATATATATATATATATATATATATATATATATATATATATATATATATATATATATATATATATATATATGCGTGTTTTTTTTCGTCTTGACTTTAACACGGAGCAGTGGTTTGTGATACCAATTTCTGTTATGCTGCCAGACATTTTGCAAGGCAAGGCGGCCGCGGCGTATAGCCAAGAAGTTGTAGTTTCTTTTTTTTTGCATCCATGATCCTATAGGAGAATGCAATATCATTTTCGCAAATCGTTTTCGAGTGCGTAGGTATGTGCTAATATATTAGCACATACCTACGCACTCGAAAATGATTTCCCAGCGTGCCGAACTGCATGAGTGCTGGATGCAGGGGCGTAGCCAGAAATGTCTTTCCCTTGAAATGGTCATTTTTTGCATGGGGAAAAACATTTCGAAGTTGGGGGGCACAGGCCCGGCATTCCACCCCTTGGCTGGGCGCATATATGTGTATCAGAAAGGAGAGTGAAGATTTGCATCATCGAGGAATGATATGAGATGGATAGTCCAGTAAGTCATGAATCACATTTTCATGCGAAAACAAACTCCAGAAATAAGCAAGAATCACTTTGAGAGAGAGAGAGAGAGAGAGAGAGAGAGAGAGAGAGAGAGAGAAAAAGGAAAGGCCGGGAGGTAAACCAGATATTAGCATGTGGTTTGCTACCCAGCATTGGGGGCGGGGAAGTAGGGGCAAGAAAGAGGGGGTAGATAGAGAGAAAAAACAAAAAAAAAACGCACGCACACTCATAAAAAAAAAACGAAAACACACATAGGAAGGGCGTCCTAGCTACAACCGTTCAGTAAGGCCGGTCGATCGCAAAAAGTTTAGTAGCGCTTTCAGGGCCCTCTTCTGTGAAGTCGCATCCTGACGATACTGCAGAATTCCCTGCTCCGACACAGGTTGATCATCTAATTTGTTGAGTTCCTTGCGAAGGCATAGTCGTTGTTTACTATACGCTAGGCACTCACAAAGAATATGTTGAATTGTTTCTTCTTTGCCACAGTGGCCACAGGCCGCGGTGTCGGCCATACCAATGCGGAAAGCGTAGGCGTTGGTAAACGCAACGCCCAACCACAGCCTACATAACAGGGAATCAGCCACACTTCAAGCATGCCCGACTGTACTCGCTTGACCCTACACTAAGTCTTCAAGTCCCGTCGAGGCTTTGCCGAGCAGACCAGAAGAATCTCTTTGAAGTTTGCTTTGCAGTCATGACTGTGGACACTGCGCATATTAAGCACGAGGTCGCGAGTTCGATCCCCGACCGCGGCGACCGTATATCAGTGGCGGGGATAAATGCAATGCACTCGTGTACAAAGATTGAAGTGAGTGTTGAAGACCTCAAGATGGTCGAAACTACTCCGGAGTTTCTTGTATGGTTTTTCTTACAAGACAGTCGTTTTGACCCCCAAAATCACATAATTATTTTTTTCGCCGTGACTACCAAGGTGATCTTAGGGGTTCTTGCGAAGAGCGCATCATCGATATTTTTACTGAATTAGTACCCGAGGCGAACGTTCGAAACAACGATACCACACTACGTCTGGATGTGCTAGTGAAGCAGTATATTTATAAAAATAAATACATATCTAAACATATATCCCCTCGCTGATACCGTATCGATTCCCACCGGTGACTGGGTAAAAACAAAGAAAAGTAAGGACGCCAGGAAGAGGCAGTGGCCGGCTCTGCAGCCTGTCTATAGTTAACCGGTCGCCGGGTCGCTTCCTCTGTATGAGCGAGGTCGTCTTATCAACGGTCCGGTGGCATCGACCTAGGCTGCATTGGGCTTGTCCGAAGAGAAACGGTCGTGTTTCCTTCCTCAGTGGATGTTATATTTCGTTGCAAGCGGCATTGGACCGCTTCGGCCATGTACCCTCCGTTCGTGGTCCTTTCATTGCCGCTCGTTACTGCCCGCGCGTGCGTATTCACTCGTTGGCCGGCCGTGTACGCATACGCCGAACGAGGAATGACTGCTGATTAAAGCCGGTGCTGGGAAACCACTGGACGACGTATCTTTGCGAGCGCGTTTTGGGCCGAGCGCGCATACACACAGGAAGCTTCGGGCGACTTCTATTTTTCCAGCATGCGAGAAGAGGATAAATGAAGACGCGCGCTGGTGGCAGCAGCTGTCGTGGCTGCGTATCTCTCCGCAAACGGGCAGTGCGTCGCAGTCGCTCCGTAACGCCATGGAGACGTGCCACCTGCCGTCATGCGCGCTTTCGCTTCCTGTGAGCGCCCTCTCGGAGATGCGACTCACGTCCGACCCCCCCCCCCCCCCCCCCCCGGCTGCAGCTAGGAGAGCTGAACACCGAGCGTGTGCGAGAAGGGGCTTGGTCGTACCTCGCGAACAGCGCAAGCCCCGCGATTTGACGCCCTAGGAACAACTGTCGCCGCAGTCGATGCTCTTGGTACACGTCCCCCCCCCCTTCCACTTTTTTTCTATGCTACGTATGGAGTTTGCTTTGTGGTTTGGTCATTCGACCTGAGAAGATTCGCGTTACACATTTTCTGACCACATGATTGATTTGTGGGGTTTAACGTCCCAAAACCACCATGTGATTATGAGAGACGCCGTAGTGGAGGGCTCCGGAAATTTGGACCACCTGGGGTTCTTTAACGTGCACCCAAATCTGAGCACACGGGCCTACAACATTTCCGCCTCCATCGCAAATGCAGCCGCCGCAGCCGGGATTTGAACCCGCAACCTGCGGGTCAGCAGCCGAGTACCTTAGCCACTAGACCACCGCGGCGGGGCCATTTTCTAACCACACTGGTCGTAATTAACATATGAGGACGTGAGAATGGTTTGCTCTTTTCTTTTAAGAAAAAAAAAAAGAGGCATATAACATTGGCACCGGTGGGCACTACTCAGTTATAATATCGAGCCAAGGAGATGGAGCGAGTTGACCAGGTTTAAGAACTCGCTTCTTGCCCTCTATTATACGCCGTCGCTTTTCATTGTCAAAGTATTGAATGATTTTTGAGTTTCGAAGAAGCGACTGCATATGTTAGAATGCCTATTCTGTGTTCGATTGTTTTATACTCGCATCATCTAAGAATGCTCATACCCCGTACTATCTGGTTAAACTGCTGTGTAACGCGTTGCTCGGGCTGTCCCACGCTCAATTCCGCGTTTATTATCGTAGCAGCCGTCACGGCAGCACCCAACTTGCGCATTCTTAATTATTATTGTGATAGCAATTATATGGACAGTCTCGGCTGGTTTTTGTCGTCGTATTTGCTGCCGTCGCCAGCGTCATTCACGTATATGTATGTATGTATGTATGTATGTATGTATGTATGTATGTATGTATGTATGTATGTATGTATGTATGTATGTATGTATGTATGTATGTATGTATGTATGTATGTATGTATGTATGTATGTATGTATGTATGTATGTATGTATGTATGCATGCATGCATGCATGCATGCATGCATGCATGCATGTATGTATGTATGTATGTATGTATGTATGTATGTATGTATGTATGTATGTATGTATGTATGTATGTATGTATGTATGCATGTATGTATGTGTACGCGGAAGGATGCGCTAGCCTCCTGTTTCTGCTGAGCGAGCATCGCCTTTCGGGCCGTGGTCGTCTGCGCGCGCGCTTATGTCGTGATCGAACAAGGAGGGGGGGGGGGATATAGCGCGGCAACGATCAGTGCGCGGCTTGTGCCCCTACAGCAGGCGGGAGCTTCTACGGGCCGCGATCTCAACAACAACAACAAAAAAAAGTTCTCAAAACTGTACCCGGAGCGGCCGTGTTGTCTTACACCAGCGTTTTGTAGAGTTACGTGAGATCGCATCTAAATGAGTTGACTGCCAGCATCACTTCGTATGACATTGCAATTAGTCGCTATCACATTCATTGCTTCACCTTTTCGTTGAAACTGATGTTGTGCAATCATCCTTGCCACAGCCGCGAACTGCACTTGACAACATGCGCACGAGTATACATATCCACAAAGAAAGCTTCTTGAGACACGGCTAGGTGTCCCGCGGTTATGCATGTTTTGCTGGTTCAGTGCCGTTTGTGACAAGTTATTAAAGCTTGATACGCAGGGGAAGGATCTCAAACGTGTGGGTAACACATGAAACCGCATGCGTGCCACGCAATCCTCTTTACTGTGTTCTCACCGTCTCATGTATTTATGGGCAGAGACAAGCCGATACCGCAATCGCCTTTATGTCCGTGTCTGCATACTTACTGACCGTGCACATTTTACTTCGTCCGCATACGTCGGCGAATGCCTTTGTGTGCATTTCAAAATTTCCAGCTACAACAAACCAAGGATTATGTATGCTCATATTCACCTATACGCACGAGTGATTGCACAGCTGCTCGTGTCCCTTGCATCGTAAACATTCGAGTATGTTGCTATCTCCTTCGTTGCTTGGCCCTTTCGGCGAAACGAGTTCCTGATGCATCGATCCGGGGCGTTCAGACGTATGGCGCGTCTTCGTAGAGGTGCTGATGGCATTTAGAATAATTTTACCCATACAAGTTGTCGTGTTTAGGCGCTTGACGCGTTCCCATAGTAGCGTTCCAGAGTGGCCGTTAAGATTTTCGCACTGACAATGACAACTGACACCAGACAAGTTCTGCGGTAACGTTCTTTCAAACCGCACCCGCGTTCACTCACAAATGACACTGTTCTGGATTGCTTCAAGTCATGCAATACTCCTCGAAGTGCTAATATTTGTTGGGGTATTATACGTCCCACAACCGCGATACGATTACGAGGGAGGCCGAAGTGGAAGGCTCTAGAAATTTCCCCTACCTGCAGAATTCTTTAACGGGCTCTTACAAGAAAGTAAACGCGCCACAAACATTTTTGTTTTCACCGAAAATGCGACCGCCGGGATTCTGTCCCGCGACCTTCGCTTGAGCAGTCGATCGACGAGTACCACAACCACACCGCCGTGGCGGCCGGGTCGTTTCACGAAGTCATAGTCGGTCGCATTAGAGGCCACAGCATCACGAGTCTGCGGCATCGCGTGTCTTCGAATGAAACTTGGTTCGATTCCGTCTTCGAATGTGAACTTTGCATAACTAGCACCACCGTGACTTTCTTTTCGTGTATAGACGCGCGCAGAACGATGACATTAAGGCGTGCTCCGACTGCTTTCTGCGAATGATTTCGCACAAAATATGACAGAGAGGAATTATACAGGTGTGAATCGACGTTCGATCAGCTGTTTATAATCATAGTTTGGCAGCGGGCTAAGATGAACTAAAATTTGCGATGCTGTAGGGAGTGAAAACCAGCAAAGTGGCAGCTGTTTGATTGATATGTGGAGTTTAACGTCCCAAAACCACCATATGATTATGAGAGACGCCGTAGTGGAGGGCTCCGGAAATTTAGACCACCTGGGGTTCTTTAACGTGCACCCAAATCTGAGCACACGGGCCTACAACATTTCCGCCTCCATCGGAAATGCAGCCGCCGCAGCCGGGAGTGAAAACCAGCAAAGTGGCAGCTGTGGACTCGACAGAAGAGTCAGGCAGCAGCTTCCTTAGGCGACGATGCTATGCGACATATCTACAAGTTGATAAGCCGGAGTCCTATAGTACATAATTAACCAATATCCGAGCTCCGATGACGTGATATTTTATTTCTAAGCGCTCCCATTGCGCAGTATACGCTCTAAGCGTAATATATACGGCACGTTATAACAGCAGCACCAAAAACTCGCCAAAGACCGTGCCTCGCCACCGTATAGGATGAGTCATTTTGACTGCTATCTTATACTACCTTATACTCTAAAACACTTGAAACAATATTCCTGTTAATGCGTTCGACGGGTCGGTCCAAGTGACCGTGAAGTGTTTATTGATTTCGTTTGGTTGGGTGCTTAGCGCCCCTATAAACACATTCGGGTGATGAGCGATGGGTGTGCGCTTAGTTTCGCCCGAGGCGAAGTCGGAACGTGTATACGACCGTGGTTTATGCGTTTTAAGGAAAAACGCTGCCGTCAAAGCCAACATCATGATTTAGTTCGTGTCCTGCAGTTTAGTCTACTCAACTATACTTCGCTAGAAGGCCCGCCAGCAGCGACTGTATACTGCGTTAGTGTATACCGGGTCAGTATACTGACCCGGTATACTCTTTTCTTCTCCCTTCTTTCAAAGTATACTGCGTCATATATGAAGCGGTATACTTTGAAAGAAGGGAGAAAAAACTAGTAATTGAAGCTTCTCGTCCTTCGCAGACGAGTCGATGCTGCTTGCGCTCGGGTCTGACTACATGTAGCTCTTCCGGGTCTTTCTGAGAACAATAATGCTCTTTGAAGTATAGTGGGACGATGGTGATGTTCTTGTGATGTTCAGCGAAACATCTATAGGGTGTCGAGCGATGTTCAGTTCATGCGTTTGATCAAACGGAAATAAGACACACTATACGCTTACTGGCAGACAGCGCTCTCTGTCTCGCGGTATTGGTGCAACGACCCGAAAAAAAAAAAAACTGTGCAACCCTTCGAAACTTTGATGATGACCACTTTGCCAAAAGTACAAGCGAACTATTGGGTATTCTTTGTGCCGTTCTAAAATAGGGTCGAGAATTATCACAACTGAAACTCTATATAGATCATTGACTTCACGCACAACGCGTCTACATTGTGAATTTGCGACCGTTACAGTGTATGTATATGTTAAGTGCTCGGACGACTCGATCACTTTTGATCGGGATGATTTGTTGTTTCCTTCGGCTGGGAAAGCCTTTTGCAGGAAAGCCGAGCTGCTTTTGTCAGTTTACCTCTTCTTAGCCCGATTAATCTCTTTTTTCACTGTCTGTGTTATACAATGTCGATTTCGCACGGGCGTTTTCACAGTCTATTAATCACCGCAATGCGCCTTTGTAATAATTCTTTAACGCAGCATACTAGACAACGTCCCCGGCGGTTTGGCACTGAGAACGCCCATGCCTTCGCAAAGGGCAAAGCAGGTCGTACATACGGCTGCACAATATATACGCATGACGTCATGCGTTTCACGCAACAACCTGTTCGCTGCGTTCCGTTGTGCACGCCCCGCCGCGGTGGTCTAGTGGCTAAGGTACTCGGCTGCTGACCCGCAGGTCGCGGGTTCGATTCCCGGCTGCGGCGGCTGCATTTCCGATGGAGGCGGAAATGTTGTAGGCCCGTGTACTCAGATTTGGACGCACGTTAAAGAACCCCAGGTGGTCAAAACTTCCGGAGCCCTCCACTACGGCGTCTCTCATAATCAGAAGTGGTTTTGGGACGTTAAACCCCACAAATCAATCAATCCGTTGTGCACAAACATGCCCGCTTGCTTGCTGCCTGTGCATCAAAGGAAGTGTGACAGTGCGTTTAACCCTCGTTGCTTCTGTATTTCTTTGCGATGTTACTTGTCCGCGTTGATTAATGTTGTCAAGATTGGCCAGCAAGTCTGCTCACACGGTTGCTGCGCCAGTATATATGTGATACACCGGAAGACAAAAAAAAAAAAACAGGTTCTTCTCCTATCCCGTCGCGAAAGCAATAAGGCTGTGCAGCCTCGAAGGGAAAGATGCCATTTGAATTGGAAATTAGAATTGAAGTTTTGTCATTAGGTCGCTATCGGCGTAACAAAACGGAAATAGCAAGAAAAGAAGCGGGTGTATCTACGTGAAAAATTAGTGCTGTCCTAAACACATGTGCGCTGTGTCTCCGGCTCCATCGGCTGGATAATTTGCAACCGTGCTGAAATCGGCAGGCTGTTTACTTTGAATTGTCCGAAATGAAATGTTGCCACGGCCGCGGCCGCACGTATACGCAACAATATAAGGTCAAGCAAGCAGAGATATGTACATGAGCACGATTCTGTAGCGATTCGGGTCAGAACTGCTTGCGACATTCTCGGTCGTTAACGTTAGTTTTATTCGCTGGTCTGGTATGGAGGCAAAATGAACTTCTATCGAAGTAAGACAGGAGCTGCAGCTTTGGGCAGAAGCTTCGGTGATATTGCCCATTTCAATGCGCATGCGTTAGGTGTATACAAACGAATTACTCCGCACGATGGCGTGGGCCGGAAAGCAGGCAAACAGAACGAATACCTTCTAAGCTCTCTTGTAGCACTGGGCGAACATTTTCAGTTAAGTATTCCACTCTTTCATCGTGACAACGTGGAGTCGAGGACGACTGCGATGGTCCTTTCACCACGGGGACAGCGTATGTACGTTATATGCCATGCCATGGCTGTCTTAGCCTTGATACCTTTGGTGTATCTCTGTGTGTATATACGCTGACTTGTCCGCAGCGAGGTACCTGACTTGTTGTGGGTGAATTCGTCGGCATTCTTGCTACCCCGTGAGGCTGGCAGATGCGTGGGTTGCGCGATAACGCTTCAAGCTTCGGAGTGCGAAGGGACGATTGAAGGAGCCGGGGCGCAGCTTTCGTTTAGACGTGGACTGCGCTTGCTGGTTCATCTTTGAGGACATTTCCAACCTCTGCGGGGATCGCCAGGTAACAACCAAAAGATCGAAGAGTTAATAAAGGGAGAAATTGAAGAGGAAAATCGGAGAGGTTAATCGAGCTTGGCTTAATTGGCTAGCCTACAGATGACAACAATTGTAGAGGTCTTGCGCCCCTAAACTATATACGATATGATTATGAAGGACGTCGTCGTCGAGGGATTTAAAGATTTCGTCTGATGTTCCTTAACGTGCACCCAAATCTAAGTACACGGCCCCGTCGCCTCCATCGAAATGCGGCCGCCACTCAATACCGCGATCTTCGATCGAGCGAGCATTCGAGCGTTCTAACCAACGTGGCGGTGACAAAGTGGAAAGAGAGAGACTGGACACGTTCTACGGTAATCTGATCCGTGCGCTATTCATTGGCACGTTCTGTATAACCGCAACAGAAAAGAAAAACTTCTATGGAAGAACTCATCAACTGAAAGCACCATATCAGCCCGGACCTTCGACTGCCTGTCGAACTGCCGAACTCGACTGCCTGTTTTCCGTCACCGTTGACTCTTGCCGAGCCGAATGCGCCTCATTCAAATCGGCATCGTTCCTAGTGTGCGCGCTGGCGACACGACGAGAGCTCAGCGGGGCGATAAACCGCCGTCCGCACCGCACGTGCGTGCTGGACCCGGGTGCCGCGCCCGACTTGAATACTGGCGCGCTTTTCGTGCGCCCACGTGCGCGGCGTTGTCGGCCGGCCGCCTGTCCCGCCCCGTCACGTGTGGTGCGCCGGGGGCGTCACTCTTCCCGCCCCCCTTGCTTTCCAGCTCGCGCCGAGAGGGCGAGGATTCAGCGTCCGCGGCGTCCTCTGGTGCCGCCGCAAAGAAGTGTTTCGACGTGCGCGACCGAAGCGCCGACAGCTCGCGCCAATTTCGTGTCAGGGCCCGCGCGAAATGCGTCTAACGTAACGCGCGCGCCGCCATATACGGCGTAGTACCTGGTAGATTCGGCAAGAGACCACTCCGCGTAAGCGCGACTTCTTAATTTTCTTTCCGATAGGAATGGCTGTCCACAGAGATGCAATCGTCGTCCTCCCAACCCACCTCCCCGTCAGTCCTATATGCACATCATACACTTATTCTGTTGAGACTTGAACTGATATTGGCTTCACTGTAGTGTAACCGCAGTGCGGAGCTAGATTAACCTGCTAAAGAAAATCTATGTTCAGCAGCCTTCCCTTTATTACCTCTTCCCCTTTATTTATCGTTTTTTTTCTTGTTCAATATTTTAAATAAGCCCAATGCTTTATACTTTTCATACGCCCGTGTAACCGTCATGCAATCCTCTATGCGAGTTGAACTTCATTTTATCTTGGCCAACTACAATTTCTCGTAAAAAATCTGGCAGATCACACGCATTGCAGGGATGAGTTTCATGCGAAGGAGTCAGCTAATCGAAATGGGATGAACACGTAGAAATGGACATGGGCTGGGCAGCGAGTTTACAAAGGGAAACAGATAGACCCCCCCATTCGCACTGCGCTAGGCGCCTTTACGGGGCTCTCGGAAGCTGCGCGCTCATTGGTTCGTGCGTGATGTCGTCAGCAAACATGGCTGTGCCCATGACGATGCTGCAGGTAGCTGCCAGGCAAGACTAAATAAGCGTGCTGTGTCTGCTTGATCATGAGAAACGCCTTCCGATCATTTGGAGGCACGCGTAGAAACTTCAAGTGTGCCGAGAAATGCTGTGAGCGTGCTTCTATCGACGCTTCACTTCACTGCCGCTGGCAGTGTTCGTCAGCTTTCAACAACTGCAGGAGACACCAAGAAGGGGACAGTCGTATCCAGTGAAGATTAGGAAGACGTCGAGATGCTGGTATCGGTAAGTTCTTTTTTTTTCTTTGCAGTTCCGAAGAGAGCCATAAAATGCTTGTTTACGGTGCAGCCAAGTTCGCAAACGATGCTCGGGCAGGCGCAGCTTCGGTTACTGTATACGCTACCCCGTGAGAGCATTACTATATAACTGCTGTTGCACAGTGCCTTTAGTGCGCATATACTTCAGTGGAATAAATTAAACAACAAAAAATTAAACTGAAACTCACAGTTTTGAGTGTTTGTCAAAAACAATAAGTATGCACCTGTTTATTGAGGCTTCACTGCAATACCGCTAGGTGTTTTGGTGAAGGCATATGCGAAACTTTACGATCGAGTGCCCAGAATAAGCATCGTGTTGCAAACCACTGCAGTTTGTGTGGGAAAGACTGCAGTGTGCACATCTAAACTGCAATCCAGGATAGTTAGTGGTTTAAGCTTGCAATCTTTACAAGTCAATTCATTGACAACTGTCTTGTGAATGAAGAGCCATAACCAACAGCAGCTAAGTTGCGCGTAGTGTTCAAAAAGGCACCCCCCTCGGCATTCCCTTTTTACAAACAGTGCATGTTTGCGTAAGGCAAAGGAATTATGATAGCGTGCCGAGTGTACGTGACAGGGAATGCTGCACTAGCGGTAGGCTTGTGAATGATATGTTCAGGGACAGTTTATAATCCGTTTGCAGCACCTTGCTGAGAAATTACATAGGCCCTTTGCAACACTGCTAATTCTGGCTCCATGCAAAAAAAAAATTATTACACCTCAGGTTGACAGGTAATGTGTGATTTATGCGGATTATGCTGACATTATTACCATAAGTATACTCAAAGGTGTGCCTAACAAAATGGCAGAAGTTTACACTGTTGAAACATATTTAGTAGTAGTAGTAGTATTTTTATTTACAGTAAGCCGGATACAGAGCTCACTGCAGGGGCAAAGGGCTAAAGGCGAACAGCCTGACAAAGGCCCTTGTCCCTCCGCAGTCCGTGACAGTGCAAAGCTTAAACAATATATATATTCAATACATTGGTTTCAAGCAACCTGAAATTGTAAACACAAAATTCAAACATAAATAGCATAAGAAGTTTACATAACATTTGTTATGCATTGTTCAAAAACATACCGAAATTTTGGTAATTTTGGGAAAGTCAGTTCACATTTTACTTTTAATGCATGCTAACCTTGGCCTATCGTACAAGTTGCTAACAAGTGGTATGTAAAGAGGCTGCACCTAATACAGAGACACAGCACTCTTCTTGTCGTCATTTCGAACTTCGTTATTTTAATACCTCAGTCCTCCCAGTTCCATATGCAATAAATTATTTGTCCTTGCAGCTGCTTAAGCTTGCTTCACTTCCGCAGCATTTATTTTCAGACCTCGTGGATTGATGAAGGGGTACTGACAGCTAAATTTTCATTTTATTGCGCCAAATGAAAGGTCCAGCCATCAATGATCTAGAAAATGTACTCCAAAGTGCACGTACACTCTGCAAAACTAATTACAGTATGCTTTTAAAAGCTAGTTTCCATTTGTACAGTGCCCTGACATCGTAACACAATATGAGCTTCTCGTCATGTGCTTGTGTGAGAAATAGAAAAACTCGCTCTGCTGCTACACACTGTGGCTCCATTGCCGACACAAAAGCAGTCATTTCGATAGTTTTTGTGACACTGAGTGGCAATTTTGGTACCTGATGTCATCATAACTAGCCAGATTGCAGCATAAAAGAATTGCCTGATGTACCACAAGAAACCTTACTTTAATACAAGAAATAAGATATCTGGTCGCGATTTTATTTGCTTTTCACTTGCTCAGAGTCACCTTTGTATTCATAAGATTCACATGGCTGAGTAAACTCGCCTTTAAAGAGTGTTGTACTTCTTTACAATGTTGGTTGTGGAGGCCAATTCAAGAGTGCCGTTGAAGCCAACATACCAGGCAGTCTTTAAATGTCCCTGCTGGCTTGCCATTTTGACAAAAGAGAATTGCCCCCTGTGACTCGCTGCTGAGTTTTGCAATTCTTTCATCACTAGTATCAAATCCCGAATTTCAATTCTCGGCACAGCTGTTTTCTGTTTTTTGTTGTTTTCGTTGTTTTTGTTGAAGTTCCTTTTCACTCTATTTCTGTACTTCGCTTCACCCTCTTTAGTTTTCTCTTGTGTAAGGCTTCAACTTCATCACTTCAGATCACAGTCACGTTGGCTGATAAATATGTTGCTTTGCAGGAGCAGTGAAAAGTCTGTTCATGAATATTGATTTGTTCTTGTTTTTTTTTCCACTCCTGCAATAGCCTCATTGAGGCTGCAGTGTGTAAAAATACATAAGAAGTGGTGTGCACCCCAGAGATGCTTTTTAGGGCTGTGCATGATGCGCTAGGTCATTTAAAGGCTGCTTTCACCTTTCTGAAAAGTCTGGTCACGTGCTTAATTACTGATTTGTGTCTCAATTAGCTTGCTTCACTAGCCCATTAACTGCTGAATGACATGGAGCAGTAAAACTGATCGCAATCAGCTGTTGGTTTGCCATTTATTGGGTTGATGACTCTGTAAATCTGGTTCACTGTCTCTCACTAATACTGACTTTTCGTCAGACATCCTTTAGTTTAGAAGGAGATCAGAATGTTGGTCTCCCCTTTTCTGCTTTTGCTGCCATACACCATCCTTTTACAAGCTACACCCTTTAGATTTCTTTACAATATTCTTCGAAGTTCATTTGAATGACCTCCAACAATGCAGAAAAGTATAATGATTGTACCATTTGTTGGGTCAGCTACCAAAGCTTTACCCTATTAATCTGGCACTCGTGATATCATTGTACTTATCTTGCTGTATCTTCTTTTGTGCCGGATCATGTGAACTGCTTGGTTATATAGCTTCATGTACGTCCGCCGGATGCCGTCATGACCACTCAAATGACAGCGGTTATCATAAAGATTGAATATTTTTTTAATTATTGTGGGTGGCACTGCGATCAATCCTGCTTGTGTCAGTTGTGGGGCTTCAGTTTCTTCTCAAAGCTTCACAGAATTCACTGTTTCACACTTCAGCAAGTCGGATCCCCGATATCAATACTGCACCACCGTCTTTCGTTGAAGCTTCTGGGTGGCTTTAAGATGACCGGCGCTTCTTTCTCTGTTGTCGTGCAATTCACTTCCGCTTCGTTAAACGTGTAGCTGCGGTAACCAACCACGCAGTTAGCAACTACTTGGCAGTGCTTCATCTCACTATGAAAGTATCGCTTCTATTCAGTTGTGTGATTCGTCTGAATTCAGCTTGAATGGTAGAGCAGTCTAGTGTATTAAGTTCGGGATCACGTCACATAATCTTTCAACGATGCAAACCTCCCTATGCTTCTATACTTTGAGTTCAGTCTTTGATTTAGCCGCTTGTGCAGCTGTCGGTTCTTGTACTCAATGTTATGCCATCTCTGGGACTTGCTCTGTGATGTTGACACACCTAGAAGTGCAGACTTCTTCGCATGCAACTGTCCTAAAAAACAAGTAAAATGTCGCTACAGCAGGTTACTGAACTCGTAATTTAAATCCATTTTGTTCTCTCCTCCCCCACTTACAGGCTGGCCCCCGAAGCA
Source organism: Rhipicephalus annulatus (assembly GCA_013436015.1). Classification (NCBI taxonomy): domain Eukaryota; kingdom Metazoa; phylum Arthropoda; class Arachnida; order Ixodida; family Ixodidae; genus Rhipicephalus; species Rhipicephalus annulatus. Next base: position 124,080 of record WOVY01004168.1, read on the forward strand.
ATGTGGATCAGTGATCGGAGCTGGAATGGTGCCGGGTGCTGCTGCTCGGCTTGTTGTGGACAAATACTGCAATGAGGACAGCATCTGCCTTTGTGGACTTTTTCTCAGGGCGTTTAGCACACATTATTTGTCATGCTGCTTGACAAGAAACTGTTGTGCAACATAGCCTTTGCTAACATTTGAAAATGTAAAATGAACCCATGAATTGCCAGACAAAGCTGCTCTTATTGAGACTTCATATTTACATCGAATAAAAAAATTGCAAAGGAAGTTTGTAGTGCTGGATGTTATTGCTTTCACTTATCCTTAAATAGGCAAAATCTCTCCTGTTAAGTCATCGGCAAGCACAGTTACACCACAGGACTGTGTGTCATCAGAGGTGAAAGCAAAGTCGAACTCGCCTCAACTTTTCGAGGGCTGGGTGTACTTTCTACTCTGCAATGACTTTAAATACTAGCACGTTCATAATCCTTGAATTGAAATGCTTTTATTAGGAATAAAGACAAGGCAAACGTGTAGTATAGGTTCCAGTAAAAATGGTAATAAACAACGTTCAGTAATTATACATTACTATGAAAAAATGGCAGCAAAATCTTGCAAGGAGGGCACTTTAATTATTGATACACCAGACTACTCAAATTTACATGAATAATCAATGTAAAAATAACTCTTACAGTAATAGTTCTAAGTGCAAGAGAAGACCATTGTATAAATACAGATTAATTATGATTGCGAAATGAGATGATTAAGTTATTTTTTAAAATTGTTGAATGACAATTATTTAGTACATACTGATATTGAATTCCAAAAATATATGTGGCAGCGAATATAGTAGTGTGTTTGCCGTAGTTAGTGCGTGTATGTGGTAGTAAAGATTGTTCTTAGAGCCGAACCATGTTGGATTAGTGTTTACCAATTGAAATTTTCGCAAGGCATTGGCAGTTACGGACCCGTTAAGACACTTAAATACAAGAACTCCAGTTTATATTTGAATAACTTACACACTGTTAGTACACTATGTAGCTGACAAAATGAGGACACGCTGGTGAATGGAGTACTGAATGTCAGGACGTGAATGGCGTGTTTTTGGAGACGTTGATGTGGGAGGATATGAGATGAATAGGTGTTCGCCTATGACGTGATACAGTACGTAATATGACTGTGAATAAAGGCGTAGTATAGTTCAAGCAAAGTTGAAGAATGGGCGTGCTTTATTTAATGTTCTGATACCAAGAGCTATCTTCTGTCTTATAAGTGAAATGTGATGATGGTGTACTAGATTTGGGTGCACGTTAAAGAACCCCAGGTGGTCGAAATTTCCTGAGCCCTCCACTACGGCGTCTCTCATAATCATATGGTGGTTTTGGGACGTTAAACCCCACATATATTATTGATGATGGTGTACTTTAGATGAACATCTAGGACTACTCCCAAGAATGTGAACATAGTGGTACGAAAATGTCTGTGGCCGTTGATAGTAATAGCGGGGGTAGGTGAAAGAGCCTTATGACTAGAACGGAAAACAATGAACTGTGTTTGGAGTCAATAGACCCTTTAGAAAATTCAGTCTAGCAACTTGGCGCTTCCGCCATATCTTATTAACTCGTGTGAGCTGGCGGGCTGTGTGTTCTAGCGACTCCGTTGAGCGTTCCCTGCAGCGCACAGGAACACCGCTTGCGTTTCTGCAAGACGTGTACCGCGTTTCGACGGTACGCCAATGAGCGTCCCTTGGGTGAACAAGAAATGGCGGGAAAATTGTGTTTTCGATTTCGTTCGATAGGTGGTGCTGATTTTTGAAAAAGGTCTATTGTTAAACCATTAGCTGTGCACCAGTTATTTAACAATATTGGTGTTCAAGGACTTCTGCTGCGCAGTTATAAGAGCTCTTTACATCCCATTGTTAATCGGAGAAAATGGGGGACCACAAGCAGGCCACTGTAAGCAGCACTTCATTGCTTCATTTCGACCTTTCTTTCGAAACCTTCACTCTTACACCATGCTAGACAGCTAGGGATCCAAGCTACTATAAGGATCAATGGGCTTTGTCACATAGTCTCCAATAACAGTGGCACTTGTATACTTCTCTGCTTCACCAAATGGATTCACATTAAAACAAAAAAAGACAGCTGTTAGTATTAGATTTCATAATTTTGCAGTTGTACATCAGCACGTTCCTAAAAATGAAATTTCAACTTTCTGGATTCATAGATGTAAATATCTCTTGGATAAAAACCTAAAAACTAATATTGCCATGTAATCATGATGTTGAAGACTGCAGTAGTTGGCGGGAGTGAGACCAAACTTTTTATTTCAGGAAACCTTTGCCTGAAGAACGGAAAGTCAAACTACAAGCAATACATAGTCTGCCGTGATAGCGGTAAACAGTGCGTCGGCCATTAATAATCTGACAAGCAGTACAGCGCGTCTGGTTTGATACATGTGCTATCGAAAATTGTAGGATTATTGATGGTGGCTGCGTAAGCTCTAGACTATTCGCGTCCTATCCACAAACTTAACAGTGTGATCTCAAGATGTCGTGGAGCTCCTGAAACACTGCTGCGTCGAGTGTTGCTTTGAGTTTGTGGGTGAAACTCGACTTTATCGAAATAAAACACGCGCGGCAATACGCATGTAACTATAGTTGTCAGGCTGGTCATTTATATGCTGAATTTATCCCAAGTAAAAAGATATTTTTATCCCCAAAGTCCAAAAAACATATGAATGTGGTGTGTTGTGCTGCATGTGTAATTGCCGTGAGAAATATATAAAACAATTCACATAGCTGTAGTAACAATATATGGGGACTTCACATTCCCCAAGCAGTTCGCAATGGCAAGTAATTTTTTTTTTCATTTTCAACACATCTTGTGACAGCCTTAATTATTCATCTCATATCCAGAATTCTCCGGCAAAAACAATTACCATATTGCATTTTCTTTTTTATTTCAGGACAACATTGAAATGTTTGTGTGAGGTTTCGCATTTATTTTTATTATTTTTTTACATCAAGGCACCCAGAGTATGTAGACATTTGACTCAACTTGGGCCAGGAATTGGATGAAAACCAGAAATGAAAGCCAGAAATGAAAGCCAGAAATAGAAGCCAGAAATGGAAGCCAGAAATGAAAGCCAGAAATGGAAGCCAGCAATGGCTTCCAAAGCTTTTCAGAAAATACATTTTATTGATAATAACAATTACAATTTAGCCATGTTGCCACTCGTGATTTAGGCAAGAATTTCCCCAATGTATTGGAACTCACTTCATTTTCTGTCTGAAATGCGCTGAATTGTAAAAGGTACTTTTTTTCTCATTTGATTTGTTAATTTTATTCCTATCTCAGCAGAGTCATTTCTGCTGTCTGACTTTGTGTTCTTATAATTATTGCACAAATAATGCAATAATATACAAGTAAGTTCTTATTTATAAATAGACTTATGCTTAGTTAACTGATGTAAGCTAAAAGTAAGAAAGATGTGCTATGATCCTTCTTGCTAATGATCCTTCTTGCTAATGGACGACAAGATTCAGAGCAACTTTCACCTAATGCACTTCTGTTTCTACTTGCATTCCATGTCACGAATTGGCATCACTTGCAGCCAAGTACGTTTTATTTTTTTCCACTTGCGTACCTTGAGGCATGTGCAATGGTGTGTTCAATAAGAGATCAGATACAGCAGAAAAAAAAAACTCTCGTGATGTTTACAGATGCCCAATCACATTCACACAAAAAGATGGTGGGTCATTCGTAGTGACAACGGATGTGCAAATATTTGAATAACGAATCAAATAGCATTCGCTAGTCGAATTGAACAGTGCAATATGAAATGCCTAATATTTAAAAAATAATCGGTCCCTATGGCGCAACCCTGAAGCAGCAAAACATGGGATCAGCTGGAGGTTCATTTTCTTCTTGTAAAACCTCAATTACCACAATAAATGCAGCCCAAGTATCGGCAGCGCTATTGATGTTATAACCATTACCAGATAAAGCATTTTTTCCTGCAAACTGAACTTGTACTATGTTTTTATTGAAGTAGAGCTGCATCGCATTATTCCTTTCCTGTTTTCATCATTGAAGTTAGGGACTATGACTGCCTTCAGGTTCACCAATAAAAACACATGCAAGTCTTTTGCTCACGTAAATTGTTTTCATAGATACAGCTTTCAACACTTGATTTTCACATGCTATCTGTGCCAGGGTATATGTAGTGATAATTTTGCCTGGTTTAATAAATCTTTAACTGAGTGCATGGTGTTCGGCTCAAAATTGTTTAGATATAAGCCGCAATTTTACTCAAAAGCTGGCGACAGTTTCAACTTGAAGAATGTAGTTGCTGCGGTATTTCGACATACAGTTGAAAAGTATTTAGAAGGCTCTGGTCACTGCTGTATACAAGCTTATCACAGCCTTCATAATTGTATTATTATTTGGTGACAGTTCGTGAATACTTATTTCAAATAAACTGTTGTGGAGTTCTAGGATTATTTTTAAAAAGATTTCCTTACTATTTGAGAACTATTAGAAGAGGATTAGGATTCATTTAAACGTTCGATTTGGTTCATACCGCTATTGTATTTGTATTGAATTCGCTTTTGAATTCACTACTTGCTAACCGCTTCCTTGCGCACGTCTTGTAGTATGACAGTGCTCGTGCTGTCAACGCTTCACCGCTCTACGTGCGTGCATCGCGGTGAAGTGAGCAAAAAAAAGCGCCAGCTGGAGGCGGGTTTTTAAATGCACAACATACAGTAGATTACAAAGTGTATTTGGCCGAGAGGGAATACGCTGTCACCCGCGTCTTTCTATTCCTATAATAGCATGGCCTCTCGCTCCTTATGTGAACGGAATTGCTTGGCGTGTTTATAGAGTGACACTACGAAGATATTCGTTTGCAGGTCTATCGAGGAGCTGCTACAGACATTCGTGCTTCTCATTTCGCATCGCTATCATAATGAGTAGCAGTGGCATTCACTACGAGTAGCCTAAGATATGCCAGATTGAGTGCAAGCTGAGCCTATATTGTGTGGCCGATCGAGTGACTAGCGCGACGTAGGCACTGAACTGCTCGGACATCGGCTCTTTAAGCTGCAACAGAGGCTTACCGAGTTACGATTATTGTTATATGGTCCACACATGAACTCTCTACGGCGTCAGCTTCCATCTTGCACTGAATTTCTCTGCCGACTTCGATGCTTTCGACGATTGTTGCAAACGGAGCGACGAGTCTTGCGGCAGCGTCGACACAGGCGTGTGCATAGCGTTTCTCTAGCACCTTGATAGCACCAACTACTTGATAGCGCCGTCTTCTCATTCATCGTAGGCAGTTTGCCAATACGCGTGCGAGCGTCAACTTTGTTCTCGCTTTCGCCGCGGCGTCTTCATCAGCTGTGCCCCCGCCCGACACGCGAACCCTGCAGCATCTTCATGGGCGCAGCCATGTTTGCTAACGAAATTACACACGAACCAATGAGCGCGCAGCTTCCGAGAGCCTCGTGAGGCCGCCTGGCGCATTGCACTGTGGGGGGGGGGGGGAGGGGGGGTCTAACCGCTCGCCTTTGTAAACTTGCGGCCGGGAATGTAGCACGTAGGCCAGATAACCGCCGATTATTAAGGGTAACTGACTGGATTTTCAGATAAATCAAACACACGAAGGGGAGACAAGTTAGGTGAGCCGCCCCGCCGCGGTGGTTTAGTGGCTATAGGGTACTCGGCTGCGGTTCCGCACGTCGCGGGATCGAATCCTGGCTGTGGCGGCTGTATTTTCGATGGAGGCAAAAATGCTGTAGGCCTGTGCGCTCGTACGTTAAAGAACCCCAGGTGGTCGAAATTTCCGGAGCACTCCACTGCGGCGTCTCTCATAATCATATAGTGGTTTTGGGACGTTAAACCCCACATATCAATCAATCAATCGTGCGCAAAAAAAAATCATGGAAAGAATCGAATTTCGCATGCGTCCGTGAGACCAGTGCGCTGCCGCTATATTCTGCGCATGCGCGCAGCTTACGCGTAGAAGCTCTACGTATGTGAAACTAAACTGTCTGTGGCTTCTTGAGCAGTTTCACGCGTCGCTCGCATGTACGTCTTGAGTGAAATGTTTACCGCTTGTGTCAGTACTTCCGCCATGACTCGGGCATATAGTATATGCTGCTGAAAACGTAATTATTTTGCTTCGGCACCCGGCTATTCGCACGGTGCTCCCTCGCCACGACCACTTTCCGCGTGTCCCAGTGTTCTGGGACTAAAATTTTGCTTTTCGGTCGTCCTCCGAGTCGTCCTTGGGTACAGCTTATACGGAGTGTCTCCATTATGAGAAAGAAGAACATCGTTCGTGCCGGGAGGGAATAAAATATAAAAAAATGTGCACCCATCGCGAAAGATATTTATTTTTTTAACACCACCTGTGAGAGGATCGTCGAACGCAACACGTGGGGCTCCCTTCACAGGTGGCGTTATAAGGAGGCGGTTTGGTTGAGCGATACGTTGACGGCTGCACATTATGGCCTCCATGGATCATTAGCGGCTAAAGAGCTTTTCAAGTTATCCCGAAGTCGCCAAGGTGCACTTGCAAGCCTTATTGGCGACGTGAGAAACTCTGTGGCTGTTTTCGGCCACACAGTTTCTTCTTCGCGTACGGACACCATGCGAAGCAACATTACGAGGACATAAACTCTAGTGGTTGACTTGTTCGGTTCATCGATGCACAAGCGAGTCGGATATGTGCAGAAACTGTAGACACGGCACGGAGAAAGAAACTATATGTTTGCATTTTAAGATGACCTCTATATATACTCTGAGTTCGAGCAGTTCATATCTTAATCTCACTGAAGGTTTTCCGTCTTTTTTATTCAGACAAAAAAAATAAGGCAGCATGGCACTAATGGTACCAAGCCTGAATGAAGTGTGGAGCTAGGCAGCCTCATTTTTTTCTCTTCAGTTTTCTCGTTTCTTCCTCCTCAATTATTTGTTTTATCTTTTTCTGTCTATGTGTTGTTTACTCTCTTTATTTCCGTCCTTTTCTGTTTTTCTTCCTTGTTTTTTATTTGTTTGTTTTTTATTTCTCGCCTGCTTTCTTCTTCTTTCTAATTTTATACGTGGTCGGCCTGCGTTACGCCAAGCGACGACACTATATACACGACAGCCCGGGGCCACAAAGTGCTCCGCACTTAATATCGTCATCAAGGTTCTCAAAGAAAAAGAGAATTCTCTTCGTCGCGAGTGCCTGCTCAATATGCCACAGACGTCTGTCTATGCTGCACGAGTTTTTGCGTGTGTTGCGCCAAAGGACGATGATGGCATACGACAGCACACGACAGCCAGCACGTAAAACGAACTGCCTGTTCCCAAGAATCGCTGTTTGAGGAACCTGGCGTGTGGGCGACTGGAGGTCACGAGGTGTACTTGATGGTCGCTGCGATTCAGGGGTCGCATTGTTATAGGCCGGATATTGGCGTATCCATGTTCATGTCGAAATCGAAGGTGCATTGCAACAATACTTTGAATATATCAAACCGAGCAAGTACAGTGGCGATATGTCGGTGTATACGTGTACCTGAAAGCGTCCTGAAAGGCTGAGCACAAGCCCTGTTAGCTGACTTAGGTCCTCAATTAGTGACTAATAAAATGTTACTCCGTCGCCGTCATACCGGCGCACGCCCTGTGCCGCTTTCCATGCACGGATGTAGTCATGAGCTATACTGAAATTGATTGAGACCAAAATACATTCCCAAATTATGGAAGCTGCTAAGTACTCGCCACCGAATTATTCGCCGTGGTGCGGAAAGCTATATTTAGGCTCCGTTACTATGCATGAACGATGCTTTGCACTGTCATATCCATGCTACATGAACTACGATTGACATATGCTCTTAACGGCAATGCGGTGTACCGAGCCTGCCCGATGGATTTGCCGCAGTAATAAGCCGCTAGCGAGTAGCGCCGTCGTGGCTGGACGGGAAGGCGTGTTTAACGTGACGATGCATGGTTTCCAAACATGTTACGCCGTAGTCGTTACTTGCGCAGTTAGGAACGCAAGCATTGAAGATCCCATTCAAAAGCGCTTAACGCATTCATGCTCAAACTCTTGCCATGCGCAGCTCACTTCTCTCGGTTGTTACAGGTTCGATCAGCAGCTCGATGCGTGAATATTTCGAAAATAAGACACATCCTTTTACCAACGTCAAACAATTCGACGCTGTTCGTTGAATAACAATGTCATTCCGAACTTACCTATTAGTAAAGATGAAGTTAACTGAGTGGCGTACATAGTGACCATGGCTGCACGTTTAATTACACTAACTCTCGTGCTTCCGCTGATCGAACTCGAGCGTATTCGTGGCTTGCGTCGCTCGTTAATATATCCAATACGTTGCGCTACATGCAATGCACAAGAACAATTATGCGTTTATTTTGATCTTGATGGATGCGATTATACATTAAATACAATCAAACTCACGAGCGTGTCAACAACAATAACACATGGGGGATATCAAGTGCAACTCGCTCCTCGTGAAATAGCTGCATGCTGATATTCATCGTTCTGTCACTGTCGATGCTTTCACAGCCTTCTTACACGTCAAGTGAAAACTCCTCGATTATCATCAAGATTTCTTTGGACACTATTGCAATCCTAATAATTTATCCTGCCGACAGACTTCGACCTCACTGTGCTACGATGTTTATACAATTGGAGAAAAGCCATGGGCTCGGAGAACATTTTGCTATCGAAACCATTCGAAACCGTCAAGAAGAAATTTGCTTGCAGTATGTTGCCACCTGTCAACAAAGTACAAAAACAAGTATCGCAGCGCTGGATGTACACAGGTGAAGGACGGCGTTGAGAACGTTTGCTCCAGGATGGCCGTGCAACCTCGAAGGACAGAAACGTCGCTCGCATGATTCGTAACGCTTTTGCGACAAAGGAAAAAAGCACCCTATTTTAAAGAGTTGCCTATTTGAGGATGCTCAGTTACAGAAGAGAACATAGCGAACTTGCGCGACTCCTTGCGTAGTATATGTTATGGGATTCACGCACTACGAAAACACTGATTGATATGTGGGGTTTAACGTCCCAAAACCACTATATGATTATGAGAGACGCCGTAGTGGAGGGCTCCGGAAGTTTAGACCACCTGGGGTTCTTTAACGTGCGCCCAAATCTGAGCACACGGGCCTACAACATTTCCGCCTCCATCGGAAATGCAGCCGCCGCAGCCGGGATTCGAACCCGCGACCTGCGGGTCAGCAGCCGAGTGCCTTAGCCACTAGACTACCGCGGCGGGGACTACAAAAACACTAACGAATAATAAACAAGAAAACAACGTGAATTTCAGCTGAAAAGGTCAGATGATATATACCTACGTAGCCACAGCAAACCTCGCATAGCTGATATGATGTACACTGTGGGCTATTAATTTCCACGTATTTTCCCGAAGACTTCACACGTCTCGCAAGAATGAATCTGATTTATCGTGTCACGGAATGCCTGGTTTGTTCACTGATGGAGGAAACAAGCAAAGTCGTAGAGTTCCTTTTCTGCAAACGCGTTAACAATTAGGCTAGTACAGAAGAAGCAAGGAGCGGCTACTACAGCTGCCAATTTGTCGTCTGCTAACCCTCTTCGAAGGTGTTCTCCAGACGTCCTATTGGTGGCGTGAAAGCCTATGACTATTGCTAATACGTTTGATAAAATGTCACAGATTTGCTGCAAAGGTGAAGCAATGAACACGATAGCTACAAATCGGAAGGTCACGCGCAGAATGGAAAGCAGATAGAAACGTGCCCCGCGTTTCTCACGCACAAATGACGCACTAAACGTACTCACAGGCACAGATGCGCGCTAATAGGCGTCTCAGCTGTTAATTCGCTTTCTGAAAAGCGCGCGCTTTTCGCAAACGGAGACTGCAATGAATGCGGTGACCTTTGTGCGCCCGGTAACTACAACAGAATCGTTCCAGGTAAAGCCCTAGGCCAGTCAAGACGTACGATCAACCCCTCCTCTCCACCGCGAGATAAGGACGCGCGAAGGAGCATCGCTACCGTCCACAAAGTGGGCTAAGTACGCGTGGAAGATTAGAGCGCGTGCCGCTACGCGATGTGGCGACGCGCGCTCATTGCGCCATCCTGCTGGTAATGCTGAAAACACGATAATTCCCCCCTAGATGCCCGACAGCAGCGCTAAGTGGCAGATATAAATAGCTTGCCGTTTGAACTGTAAAGGACGTGCTCCTCGGGGGTTCAGTGGTTAACGCCTCGCACTCATGATTCAGAGGAGCGAAGTCCGATTACGCGCGCCAAAGTCTTTGTCTTTTTCTGCGTTTTTTTTCTTTCTTTTATTTTCATATATATATAGCTGCGTATACATATATGGTCAGTGACGGTGACGCCGACGCCGGGGACAAAACCAAGCCGAGAGTGTCCATATAATTGCTATCGAAGTAAAGTATATTACGGTTCAAAACCACAGTATGATTATGAGAGGCACCTTATAAAGGAGGGCTCCGGAAATTCCCATTATCTGGTGTTCTTGAACGTGCACTGACAACACACAGTACACGGGCCTCAACCACTTTGCTTCTATCAAAATGCGACCGCCGCTGCCGGAATCGAACCCGCGACCTGCGGGTCAGCAGCCGAGCATCGTAACCACTACGCCACTGCGGCGTACTGCGAATGTGTTTAGTAGGCACATATTTGTATTTAACAACTGGGACTAAGTGTGTTCGTTCATATGGTCATTTCTGTAGTTATCTGCTCTTTCACTACTTCGAGACAGCAACTGCATGCAAGACGAGAGGAGTAGCCGGCGCCCCACATTGCCACCGACCTCTCCTTATATACATTTAACTAAGAATTTCAAGAATTTTTTTGCAGTCACTGCCATGACTATATCAGTGGCTCTGGCTAACATTACCATGGCAATGTTAGCCCGTCAGACATGTGTAATCCTGCAAGGTTATACGTATGCACTTTCGCTTCCTTTATCTTTATATCTACACCCTAATAAAAGATACAGATAATGCCTTTTGTTGCATTATTTTTCGAATACATCCATTGAAGCCAATGTATTTCGTCACACATATATCTGGAATTATTTTTCTTATTGTTAACTACCCGGACATTTCTTTTCCTAATGAATACGTCAAGTTTGGATATGCGTTATGAATTAACCGTGTACAATTGGTGACACCGAATACAGCCCCTCAAGTTATTAGTCAGAATTTTCTAAGTGTTGCTGACTTTGAATTATCGATTCTGCATTCAGTTTGCTCACATGCACAGCTGACGCCAGTCTCTCTTATTACTTCAGCTCGAGGACTATTATGGGATACCAAAAATTTTGCATCGTCTTGAAACAAAATAAAGAAGCATTTGAAATTATTGTGCTATTAGGTATTATTTAATTTAAAAAAACATGGTAGACTTATTCACTAGAGTAAAAAAAAAAATCTTAGATGTTCCACTGAAAGGGAACGTTGCCATTTCTGCCTGTATATGAAAGCTGAGATGCGGCATGCCGCCAAATTGTTAGCCGTATAAAATGAGTCTCGTGATCCTTGATTGAACCGCACGCTAGTTATCGACGTTTGAAGCAATCAGCGTACCACGTAGTTCGTGCCAACTCACAGCAGTGATCGTTTATGGTCGGAAACATAAAAGGTTCGCGACAAATCACCCCGCACGTCCGCTCCCTTTGTTTAACCACTTCACAATGCAGCCGAAGACACGGCTACGGTTACTGATAAAGTTCTGAAGCCTATATAAGATGGTACGGGTAAATAGAGAGGTTTAACCCATGTCCATCGGGAGTGTTGGGAGAGGAATTCTTCTTATATAAGAAAAGGGGAAACTCGATTGTGAAGCTGATACATTTTTAAACTCAAATGTGACAGTTTAGTATTTGAAAACATCAATGCACGCTTGCATACACAAAAGAGACAGGAATAAAAGCTTTCGTGGCGTGACCTTGATGCCCTCTCAACTGTCGTATACCCGCATCGGCCCTCCTCTCAAAGAGCACTGCTGCGGTACTACAAGCCTGTTTTGTAGTCGCGCGCAACAGTCCTGCAGCAAAATACGGCAACCCACCTCCATCGTGCGAGGCAAATGTTGTTTGCGTTTCCCGGCGGGTACGCTTTTTCACGGGGCTTTAATTCCAGCGAACAGTTCAGCAGTTTCGTTCTTATCGTCGCATCCAGTAGAACGTCCCCACTCGTAGGGCTTTCGCTGACGTCAGCAGCGCCTCGCCCACGTGACACCGGAAGCGGCGCGCGTGCGCACCAGCTGCCCGACGACGTTCGGAGTGCATACGCGCGCGATGAATGACCGGCTGGGCTCTCGAAGGGGCCCGTGGACATTTTTCTCGCCGCGTGGCTCCGGCGCAGCACCGTCGAGGAGCGTACATTCGGAGAAATGATAAGCAATCCGCGGACCCCCTCGTCCTGGGAATTTGGCCGCATCTGTAGCCGCGCGCGCGCCTGGTCCCCATTTACGAGCTGACCCGCCATAAAACGGCCAGATCGCGGGGTCCCCGAAGGCAGGTGCAATAAAATAATAACTTCGCATGGCCAAGATTTCGAGAAACGTTAACAAAAAACAAGAAGAAATCGAGCGGCAGCTGGAAGATGCGGAGAAGAAGGCGATCCCCTTGTGGAGGTTGAGAAATTTCGCATCCCCTGATTTACGGACGCGCGCCGTCTCGCGTCTCGGCGGCGCGATATCAAACTCGGGCGGTGCCGTAAATTATCAAATATAATTTTGAGCTCCCTCGGCCTCGTCTTCCCGTCCATCTCGCGCGGTAATCCGACGTCATTGCTGGACCGAGGATTAGGGGGGCGCCGACTCCATTGCTGGGGTTCCTTTTGTTGGCCGCGGTTTTCGACTTGAAAGGTGATAAAGCGCCGCCAGTTCCAGAGCGTGTCCGTAAAGTCGAGTGGGATTATGCGCCGGCCGTTCGGCGTGCGTGACGACCAATCACGCATGCGCGCTACGTTTAAACTGTCGCCTGGCAGCCGCGACAGCGGTTGCGTATACGCTCGGCTCGACCGGCGCCTGCATGCTTGGTTCCAGATCGACTTGCGGTGTCCACTATGGCTCACGCGAGACGAGTTGGGGCTCTCCCGTTCGCTCTCTCCTTCATCGAGCCCTCCTGCATTCTTTGAAAGTGTTATCGAAATCTACCATTGCACGGAGTGCCCGACTAGAAGCCTCGTCATGGAGACATATACCACACTCCCGTCCACTTTGGCCGACTTGAAGCAGGCATACACACCAATTGAATGTTTGCTTCTAGCTAGCGCTTGCTTGTATTGCGAGCTTGCTCGAATTGATTGATTTGTTGTAGGCACGTGTGCTCGGATTTGAATGCACGTTAAAGAATCCCAGGCGGTCAAAATTTCCGGAGCCCTTCACTGCGGCGTCTCTCATACTCATATGGTGGTTTTGGGACGTTAAACCCCACATAATAATCAATCAATCAATCGGATCGATCGATTGATTGATTGATTGATTGATTTATCTAAATAGATTTTCCTTATGAGACACTCGAAGCCTGTGGAAAAATTTTTTGCCATTTGCGATTGCGGTATCCTTAATGCGACTACACTAAACAGGAATTGTGTTCGCGATCAAAGCAGCACATGTATAACCACTTCGTTAGTTAGATTTATTGTGTTCACAGTCAGTAGCATGCACGTAGCCTTGCGAATGTGGTACTGTTCTTAATTATGCAGTTAACGTCGCTCTTAGCGTAGATAAATGTCGAGTGGCATGTCATGCTGCCAAGAATGATAGAGTGATACATGCTTTTCACTTCTATGTTTGTTCGACATACTACGGGCGGCATCGTCCAGAGTTTTTTTGTTCTGGAATGCTCAAAGGGTAAAGTAGCCTTTATCGATTAGGAACCTTCCGTATGCTTAGACAACTTTCCTAAGTTTCGGGACGTTAAACCCCTCACCATTACTACTATTTATTTGTACAAATTTCCTTCGTATAACTTTTGTACCTTAATTTGCACTTGGAAAAATGCTCGGGCATGCTGGACAGAAAGCACTACATGAAGGTATATTTTACCTAAAACCTATATTACCAGCTACAAAGAAATCCCTCGGTAGAAGAAAAAAAAATAAATGAGCCATCATCGTTTGTGCCCCTAAGATGATTGTGCAGTGAGTTTTCAACAAACGACAAAGTTAACATTTCTTGGCTTCAAAACAAGCGGATCAGAGTCCTTCCACAGGTTTCCACCGCTGACCCTTCGGCCTGTGGCTTACAAGCGACTGTGGTGGTTTCGGGTTTTCAACGATCACTGTTGACGTGCCAGTGGCTGGTCGCCCTCTTGCGACAAGCATGCTAGCTTCGTTCATGTGGAGAAAATGGTTGAGAGCATTGCATTACAAGCACACGTACGGCTTCCAGGCGATGATTTTTAAGTACTTTTCTTTTTACCATGTTTTGATGAGCGTTCTTTCGTCTCTCGATCTGAAAGGTTTGTAAAAAACGTCACGTAATTCTGATGTTCCGTGCGCATTTGACGGAACCGTGGCCCATGAGCCGCCAGCGATCACTTAATTGTCGACGAATAGTGATCCCACCCAAACATTTCGTTTCCAAATAATTATACGAAGGCATCACCCTACACGAGCAAACTTTTACTCGCGCTGAAATCCTCCATTTTAAGCGTATTGCGGAGTTCTTGCGCCTTTCAGGTTAACGCATTACAAGTGCGATGTGCGCAATGCATGGGCTCCGCGTTGGCGGCTGGCCAGTTAATATCGATGTTTAGCTGGTACTGTGGGCATGCGTCGTAAATACCGTACGCTTTTGAAGAATGCATGTAACGCACTGCCTCTAAGCATAGATGATAATGACTGGAGTAATTACGTATGTTAATGATGAGTAGTCGACACTGCTACATATTATTAGCGAAAGTTCAGTTGAATTGCAGCGCTGGTGACTGCACGCCTATAAAGGGGCGGTGCTGACACGAAAAGCTTGGCCCCGCTTTTTTTTTCTGCAATGTGTTGCTGGGGGCCTCTTAGTCATAACACTGCACATTGTTTATTCCAGCGTGCGGCAGATAATTAATTATAGTATCCTCATTGCCGACCAGTCTCAGTTTCGGTTTGAGAGAGCTTCAAAAATGACAAGCCGACGGGTGCAACGGGAGAGTCTATTTGCACCTCAACAGCTCGGGGTCACGCGACTCAAAGTTAAACGTCATATATGACGTCGTAGGAAAAGCTATCGGCTTCAACTGGCTGCGCCTTGTCAAGTGACTTTGAGGTCAAGTGACAAAAAATAGGGAAAAAGCAGGGTTGGGAGACTCCTCCATGGAAACAGGTGGGAAAGGTGCGTTTTGTTGCCATCATTACGCTTACACGCGGCGTGCCCTGACGGTTTCAACACACCAATAGGAATATGCTTGCCGGCATTTGCTGATACGGCTGTTAGTGCCATACACATTACATCAAAGGAATCTATACTGAAGACATCAAAGAAATCTATACTGAGGTCTACAGGTGTATAGCCCGGAGTCTTCCCGGTGGTCATTCTAGTTGCCTCGCGGCGTTACACAGATAGACGCTTCTAATTTTTGAAGTAACCAGTGAGCAGTCGACAGCTGCAGGTATCGAAAAACTTGTCTAGAATACCATAATGACACGCTCCAGCACTCTCTGGCGCCATGTATACCGATATCTAGTTGTTGACGGCCCACACTTAAGAATTTGACCTTGGCGGCTTGTGCATATGCGAGAATTATCAATTATAAATAAATATAATGGCAATCAAAAAACGTCGTCAGTGCAGTCCGGAGTGTGCCTTTTCGGTGTTTTATACGGACCAGGGAGCTGTGAATACTGTACTATACGTTACGCACGGCAACACACGACTCGCCGGTGAGACGAGCACTCGCTCTGGTGCCTTGCTTAGGTGATCTGAGAGAAGCGGGGTGGAATCAGTGGTGGTAGCATTTTCGATGAAGGTAAATATGTTGGAGACCCGTGGACTGAAATTTAAGTGCACAGTAAAGAATTCCAGGTGGTCCAAACTACCGCAGCGCTCCACTTCGGCGTCCCTCATAACCTGATCTGCTTTTGAGATTTTAAACACCGACAAATATTACTCTTCGTCCGAGTTGCGACGGCGTGTAGATTGGTGCAACGCAGAAGAAAATGGTACCGCGGTGCTATGGAGCAAACTATCAATCAAGCCGCCAAGTTAACAAACTACGCTACGCAGACGACGACCACAAGAATGTAAGATATCTTGAAATAGTGCAAGTAAACCCCAGTGTGCACAAAACGCCTCTTTGTTTTTCTCTTTCTTTGTCACATGGCCTCAAACTCGCTTGGAAAGACGTAGCCAGTTGCAGGGCCATTTGGATCCGCTCGCTTTACCAACAACGTCATATGTGATGTTTAATTTAGGTCTCGTGACCCCGAGTTGTTTAGGTGCAAATAGACTCTCACAGATGCAACTATCACGACCTAGCGTTTGCAACCCTCGACCACGTTTTGCGCGGTACACATCAAGAAGTCCGTTCGAAAAGGAAACTGGAAAGCAGTGTCGCCAAACACACACTTTTTAACTCGCGCGCCGCGGCCACGGACCTGCAAGCAGCCGCCGCAGCAGCAAACGCGGCAAAAAGAAAAATGGCGTCTATGACGTCATCGTAATTTTTACTGGCTCAGGCTGATTGCAGCGTGGCGACGTGAGAGAAGTAGGGGCGCCATCATGGGTCACTTTTGAAGGGGTGGTGCTCAATCACGCTAGCAACTTCAAAATTCATGTAACGTAAGTTATTTTTGCTGTGTACATTTTGCACGTGATATACACATGTTTACGGGAATCTATCTCACAGGCTATTTCGGCCACGACATTTTGTGTCGGTACCTCTTTAAAATGCCAGCAATAACTGCACCCTCTCTTGTGTATCATTCTTGTTGGCAGACAGCGAAGAAAGAAACTCTTTTCCGCGAAGCTGTATACTGTGTTATCGATACACCGAAGGCGTCTCTATAGTATATACATTGTGACAAAATGGCACTCCATTGAAGCCACCGCAATGAAGCAATAACAGTATGACATGTGTAGCCTTTCCAGCAATTGAAATGCGGCAGACAACACGTCAAAGCGCCTCCCTGCTTTGCGCCGCTATGCCGCGTTTCCTGGTCGCCAGGATATACCCGATCGCGGAGCTCAATAAAGCCACCGTCTTTAGCCTGGATTCTAACTGAAGCGAATGCGTCTATTGAGTTTGCTTCCAAGCTGGCTTACCCGCGTAGTTTAGTCTATACTTGGTTTGTTTGCTACGTGTAGGTGCGAATAATCGCCTACCGAAAGAGGGGGAGCAAACATTCTTGAGAAACCGATCACACAGGACAGGCACATCCGTGTACTCGGCCGCGCCCGGCGAACCGCGAACCTGCGCCACTGCGGAGACGTGTTCTTTGATCTTCTGACCGGGACAGGAGCAAGAGAGGATGTCGCAACGAAAGTGATGCGGTCGGTGCAAGCCGGGAGGGGGTCCGGGAGGAAGAGGAAAGTCGTTGAGCGGTTAGGGAAAAAAAAAAGCGAGAGTGAGAGAACGAGGCGGTGGGGAGGGTGACAAGAGATTCTCCTGTAACCTGCGGTGTTGAATGCTCTAACCCCGGGTTGTAGTCCTGCCGGGCTTTTTTTTTCTTTTTCTGATTCGGGCGATATCGGCCAACTCGTATACGCTGCGGGGGGAGACCATTGAGAGGCGGCGGCGTGTGGCGCCCCCGTGCTCGCCTGTGGGGCCAGCTCGTACGATGGTATCGTGGCCTCCAAAAGTGCGCAGGTGATGACGCCGCCAGACCGTTTTATTGGGCCGCCTTTCTGGGGAGCGAGGGAGGCTTTATTTACCACAGTGCTGCTGGCGACCCTGTCCGTCCAGCGCGCAGTCGGAGAGCCAGGTGAGAGCGCCAGCCGGGCTCACGCAGCGAAATAAGTAAACTAACGCCTACCTGGAGATAGAAACGAGGCGAAAAGAAAGCCGGGCTTTCTTTTTGCCAGGGGCGCCCATTTGGGTCGCCCAGCGGTGGAGAGCCGCTACCCTGGCGATCGTTTTGTACGCTCTTGTAAAGATAGCTCGATTGACGAACACAAAGTGCGAAGTCGTCCGCGCGTGGCCCCTTTTCCCTTTCTGTTTCGTGGGTTGTGTGAGCTTCAGCGCACGGTCCTTCGGGGTGCTCTGTCGAGGTGGTGCAGCTATAGCGGTGGCGATGACACTTGCGAGAAGTCTGCTGTCCCGACTGTACCCAATGACCGTGTGCCTATACGGGCGCGCGGCAACCTCTGTGCGTTCTTTTTCCGTACGGCCGGCAAGTTTGTCGGCCGTATTGATGGGAGATTTGGCGTTCGGAGGAAGTGTAGAGTAGGATGTGCTAACATAGACTCCGCAAGATAGAGGAGCTGCAAATAAAAAAAAATGAAAAAAGAGGGGACAGGAAGCTGACTGCCCAAAATGAGCGGGCGTCGTGGTTTATATGCCGCTAGTAGAGATGCGAGCCTTGTTGACGTTACAGGGGTACCTTGTATAATATGCACAGGTGCATTCTCATTCTCGATTGTTTGTGCTCATGAGCTTTATATACTCCGAGTGACACGCGACCTTGGTATATATTCTCCTTTGTGGAAGTTAGTTTGAGCTAACAGACAGTGATGCCAAGAGAAGTATAGGGCATGTTATTAGAAATAATTGTATAATACATTATAAGAAAGAGAAGCGGACTAAAAGATAACTTTTCGTCTACATTTCTTTATTTATATACGCATTATAATTACTTCTAATACCATTCCATACACTTCTCTTGACATCATTTCGTGTTATTTCTTTGCCCCGCCACGATAGTCTAGTGGCTAAGGTACTCGGCTGCTGACCCGCAGGTCGCGGAATCAAATGCCGGCGGCGGCACCTGGATTTCCGATGGAGGTGGAAACGTTGTAGGCCCGTGTGCTCAGATTTGGGTGCACGTTAAATAACCACAGGTGGTCGAAATTTCCGGAGCCCTCCACTACGGCATCTCTCATATTGATATGGTGGCTTGGGGACGTTAAACTCCACATATCATGTGTTGATTCTAATTAATATTGTGCCTAACAAAGAAAGTGAGCTGATTAATTTACAGTTTTTCCCTTTGCGGAAGTTGTAACGAGATGGCTTTGCTTAGGTGCTGAACAAAAATTAGTCATCCACACTAGTACCCTAATATGCGCACTATGATCGTCTGCAGCATCGGAAGACGTTCTGACCTGCGCCGGCATTACCACATATTCCGCCTACGCCGTAGCCACTTCGTCCCTCACCCATTTTACGGTGAGACTTTCGCCCCATGCGACGTGTACCGCGCCCAGCTCGTGTTTTCTCTCTCTCTCTCTGTCACTTTCTTCGGTGATTTCGTGTCGCGTTCTCCGGCATGAAGGCTGTTTGCCGGCAGATCGAGTCGCTTTGCATCTTCAGATGAGCGAGACGCGCGAGCTCCGAGACCGTCTTCCTTATATTTCTTAAAATTTGCGCCAGAGTGCGCCTGCCTAAATAATTCAGGTTGCGATAAGTTTCGCCTTCTGAAACGGCGTGCGAGTCGCTACTGCTGCGCTGCGGTGTCCCCCTTGCTCTCTCCGTTTCCTCTATCTTTTACTCCCCGCGCATTTCGCGTGCCGCCCTCCGGGCAGCAGCGGCGGGCTGCTTTCGCTATCGGGCTCTTGCGTCATTATCGGGTAACGAGATTTACTCGCTCGGCGAGATCCTCCTCTTTATGCGCTCGGGTGAAATCGGTAAACCTCAAACTCGCGATGCGTTGCTCGACTGCCTTTCTCTCTGGTGTCGCACGGCGCGGGATCGATAGGCTCGTTGCTGCGGCTCCCTATGGTTTCTGTTCCCGTATGCGGCGTGTAGCGATTTCACTTGACACTTTACACGGCCGGATGGGTAGCTGTTCGGGTTTCCTTTGTTTCTGTGCTTCGCCTGCAGCAGGTGCGAACGGGACATAAAGAGAGGCCTCGTTCGGAGGCGGCTGGTATACAGGAACTGCGGTGCACTGTCTTCTTCTTCTTTTCCCAAATGCATGTATATTCAGTGCGCGTGGCTGTATTATGCACCACGGTGCTTCTTCACGAGCTTGTAGTCTTCGCATAACTTCGTTGCTGCTGAAAGGAGAAAGATGAATGTAGAGAAAAGAACAACAACAAGCAATGCAAGGTGCCAAACAAACTCAAAGAATGAAAAAAAAAGCGTATGCGAACCACTATTTCTGTGGCACAAAACGAGATCACGCAGCTTTTCAATGATCTTTTCTCCCGGCGTCTCCCCCCCCCCCTTTCTTTTTTGCCTTCCCTTCTGCTAAGACTGGCTTACTGAATTTCATATGAGGTCAATGTTGTTACAAGTGGTGCCTGAATATGTCACCAATGGCATTTGAGTGAAGGTTCACGGATACCGAATAGTGTAATCGGATGTGCCCTTTTTCCGTTACTTCATCTTATGACTCTGGCATAGCGTTCAACTTGAGCCCAATTAAGGTGGGTATCTGCGTGCTAAGGTGCTGTGGTATGCCACATTGCCAAAGGTCCTTAATTAAGCCTTACGTATCTAGTTTCTGTCTATGCCCCTTCTGTCCCCCTTTGCAGACTACAAAGCCATTCCATTATTTCCACCTCTCCCTTCAAAGTATTCCTGTACGTCGGGCTTTTCTAGTTACTTCTTTCAACTAGCTGTTAGCTTCACGCACGCATGCGGCCTGATTAGGCTTCGCGCTCCTTCGCGGTCGCAGAAGCTTTCATATTGCTAGCGGACACGCACAAGGACACCTGAGAAAGAGACAGGATGACTATTCTCTGGTATCCTTGCACGTGTTCGCTAGTAATATGCAAGCTTCCATTCAATACCAAACTAGCCCAGTTGGCTAAATGCCCTATCGCAGAGGAAGCTCTGCGTCTCAAACAAAGCCAGCAGCTTCTTTCTACGAAAGGCAAGTTTCCGAACCGAGCCAACGAATAATGAATAAGAACGCCGTGCATGTAGATCCGGTGACGGAGGGCTGACCACTAAAGCGACATCTCCAAGCTCGGGCCGTGGCTGTTAAGTCCCGGAGCCTTAGAATAACGAGGGAGGCGAACTGATGACGCTGGCGGGCGCACTTAGCACGCGGCGTGTCCCAGGTGTTCGGCCGCTGGACGACCCAGGTGTGTCCGAGCGGGGGCGGTAACGGATGCGGCCAAGAAGAGCAAAGCCGTGTCCCCTGACGGGGCACGCGTGCCGGGCATCCGTCTTGGGCGGGCGCTCAATCGGCGGCGCCTGTCTACTGCGCGGTTCCGTTGTGCTGTTGCTGCTGGCACTGCCCCATACGGCGAGTGCGCTACTATGTCGGGCCACTCGCCGCCGAGTCGTCGTGCGTTGCTTTCGACAGGTACGGCCTGTTTGCCCTAATAAATACACATTTCGCTCCGGTGCTTGTCCGCAGCCGGCTCTCCTTCGCCGTGTCAGCTAAGTGGGCGCTTCTGAGTGAACGCTCGACCAAACAAAGCCCGTGCAAACTCATCTTCAAATCAGCCGTGTGAACTCAACCGGGGTGCACCTAACGTAACGCTTCCAGAGAAAGTTGGACCACGGTAAATGTGAAGGGAGGCGATAGTGGTTCGAATACATAGCCGCGAATTGGTGCGGATAGGTGATGACGGTCACGACGCTGCTACATGCGATCTGTCGTTGGGGATCTCTCCGTTTTTTCAAATCAATGCACCAGGAGCTCCCGTTAGTTCAGGAGGAAGAGGAGAGAGAGAAAAGCGGGCTGAGGTGAGACAGGCAAACGTCACGGGCTCGTTAAAAGATCCGTCAAAAGTACATACTCGATGCTCTTACTTCCATTGGTGCGCGACGAGCATGCAGCATGCATGACAGAAAAAAAAATATTTGCTCTAGACCATGTACTTTGAGGAAATACAGGTGTAATGAATCCTAGCCGTCCAATAACTGAAAGAAAAAATTGCCCGCAGCTTCCCTCGCGGGAACACTGAGGAGGATGCGGAGCATATAATTGGTTAACGGGGTGTTAAAGTGCGACTTACTTGGGTCGATGGCTAAATTGGTTAACGTGCACTGTAAGCAAAAGTTAGCCAAGATGGGAGTTTCTCCAGCACATGAGCCCACAAAACTCCCCTGCCCCAATTATTTACTCCCTGGTAGGGAGTGAACTCGGCACATGCCATCGTAAAACGCCCCCTCCTTAATCACAGAGTTTATGAACGACATGACCTTGTTAAACTCCCCAGGGAGTTTCAGGTCACGTGGTTACAAACTCCCTATAGGAGCTTTAAAAACCCTCTTTGGGCGTGACGTGTGTGTGTGTGTGTGTGTGTGTGTGTTTGTGTGTGTGTACGGGCATATGTTTGCACGTCGGTGTGAAACACATGTGCTTTGTGTGGCTAACCGTGTAGGCATCTGTCAACAGGCAACGAAATTATAAGTGCAGCGAAGAATAGCAACGACCGGTTGGTATTTACTGGGAACATTTCAATATATTTCGCACCTTAAACCACGCTGCACATCGGTCCGATTCCTCAACGAAACGTCCTGAATGCCACGCTTCAAAGGGCCGAGTAACAAAAACTTCGAAGAATAAATTAATGGTAGCAAACGTAAGCTGTTACGATCGTCAGCGGCTGCTCCTGGAGTTTCACCATCAGAAACTTCGAAGTGGTCTGAAGTAGGCTTCGCTCGACTACGGCAGGCTGGCCGGCAACCGGTCTGATAGTTGCGCCGGCGACGCGCTCGCCCCGTCTCTGCCAATAGTGGCTTCTCGGAGTGTCACCGGTATTTCACCGGCTGTGACATCTAAGTGGTAAGAAGGCCTCGCTATGCCGTCGGTATCAAGCCGGCATCGTATCGAACTCGCACTGTGCGCTGGCCACCGCGGCAAGCGCTACGAGCTAGCACCGACCACCGGCGATGCAAAGAATGTGTTTCACAAAAAATGAAGGCTGCTGGGATGTATAACAGTCTTCTGCGCCTTGCCACCGCAGCTGTCAATGACTAACTACAAGGCGAGCGCCGAACGAGGCGGAGTACGATCGTCAGCGATTGCACCGTAAAACTTCGAAGCGGTTCGAAGTAGGCTTCGCTCGACTACGGCAGGCTGGCCGGCAACCGGTCTGAGAGTTGCGCCGGCGACGCGCTCGCCCCGTCTCCTCCGATAGTGGCTTCTCGGAGTGTCACCGGTATTTCACCGGCTGCAACATCTAAGCGGTAGGAAGGCCTCGCTATGGCGTCGGTATCAAGCCGGCATCGTATCGAGCTCGCACTGCGCACCGGCCGCCGTGGCGAGCTCTGCGAGCTATACATGCAATGCATGCGAGCAACGGGAACAGCGACTGCGAACCGTCTCATTCGTTTAAGTCTATCGCTCCGTAGCTTAAACTGCGTGGATAGCGGACACCTATTTCTGTGCATGGGAAAAACGAGACGTAAACTGCACATCAGCAAGCATTTTGTGATCGCCAGCTGTCATTCATCGAATCACCGTGCCGTACTCGTGAGTGAGGCCTAGTCGTCGAACGCGGTAGCGGCGGTCTACCTCGGTTCATCGCTGGAGCTGCTGAATGTGCCTCGTTAATGTGTTCATTCAAGGCCGCGCGCACTTTGTGTATGATTCAGTGCATTTTACGGGTCCACAAACAGCACTGCTGATGCGAATTCAGCCTGTAGGACAGAGCGTCAACTGATAAAACTTTTTCGTTATAGTAAAAAAATATTAAATATTAGGCAGGATTAGGATAAAGGGCATGTGTGTTGAAGTGCTTACATCAGACCACCGCAAGTTCATACTTACGCCGTGCGTATTTATTGCTTAATTATTAGAAAAAAAAAAGGCTTTCACCTGGGCTACAGGAGGTCAGAATGTGGTGCCTATATATACTCGGTGACTATATGGTAGGTGTGTACTGCGTGTGGCAAGCTGTGGTGAGTGCGAGTGTTGTGATATTACGTGAACGTTGTGATAATGTTTGTGTACTGTAATCATTGTTGTGCGTATTAAATGTAATGTAATTAAAGTTATGCTTGCGCATGGTACGGCTGCTGACGTAATTTTTTTTTCTCGGTCGATGCAAAAAATTTACTCCCATACTGACCTAAAAAAGTTCCCCTATGGATGTAAATAAAAACCCCCCTGACACCATGCAAAAACCCCCTTCTGATGGGGAGTAAATTTTTTACTCCCAGAGACGGGTTTTTTAAAACTCCCATCTGGGTGTGCGCTAGAGGACAAGGTCATTTACTCCCATTTCGGCTTATTTCTGTTTACAGTGTGGTTGTGAAATGGGGTGTTAAATTGTGACTTACTTGGGTCGCTGGCTAAATTGGTTAACGTGGTTGTAGGAGGGGGTGTTAAATGAGTGAACACGTACACACGTATGCGAAAGGGCGGCGCCGGTCGAAGGGACGTCGATCATTGTGTTTGTGGATTCGTTGGAATTCATTTCACCGCGACCTTGGACGTCGACGCGCCGTACAAACCAACGGACGAGCGGCAACTGAGCGAGCGAGCGCCGACCTTGAGTATATATACAGCGCGACGGCGCATGCGCTGTCAGCTGTCGAATGTTCTCGAAGGAGAAGCGCGCGCGCGGCACAGATGGCGACGGCGCGACGGCGCATGCGCTGTCAGCTGTCGAATGTTCTCGAAGGAGAAGTGCGCGCGGCACAGATGGTGGGCGACGGCGCGACGGCGCATGCGCGCGCGTCAGCTGTCGAATGTTCGAGAAGCGGTGCGGACGGCGCGGACGGCGCACTACAAGGCGCGAGTATAAGATGCTTCCGCATCTAAAAGGCAATGTGCATCAGAAGGAGAATGCTCTGACAGAGAACTCGCTTTCCTGTTGTTTTTTGTTTTCTTTTCTCATCTAACCTAATCGAGAAAGAAATTGAAGCTTAATTAGTCACTAACATTGGAAGGGACTAAGAGATTGATTTGTTTCTTCAGCTGTTCTTTGTTAAGACCGTCACTATGTATACAGCTTCTTCAATTGAAGACAGTGGATAATTTGATTTGTTTGGTGGTTCGCAGGAATAAGCTTTACATTGTTGTTTGTCGTAGTTCGGTGAAAATTAAGAGGTTTGCTATTGGTTCCGCCAAAGTGCAGAATTTCTTTCCTTCTTGCTGTTTTTGTTTTGACTTGATTTGTTTCTGCGAACTGCGAGAAACAGAACAAATGCCGACATTCCCATGTCACTCAACAACCGACGAAGGTGTTATGCAAAACAGCGATCGCGGAAGGGCCCGCGTAACTGGTACACATTGTGTGTTTAAAGACGTCATGAGAGCCGCTGGGCTTCTATCGTAAGGAGTTGTCGGCGTGTGACACAGTGCACTACAACCAAATACCACAATCGGAGAGTTGTTTGTCTGCGCAATGTAGGTATCCTACGAAGAATACCATCGTATTCTCGATGGTCTGGAAAAGCCCTATAGGCCTCCCTAGGTGTTGCTTTTCCCAGCCGCCGCCGCCGCCGTCTCCCTTCTCAGCGCCAGGCTTTCTCAGCGCCTGCGTGGTTGTAGCTGTGCTGATGTCACCTGACGCAGGTGATCCGTGCGGCGCGCTTGTGCGGAGCGGTTAAGCATCTGTGAACTTGATGGTGACCCATAGCAATTTGGCTTTCCGTTTCTCGTTGACCCTTTCTTCGTTCGTTCTTTTCTTTCTTTCTTTTTTGATCATAGAATATTTTTATTTTACTTATCTTTCTTTGATTTCTACAGTACCACATTAGGGCCAGCAATAATAATAATAATAATAATAATAATAATAATAATAATAATAATAATAATAATAATAATAATAATAATAATCAATGCTGTCAAAAAGTTTGTATGTGACCAAATAGATTTACTAGTTGATTAAACCGCTAATAATTCGACATTGTGTCATCCTTGTAAAATATGTTTTTGGTCGTTGGGAGGTTGCGCAAGTAGTGCAAGTTAAAACTAGGATTCATCATAATTAACGCTTCATTACAACTGCATTTGTATCCTCTATCAGCACTTTATCCTCTATTAACGCTTAAAAAGAATAATAGTTCAGTCTGTATGATCCAGATAGATTTACCAGCGCCAAAAAAAAAGGCGAAACGTTTAGGAAGGACACACACACACAGCGCTGTGTGTGTGTGTCCTTCCTAACTGTTTCGTTTTTTTTTCTTTTTTCGCGCTGGTAAATCTATCTTAATCATGAACCAACTCGCGCAAGCAGCAGTTTTGGTGAACTGTATGATCCACCTGACTTTTGGCCGATCCACTGAGTGGGTAGGTGCCAATCATCCTACGAGCATCACCATCGTCATCATCACAAGAATACGAAAGCCGAAGAATAAAACAAACTGAAAGGGGCGCTGTCTGATTCTTCGAAACCATTTGGCAAAGCGCATAGTTATCAGAGAAAGGGTTCAAGTGATGCCGACTTGTGCGTAGCGTGTGAAAGCCAGTTCCACAGAACATATATACTAAAAAAGATCTAGGCTAGCTACAAAATTAATCAAAAGCTTATATGGTCTCTCTCTTTCATAACCGTGTCACTGTTATGAGAGTCTGTTATGAGAGTATCCGCTTCTCATAACCGGGTTTCTCTTTGTCATAACGGTTGCTTTCAGTATTTGCTCTTGGAGCGCGCCAGAAGGAAGCAGACTGCTTCAGAAGCGTTGCTTGAAGTTACCCATGTACCACTGCCACGTTCTCATCTCTCGAAATGACGTGTCGGATGCTGCATGGTCCGCCATGTGCTGAACACCAGCGGGAAACAAAAGCATTTGAATTAAGGAGAGGCACGCAAACAGAAAGGTGACCGACTGTCCAACGTGAAGTTTGGCTTGCTTAAGTTTAGAGGAAAGACTAGCTAAAGCATAATAACTGGCAAATACTGGTGGCATAACACAATCCTTCAACTAATGATGAGGCGTGAAACTGCAGTGTAAGAACAGAGTATCGCGAAATGCGCCCTAGAGGACGTAATTTCGGTGTCTCAGTGCGTCAACAGGCAACTTGTAATGTGAAATACAGGGCGCAGTGTGGTCATACACACCAATGCACCCGTCTATGCACCAGTGTATCGCGCGGCGAATCGCTTTGATCCTGAAACCGTATTAGTATCTTGGCGGCAGCGCCCTTCGACTGTTGGGCGCGTGCATGGTCCCGCCGAGATTCCTTCGTGGTTCATGGCCTCCGCTGCTTTGACATGTTGCGCGCAACCTGTAACTAAGAGAAGTCGGCCTGGCTGTTGTAACTGCGCGAGCGAACAGAGCACACACGGACAGTGAGAAAAGAATAGTAAGTGTCCAGCAGTAGCCGAACCCTCGCCAGCGTCCAACGATGGCCGGCGCGCTGCTCGTGCAACCGGACGGTGAGTGGTTGTGGCGCACGGAATGCTTTGTGCACCGAGGGCGAGGGTGTTGCTCTATAAATCAAGCAAGTCCCGTCTATGGCCACTCCTCGTTCCTGGGCGCGTGGCCACCATCATGGAAACCTTAGCGTGTGTTGCCCCTGCCCGGCGGCCGCAAGCTAGCCGCCGCGGAAGCAGTGCGCACAACATGGACGCGCCACTTCTCGGCCGCCCATGTCTGCGCGCGCCTCAAGGCGCTGTCGCTCTATAACGACTCCGGTCTCATTCGCGCAGTTGAATTACCAGGTGGCTACTGCGTCCCCCTCGTGTGTTCTCTTTCCCATTATTGTAGGACACTTTCTTTATTTTTACATTTTTCTTCTCTTCGCAACGTGGCAATGAATCGGTAATCATTGGCTCACTGTACTGCAAGCTGCATGGACTTGCGTTTCAGTTTATATTGCCCTCAGAGTCAGAAGAGTGACTCCTCGGTAGTTCTGTGGCGGTCCAATCGACATCTCGGTTTGCCCGACAGATCAGCCACGTGATCAAACGGGTCGTCGCCAGTAGCAGTGGCTACGTGTGAAGATAAAATGCGCGGTACACACTGTCTATTAGTCATGCTTCCGGGGCTTTGTACGAGCCTACAGGTTTCTGCTGCCTAAATCTGTAATTTTATTTTGATATGTTGGGTTTAACGTCCCACCACCACATGACCATATGATTATGAGAGACGCCATAGTGGAGGGCTCTGGAAATTTCGTCCACCGGGGGTGCTTCAACATGCGCCTAAATCTGAGCAGACAGGTATACAGCATTTTCGCCTCCATCAAAAATGCAGCTGCCGCAGCTGGGATTCAATCCCGTGTGTGACCTGCGGGTTAGCGGCTGAGTACCTTATCCGCTAGACCACCGCGGCGGGGCCATCTGAAAGTTTCAGAAGGAGACAACGTGGTGAAAATCAAAGTGTCGAAAAACACGGGTATTTCACGGAATGATGAGCATCAGCGGAAGTGACATAGACTCGTGGGTCGCGTTATTTGCACCAGGGAGCAGGAGGATGTGGTCGCAGTAGGGGATGCCTCTGTCTGCGTCAGTGTGACTGCCTTGCTCAGGGCGTACACCTGAAATCCGCACACAAAGAAACATAAAAGAAGAAAAAAATAAAAAAACGAGTTTTGTGTTTAAAATATCGCAGTGGGCAAGTTAAGCGAAAGATGAGTCTCTGTAATCCAAAATTAGTATGCAAAACACGTGACGTGCTCTGCAGAACATTTCAGGATTGACTGCTAAGAGAGCGCTCTTGTGGGTAGCGAAGCCATCCTACGCGCACGAATAGCTCCGCTGTTTCTCCGCAAGCAGATGCCAATGGATAAAAGTGATGCTCAGTTAAAAGTTGACGATTCTTCATATTGAGTGCAAGCGTATGACCATTGTAGCCGGATGGAATCACACTGCTGAACGTGTGGGACGTTTCATGATGAAGACACAGCAGGCTGAAGAACTCACGGTCTCTGCCGTGATATGCACAGATAATTTAGTATTGTGCAATTATATGGCAGTCGTGGCTGGTTTTTACTGTCGTCGTCACCGCCGTCGTCATATATATATATATATATATATAGGAAAGGATGCTCTAGCCTCCTCTTTCTGCGTAGTGAACATCGCTTTTCCGGTCGGGCTTGTTTGCGCGCGCACTTATCTCGCCAGCGAACAAGGGGGGGGGGGGGGTGCTTATGGTTACCGCGCAACGATCAGCGCGCACTTTGTGCCGCCTGAACAGGCAGGAGCTTCTACGGGCTACGTTGTCAACACAAAAAAAAAATGATGCCGAAAGTGTACCTGGAGCGGCCGTGTTCCCTTACACCAGTGTTTTGTAGAGTTGCGTGAGATCGGATCTAAATGAGTTGACAGCCAGCCTCGCTTCGTATATCAACGCCGTCACTACGCACGAACCTTGTTGTTATCAACTATTGTGGCCGTGCCGCTGGAAACCTGGTTACTTAGCAAGCGCGTGTTTAATACAATTAATATTGCTCCTAAAAAGCTACTCTTACCTCGTAAAACATTCGAAATCTGCCTATTGTATTCATTGTTCGCCCTTTTGGCGAAACTCTGACTTCTTTAATGGTTGTGTAGTTCAGGGGCCGGCAACGTTATGACGTGGGGAGGGGGGGGGCGAGTTTCGTTAAGTCCGTAAGGTGGGGACCGCACAGCAAGTCGCTCGGAGAAGGGAGGGGGCGGGGGGGGCTTTGCAGGCAAAAACGAAAATTTTGCGAATCAATAAAAAAGTCTTTGAATCCCAATTTTGGTGGGAACATTCTTAGCCAACTCGCAAATATTGACCTCTAGGTTGCTGACCGATAGGCGCTCATCTGTCAGTCGGGAGGTGTTCATGGGGGGGGGGGGGGAGGTCTGACCTCGGGCTGGGCACCGCATAACACAGCCTCGCGGGCCACATGCGCCGACCTTTGGTCTAAGTGGTCGTGAGAAACTACACCGTGAAAAACAACGAAAAAAAGAGACTGAATAACCTAAAGAAAATAAAAAATGGAAGTGTATCACATGACAATAGTTCAATACGAAGAAGGGAAGGGTAAGCGTCTGAAAGAGAGAAAAACAACATTTTTCACGCATCCGGCGTGCGGGAAGTCACCGGCCGCGCAGGGCGCGGGTATTCCCTATCTAAAGATTATGGCTAATAGTCCAAGCGTCTGACTGTAGATGTCTCTTGGTGCCTCAAATTGTGTTTCTACCGTTGATGTCTTGTTGGCTTCATGTGGGGTCGCGTTTCAAGCACTGTTTTCTTGTTGTCTGGCAGCCGCTGGACAGGGCAGGACGCCCGTTGGCGAACACTGGAATCCGCGGCAGCGCATTCTGCGAATCGGACGCATAGATGGTGCGCCCGCACAACAGTCGCCTGAGCTTTCCTTTTTCGTGGCAGATTTCGGCCAAGGCGGCTGATGACGTCATTAGTGGCGCGGCCAGTCCAAGCGGCAGCAGCAAACACAGGCCGAACTAATTGTGGACGCTGCCGGGAGGCGCGGGGCAGCTGGGGCCCCGCTTGTCGGGACCGGAGAGATGGCCCAGGCTCGTTACACCCGGGGGTTCGGACCCCGGGCCGCCGTTGTTGCCCCACTAATGCACCTCTTGGGAGCCGCCGCTCGTCCTCCGGCGCCGCGAATTAGCGCACCAACATGGCCGGCCATCTTTCTTGCCAACCCTTCACGCCGCCGGATCCCCCGGTCGCCCCATTTTTTATGCGAGCTCCTCTCCCGATTGTCCTTTCTCTTGCAGCCGATGGCGCGGCTCGCTTCGCTGGCCCACGCTCACCGCAGGTCGCGTCGGATTTGTCGGCGTTCCGTCGCCGATACGCCACTGCTTGCAACTGCTCCTTCTCACTGTCGCTCAGGCTGGACATGTCCGGTGGCTGCGGTGACAGTTCGGACTGGAGAAAAGCCACTGCGGGAGCCGATTGAGGTGTAACGTTTATGTGTGTGCAACGAGCGCCTTCTCTCGTCAATGTCACTGAGCACGCCTCCGTCCTATCATCTTAGCGGGCCAATACGGGACGTGTGGCTGGGGTATACGCGCCAACGTCGGCCTATTTCAGACCTCACGTCGCAAAAGTTCGAATGTCGGTTGCGATGTTTACGACGTATTCTCCTACACGCCTAGCGGGCACATTTTCCCCTTTTTCGCAGACGCAGACCTTGCAACTCACCAAGTTCGTATAAGGCTTGGTAATTATCCAAATCCTTGGATGAGGGATGCTGGTTGTTCATTCACTTCCTTCAATTTCAGTTCGTAAAATCGTAATAACATCGTAAGACAACGGTATATGTTCCTTCTCGCTTTCTATATAACGGGCGTGGTTAGCGCTTGGGACGTCACGTATATATACCTGTATGTTCATTGTATGCAGAACTTTCTGGGTAATGTCTGTGTGTTAATGCGGGATCTGTTATGGGTGTATACCCAACAAGCAAATATTTGCTGGGCACAGAATTTGCGATGAAGCTGCATTCTATCGTGCCTCCAAGTTAACTGCAAAATGTTAAGCGCGCTAAGACGAAGACATAGAAGATGCAAAAGAAACGTTTTCGGGGCGCCCTTTCTGTGCATGTCTCAGCGCACTCATCTTCTGAAGATTCGTCCTTACCAACCTGCCCAATTCGCCGCCCTTGTCCCTCTATTTAAAACCTTCAGCTTGTGGTAGTTTCAACAGATAGTTTTCCAGAACACTAGAAGCTTCCTGCATTATTCCATTGGAAATTTGCGCTTTCCATAGAATCCGTATCTCGTAAACTTTTGTCACCGATTGTACATATCGACTGCTAAAAGTACAGAAAAAAAATAGGTCGAGAAGGGGCTGAAGAAAGCACAGAAAAAGATGGCTTCATTGTTTTATCTTTATTTCATAAAAAGTGCCTCGTGTGGTTGCGTACTGTAGAGATGACTTTCAAAAT
The DNA here is from genome assembly GCA_013436015.1 of Rhipicephalus annulatus. NCBI lineage: Eukaryota > Metazoa > Arthropoda > Arachnida > Ixodida > Ixodidae > Rhipicephalus > Rhipicephalus annulatus. The sequence goes on from WOVY01004168.1 coordinate 155,935, forward strand.
TCATGCGGCATACTTCCAGCCAGCAGTGCCATTGCAAAGCCTATAGATACGCAAAAACTGTGCGCGTCACGGGCTGACATCGCTCATCTTCATAGGGTTCCGTGGCGATTGATTGATATGTGGGGCCAAAATTGATACTTCCCAAAACCACCATATGATTACGAGAGACGCCGTAGTGGAGGGCTTCCAAAATTTCGACCACCTGGGGTTCTTTAACGTGCACCCAAATCTGAGCACACAGGGCTACAAGCATTTCCGCCTACATCGAAAATGTAGCCGCCGCAGCCGGGATTCGATCCCGCGACCTGCGGGTCAGCAGCCGAGTACCTAAGCCACCAGACCTCCACGGCGGGGCTGGTGTTCCTCGCGAGTCTATATAAGCAAAATAGAAACGAGCTTAACGAAAACTATCGACAATCGTAGAGGCGCCATATGTTATACTTTCTGCCGTACTGCAAAATAAAAAAAAGGAATCAAAGTCTACAGTGCACTATCGCCAAGATCTACGGTTGATTTTAAGAAGTATCCAGAAGACGGAGAAATAATCACCACCTATATTTTGTCTCCTACATACCTCATTTGATATATATATATATATATATATATTTTATATATATATATATATATATATATATTCGACGGTGATACACACACGCGCATTCGCATGTGCTCTGTACGTATACTCTCAATATCTGTTCTGCAAATTTACGTGAATTGAGCGCTAGATAAGTTTTCGTGCAGATTCTGTCAGGTGTATAGCTTTTCTAGATAAAAGCGTGCGCGTCTTCCACTTCGGAATCCTTCTTCAGAATGGTGGCGTGTCCTGCTTCCGAAGCGCATCAAGGTGACTTGCTTAAAGTGCGCGCGCGAAATACTTCGAATATGTATACATATAGCCTGTATCACGTCCGCATTATGCACGTGTGAGAGCCCGACGTGACCCTATAGCAGGAGGAACGCAAAAGAAAGGGAGGGCAGATGATTGATTGATATGTGGGGTTTAACGTCCCAAAACCACTATATGATTATGAGAGACGCCGTAGTGGAGGGCTCCGGAAATTTAGACCACCTGGGGTTCTTTAACGTGCACCCAAATCTGAGCACACGGGCCTACAACATTTCCGCCTCCATCGGAAATGCAGCCGCCGCAGCCGGGATTCGAACCGAAAGGGAGGGCAGGATGAGTGGAAAACTGCGACATGCTGGGAAAACGAGAGAACGACCAAAAAAAAAAGCCTAAATCAAGCTTTGGCTGTTTTGTCGCTTTGCATGAAGGGAACGAAATAAAGGAACGAACATAAAAAGAAAAGGGAGATGGCTGCTTGGGTAGAGAGAAAATAGACAAGCCTGGCCATGGTTTCTTTTAATTGGACATTAGGTGTTGCACCCAAAGGCGCCTTATCTGGCGCTGCTTTTGTGACCGAACTTCAGCTTCTGCTTGAGTGTGCGAGGCTTTTAATGAGGCCTAATTGGCTGGTAATAATTGAGTTTCACGCTGGATGGGGGAAAACTATCTCTGTGGCTTGTTACTGCCCCTGCACTTGCGGCCCCTTCGCGTCTTTCTCTTCCTCGTCGGCGAACAAAGCATTAGGCAGGGCAGCACATTAGGCGTGCCCATCTGATGGAAAGGCAGAAAAAAGAAGAAAGAAAGAAAAGAAAACGAGTGCTTGTCATTTTTCGCGCGTGATTCGCAGTGGGGAAACATGCCTCATGAGCGTGCTTATTTTTAATTCGTGCAGTCATCATGTCCGTGCCTGTGGTATTCCGATAGTTATGCGGTTCTTCGGCGCGAGGGGGTGAACGAAGTGGCGCTTTTGCAAGTTCGTTTGTTCCATGTTCGAAACTGTACTCAATTGTTTTAAGCGAAATGCGCCAGCAATCGAATTAGCCTATGATGTACGACTCGATGTCCGGTAATCCGGGTATAATTTCGCGCGCGTTTCACACGCATTGTCGATGTGGCAGCACTTGTACTGTGCGATTGTTTCCTACTAAGTATAGCGTACGGATCAAGTATATCACAGCTTAATAGGCCAACAAAAAGAAAACCGAGCAGAAAGCGCTGTGCTGCTGGTTCTTTGCTTCGGCATTCCCATTCTCGGCCTCAGAACACCAATTGATCGGGCAGAACAGGAAGTGGACTCGAGCTAGCTCGCGTTTTGTGCAATATTTAGATGATTTCACTCAGTGGGAAATGGTGCGATGTGATTGAATTATTCGCACTTCTTTTCGGCGTATTATATTGGAGGAAGAACATGAAATGAACGCACCGGAAAATCACAGTAATAACAATGAAAGAAAGATCTATAGAAGAGGAAGTCGCAGTAGAGCACTCCTTTGCGGTTAATAAACTTTTTCCAACGAGTAATTTTCTTTTTCCTTAACATGGAGCCATTTTCAGCGAAGCTGTAAAGTTACATCACGGAAAGTTACATAACCTTGTCTCGGTGCAGTTATTTCAGCCGATAAAACCTACAGCACACGCCGGTTCGTGTGGCACCTGTTTAGCTGCACGCACACGAGCCAGGTCAACTGAGAAGAAATTCACGGCGGTGGTGATCATTCGTGCGATATCCCAGTGAGTTTCAGGGAGGTCAGCAGTACTTTCTATACTTTCTCTTTCTCAATCGTACGTGAAAATAACAAGCAGTCGTTAATACTGGTCATGTTACAATCAGTAAAAATTTTATATGGCGTAAGACTTTTCTTTATCTCCATCTCTCTGGGTGGCTACCTTTTGTTTTCTTTTCTTTTTGTCAACGTGTAAGGAAGTGCATGTCGCAGGCTCCATTGCCATGGTGAAGGCATGCCATGCTTGTTTCACCAATTGCTTTATTTCTGTTCAGGGTTCCTGTTGTCCCAAAGCTGGGTGCACTGAGCATACCTACGTTACTTGAACCGCTGAGTACATATAGTACTCTGTTAACGACTTGACTTTCATGTTAACATGAAGGTGTTTCATAACGGGGTCCACAAAGGCTTCATTCACGTATTTCCATTACGGATGTGACGTTGGTGAAAGGTACACTGGCGGATGACAAATAAATGTTGGAAGTAAAGGTTTCGCTGTCGAGAATCACCTGGAAATGGAAGACACGAACTCTCGGTCTGTGCCGATAAGTGTGCGGCGCTCCACTGCGCTTCCGACGCACATGTATGGGCCACGTTCCACAAAAGTGCCTTATTTCTCACACACATTCTTCCTCCCGTATTGCTATTGGTTGGTGGTGTAGTATTGCCGTTTGTAAGCGGTGAAGTGAAGTTCTACGTCATGACACCAACGAGCGAAAATAAGGTGCGATTCGGTGACTATGTGCATGAAGTTAGGACGCCTCGAAGCATCACTGGCCACGCTAACATCGAAGAGGCAGCCTAAAGACGCAGTTACGTCGGTGACGTTATTTGCCTTTTGCGTCATATTACCGTGTGATCCCTCGTTGTCGGAATAGTCCAGCTTCCACATGCGCCAATGGTGTTTCGCCAATAAAACTGGGGCAATAAGTGCCGCCACAGAAAGGCAAAAAGGTGTACAGGGGAATGCCGTGCATCGAGTGCTTTTATGAAGCAAAACACTCTCCTGCGGCAAGCGGGGCGCCTTCCCACGTTCATGACTTAAACTATACAAGCCTCTGCATCCGGCGTTCTTGAAGCGCATCGTGGTAATGCATAAGCTAAGACATAGGTTACTCAATTACTGGAGTGCGCACTCCTTGGCGTTTCTCTCCTCAAGTGACGATGATTTGAAGGAGTGAAGATCCAGTACCAGTGTTTATTACGGCCTTGATGCCATATTCGCGGGATTCACCATATGCCGTATATATATATATATATATATGCTTACAACTTCAGCTAAATAGGGTTAAAATGATGATGACCATGGTCGTTAGTCATCCTGATCGAGATTTGTACCATTATAGGCGTCAACGTGGGTGCATTCACATTAAACGGTGCTACAGCTGTCGAACACAAATATATATTGATATGCATTGTACAGGCTCTCGTATTCCAATGCACAATAAGTAAGCAATACTCCTGTTAAAACACGCTTCACTTTCGTGGTATACCGATACCTATGATGGAGGTATCAGCCATGTTTTCTTTTTTGTCAACGCGGTAATCGTCGGACAGTGAATTATTACCCATTCGATGCTGGTTTTGAAGTCAGTTGCCTTCATTTTAGTGACAAATGTCTGTATTTGTCACGCAAAAAAGCAGTTATTAGCAACCTTTGCAAGCGCGGTGATGGGAAGTTGGTCTCAGTTTGTGTTCGGAGTGTAGCTTACCATGATGATGGAGCTAAGTGCTCAGAAATTCTGCTGCTCACGTTAATGCGTCAACACACAGAACTTGGGAAAAGGAACGTATAAACAACTATAAGTAGCAAGGGCTGTAAAATACAAGCGACTGATCTGAAGTTTGGGCGTCTACAGGCACCGCTCATTACTGTTCAATTGCCCCAAAAAAACATTGGCCCACATTGACCTATGTTGGTGCGAAATCATTAAATGTAAGGAATAATATTAGTGAAGAGAGGTAAACCTGAACATCTTATGGTTGCTTGTTTTCATTGAGTGATTTGGGTACTGTTTCATTACTTTATGCAAGTGTACATTTTCGTATACAAGGTGCAGACATTTAAGAATACCAGGGCGGCCTTATTTGAGAGTGTTTGTGTTTAATGGAATATATAACGCTAAGGAAGTGAAATGTATACTTAACAAAAAATGAAAGCGTGGATGCCATGTTAGGTAGATGGTAATTTACAATTTACAAATTTTGATAGTGAGTCAGCAGGTGCGTTGTTGGGTGCTATAAATGTGCCTGGGATTAGCGCAGTGTGTAATTGGGCTTGTTTTTTTTTTCGGTCAAACCCGACTCGACCCATATTTTAAAACCTCGAGTTCGAAAGCTGCACACCTACTTGTTTTTTTTGTTTTTTAACACTCCGCAAAGTTTGCTGTCCACCCACGCTAGCCACCCTGCCTCGGAGCAACTATATATTACCTCATCTTGGCTTGAGGGAACTACACTGATTGGTAGTCGTTTTCGCAAACTGGGAATGGCACCGTGGACGCTACACAGCTCACGCAATAATTCACTTGATAACTGTAGATCTCTCTTGATTTCCTGCGACCGACGACGTGGATTCGCTTAATTCGCAGTGAGTCATAGGTAAGCAAAACTTGTGGCGCTCACAGACTCACTTATGAAATATATTTGTAGTTTTGTACTCATTCGGACTCATACTTACAAATGTTTTCTTTTGCCGGGCTCACTTGAACTAAAACTCACTAAAACATAACTCACCCGGACTCACTAAGACTTAGGCTCACAACTTGATCTGAGTCTAAGTGAATCCGAGTGAGTCGACTCATTAGTTCGTCGGCCTAGTATTAGCTTCTAAGAGAATTTGTTGTTGGGCTAGTTGGTAGAGCATTTCGAAAAGTTAATTCGAGCGCGAAAACTTGACACGATCACTCACACACGCACACACCCATGCATGCGCTGTGTGTTTGATGCATGGGTGTGTGCGTGTGTGAGTGATCGTGTCAAGTTTTCGCGCTCGAATTAACTTTTCGAAATAGTATTAGCTTCTTCGACCATGGTTTCATTGCTTTTTAGCACCCTATATCTTTACGTAATCGGTGATCTTTTTGGTGACGTTTGACATGGTATCTTCAAAAACGAGTTCCGAGGGCTTCCAAACCTGTAAGGTAACTTTTATTTGAATAGATGACAGCATAAGATATCGTAATCAAGAAATTTTCTGAAATAATTGGTGGGGGGAGTTAAAAGCCACCCCCCCCCCCCTACGTAACTCAACCCTCTAAATAATAAATGTTGAAATGGTATAGAAACGACACTGTTTGGAATACCTGTGAGCACGTGTGAGCATAAGCGTGAATCAAGTAAGGCTGATAGTAATGCTGAAGATGACTAGGTCGGGGCCTTAGGTCGGCAAAATAAAGTGGAATTCAGTCATACTCAGACTCACCAAAATTTTCCTGAGCCGAACTCACTTAGACTCACACTCACGGAATTTTTTTCGTGAACCGGACTCAGTCGGACTCAGACTGAAAAAAATATTACTCACCTGGACTTACTCAGACTCACGGCTTGATCCGAGTCTGCAGGAGTTAGTCCGAATGAGTCGACTCATGAGCAAGTTCGCCGACTTATGCAGTGAGTTTAACCAGTATAATTTCTAGAAGCAAGCCCCGTTAATACAGCTTCAAACTCATTGAGCCTGGCCATCACTCTACTGCTCGACGCCAGGCTGGTAAATGTGGCACTGACATTGTTGTACCGAGATTATGGAAGTTGTGGTGTCCAGGGAACTTTCTGTCATCCGAGGTTCCTTTAAAGGTCGGACAGATCTTAGATGCAGATTGACAAATTGCGCATGTACATGACAAAGCATGTTAGCAAATGTGTGTAAAAAGAGATTACAAACCTTTCGTAAAAAAAAAAACTTTGATTTGATAGAAATTACGAATGCTCTTTTCTGTCATAACCAATGATACCAACAGACAATTGAGGCACAGTAAGCGTAAGGAGAGATTATGTGTTGCTTTTAACGGTAGTGTAACTATTGTGGCCTAAATAGAAAGAAATGAAGGTGGACGTAAAAGCATCCCTTCCGTAGGTAGCATTTGAGCCCATAACCTTCGAATAAGAGTCAAGTAAAAAAACTGCAAATAATGTTTCTCCCGGTTTCATTCATTGCTTGTGTCTCACAATGAAAAGAGTCCTCCGGAAAGTTTCCCCTGCTTTAATGATTACTTATGCATGTTTTTTTTAATGTATCACTTAAAGCATTTATAACTCTGAAAAAAAAAAAAACAAGGCGGTCTAGTGGCTAAGACACACGGCTGCTGACCCGCAGGTCGCGGCATCAAATCCCAGCTGTGGCGGTAGCATTTTTGATGGAGGTGAAAATACTTGAGGCCCGTGCACTTATAATTTAGGTGCAGGTTAAAGAACCCCAGGTGGTTGAAATATCCGAAGCCCTTCACTACGGCGTGTCTCATAATCATATGGAGTTTTTGAACGTGCAACCCCAACGATTATCATATTAACTCTTTTAAAAAACGCGAACTCCGGAATGGTAGCACTATATAATAGCCCGATCTCTGCCTGATCATTAGCTTAAAAAAATTCACCCTATTTTCACGTTTCAAACTTAAGGGAGTATAAAACCCGTAAACGAACAACTTTATATGTATGTAATTAATTTATGGTAACTTTACGAATGTTCGGAAGAAGGTAGACACGGACTACTTTTGTATTCTTAGGCGTCAAGAAGGGGTACTCAAAATGTGTGATTAACGGCAATTTTTTCGTGCCGTTAATATCTTAAACATGCCTCAGGCTGTATGACATTCTATAGTCTCCAGTCATTCCTGTATAGCAGACCTATAGGCAGCACAGAAGCATACTTCATTTTTAGTTCTTTCAAACTATTATCACACCTTAGGGCTATGCAGCTACGAAGGACACCCTTTCTTAACTCTGCCTTTCTCTATCGTAGAAACGCTTTCCGCCTTTGTTTTTTTTACAACGTTTGGTTTATAGCAGTACACTTCTAAAAGTTCACTCTTAAACAGCATTCATCATTATCTGCGCATTTATTATTGTCATAGAGCAGCCATTCCGGTTTTAAATCACCCACCAAACGGCGTCGCGACTTATATGTTCTCAGTACATGTCTGTGTTGGAATACTCTTCCACATAGTGTTGCCGCCATTCAATATAGTAGTATGCTTTCAGAAGCGCCTCTGCGAGTGTGGGCCCGTATTCACGAAACCTTTTTATGAATAAAATTCTATTTACGAGAAAATGTAAGACAATACTGATGCTAGACATTTTTTGGCAAAGCCGGCTAGCGAATGTTGATCGCAAAGTTAAAAAAAAGAACTTTGTTAAATCGGTCCCTGATTTGTGCTTAATTATATGAATTTGGTGCATCATTCTTGGTATGTTTGTCAACTTTTTATGTACTATTGTCGCGGTATTTATTGAAACAACGCGAAGTTTACTAAGCAGAATGTGGCATAACTGAAAAAACTTTGATTGATTGATTGATTGATTGATTGATATGTGGGGTTTAACGTCCCAAAACCAACATATGATAACGAGAGACGCTCTAGTGGAAGGCTCCGGAAATTTAGACCAGCTGGGGTTCTTTAATGTGCGCCCAAATCTGAGCACACGGTCCTAAAGCATTTTCGCTTCCATCGAAAATGCAGCCGCCGTAGCCAGGATTTAAGAAACTTGTTCGAAGTGTAAAGTGTGACGACGCCAGCCGACAGAGGGAAAACACGCACGCACGCAGACACGCACGCAGACACACACACACACACATGCACACACACACACACGCACATGCGCGCGCGCGGGCACGCGCACACGCACGCACACACAGAGAGAGAGAGAGAGAGACTAGAGCGCCTGCGTGTGAAACTTGATTGGCTTTCTAATGAAACTTATCCGAGCTACCACCCAAAAGTTAATCGCTGGTCATTGAACAAGGCATCATGTCACGGTACGTGAGGGCTTTCATACCGGGAGGGCCCCATGAAGTGTTGCAGAAATGGCCGCTGTATTGAAGAGAGAAGTTTCACGGTAATTCACCAGCTGCGGCTATAGTGGGCAGGGATCGCTCAACGGAGTAGTTTTGTTTGCGCTGTGACGAAAATGAGTCATTATACAAAGGAGTGCAGCCTACCGTGCTTCTAAACGTGTAATGCAAATGACTTTTTTTTTGTTTTTCGCAATATTCATGCGGCATTTTGGTGTGACACGCTAGCCTTAATTATCCCACGATGGTCAAGTTAATACAAACGTGGATGATTATACGGTTAGCTCACGCAAATTACAGCGAGATTTTTTCAATTATTTCAGTGCAATGTTTAAATATTTGTATTTTTTATTTAAGCGACACTCTAAGGGAAAAGTTGCAAGAAATGAGTCCATTTCCAGTATGCTTTCTTTCCGACGTGTCTTTGGGTGGGTGATTCGTTATTGAGCAGGCACCCGTAACCCGCAACAAATCGCTTTTTCAGTTTTCGTTAATAGCCAAGGAAATAGTCTGAGTAGTGAAAAGTCACAGCATTGCCTCAAAGACAATTAAAGCAATGAACATGATGTATAAACAAATTGGAAGGTTCCGCGCAGACTGGAAAGCAGATCCAAATGTGCCCCGCGTTTCTGACGCACAAATGACGCATGAAACGTACTCACAGGTACGGATGCACGCGAATAAGCGTCTCAATTGTTACTTCGCTGTGTCTGAAAAGCGCGCGCTTTTCGCAAACGGAGACTGCAAGGATCGCAGTGATCTTTGTGCGTCCGGTAACTACAACAGAATCGTTCCAGGTAAAGCCTGAGGCCAGCCAAGACGTACGATCCTCCCCTCCTCCCCACCGCGAGATAAAGGCGCGCGAGGGAGTCTCGCTCCCTCGCGCGCCCTAATCGCGCGCGGAATACGTATGAGTGGCAGATTAGAGCGTGCGCCGCCGCGTGATGTGGCGACGCGTGCTCATTGCGCCATCTTGCTGGTAATTCTAAAAACACGATAATACCCCCCCCCCCCCCCCTGAGATACTCGTCAGCAGCCGTAAGTGGTAGGTATATATAGCTTGTCGTTTTTTCCCATGGCCGCGCTTTTCGGTGGCTCAGTGGTTAACGCCTCGCACTCACGATTAATAGGACCCCAGATCGATTCCGCGTGCCAAAGTCTTTATCTAGGTTTTTTTCTTTCTTGCATTTTTATGTATATAGATACGTATACATATACGGTGAGTGACGCCGACACCGGCGGCAAAATTCAGCTGAGAGTGTCCATATAATTGCTATCGCAAGAAAAGAATTTACGTAGCGTCAGTTCGTTTAATGTTCACACCGTGAGTAATAACTTTCAACTCGTCTCTACAGATATTCCCCTGTTCGGAATAGAATTGCTTCAGAGTGGCTTGTTTTAAGAGTAGTGCCTGTTCTGCAATAAATTACGCATTACACCAGCAATTATTCGCCTCGATGACTATGCTGAGACCTTAAACTTCTCGTGTGCGCGTGTGTAGGAAGGGCGCCGAGGCGACAACAAAGCAAGCCTTGATTATTGCGCAATAAGAACTGCAGTAAGATGCTAAGGTGACGCGATCGCAATAATCATCAATCGACATCGATGAAAACAACAGCAAATATACTCTAGATATTGATGAGATACGACTGTCACTAGCGTACAAATTATTTGTGTACCTCGCCCATAGAGAGTGCTAGCTCTCTCTTTAGGTGCCTGAAGCTGACTCTACAACGCTGCTCGCTCTCTCTCACTCCAAATTACAAGTAAGAGGGCTGCGCAGTGACAGGATCAAAAAATGTCGCAGCCTTGACCATAGATCCGAAGCAAATGCTTTCTTATTGTATTTCTCATGCTCATGTGATATTTGTTAATACGCTCCTCCGCTACCTTTCTGTCGCATCTGCCCATCCCCCCCCCCCCCCCAAAAAAAAATGAATAAAAACCCTGGCTTTTAACCGCTGACGTATTAACATCTCTAGGTACCCGTTCAACCACGAGGCATGCGTGGATAGTAGTGTGCTAAAAGCGCGATCAGCATGCTCGCAGCATGCGCTGTCTGTTCTTGGCAAGTCGCGGTACGGTGTGCGGCCTCGGCATTTATTTGTCTCTCGGCTCCTTCTCGAACGGTGAGCGGTGGGCCAAGAGAGCCATTCAGGTCTGGGGTCACGTCCGTGTTGCTTTCAGCGCGCACGGAGGCCTCGGGCCGGTTTCGGTTCGGGTTTTGCGCGCCGTGAGCCCAGCGGCGAGGTCCCGGGATTTCGGCGGCGTCGCCTTTATGGGCGAACCTCCTCGCCGCTCCATAAAAATCACGCGGGGCACTGCGTCGTGGCGGAAGCCTGCGAGGGGGGAGGGGGGGTGATCATCCAAGAGGAACCTGGAACACGCTACTTATAAATCTGTCGTTAAAACCTTCGCTTCTTCAGCGTGCTGCAGCAATACTTCATAGACCCGTCGTTTTCCACGCGTTCTGCGATTTTTCCTTTTTTTTTTACTCATCCAGTTGTTTGGCTCGTTTGTTAGGTCTGCGCGGGTTTAATAACAAGCGCTCGCGCTGCTTTTATGGCCGTTAGGCGGCGATTATTTGCGCGCTGCAGGAGGACAGGCCCACGTTAGCCGGCGGGCGCACGTTGTCCATACTGATGCGCCACTTGAGCCTGGAGGAGCGCGCCATTTTGCGCCCACCGAGCCAAGTGGCGGGTGACGGACGTGCGCCAGGAACGAAATATTGTGTTTACGGAGCTGTCCGATAAACGGCGCATTGTCCGTGTGGTCGCCCCCCTTTTACGGCGCCCAAATCCCGCGAGCAGCCGTTCTTGAGGCCCGGCTTCTCGGGCCGCCGCCGCATGTGTGATGCGAGGGTGCTCGTCTAAACTGCGCCTGCCTTTATACGGACGTATATATCACTCGCTGCGCTCACGGACAGACAAGAAGAAGAAAAAAAAAACGCGGACGAGTCTCTCCTCGGGGACAAGTTTTGGATGGCCAAAGTTTCTGTTTCGAAAGCCGAGGAGAAGGGGAACCGCGTCGTAAATAGGAATATCCACTGACGGCAAGATGGCGGATCGTTAGGCTTGCCGGTGCCCCAACGGGGTCGGTAAAAAGATGGCGCCCTCCACGTCGTTTTGCCAAATCGCACGTTGCCATGGCTGTGCGCTGTTACTTGGAAATCCCCTTAGCTACAATTGAGCTTAGCGCGCGGGCGGACTCAGCTGCGGCGGCTCAATGGGGCCGAGGTGGCCGACGGGCATTTAGCCCTGATATACGGCGCGTCTCTGCGTCGCCTCCGTCAAACGCTTGTCACTCGGTGGGCGCCGCTTTGCAACGGCTTTCGCGTCTGGCAACTCGTATTTATGGTCGCCGATCTGGCGCTCAGGGCCCTGGGGAGGCGGCCGCGTAAACTGCGCTTAGCCGGCCGGGTCGCGGTCAGCGATGACGTGTCGCTCTCTTGGCCAAGAATCCCGTGCAGCTTCCTGTATATCGCCTCGTCTGTAACAACCCCTCCCAGCCCGCTCCCCCTAATACACACATATCGATGGTGATTCCTTTTCTTTCCCAACACGTGTGTATACGGACGTCTTCAAGCGAACCGTCACTGGCTGTTTCGCTTTCTCTGCACGATCGAGCGTCATGCTCTGGAGCTCGGCCGAGGATTGAACTCTTGAGGTAGCGTCACGTTCGGGTTTTAGTAGATTGCAGAATGACGCCAGCAGAGACTTGCGTTTTTCCCGGGTGCCCTTCCCATAGCGTGCATGTGCATTTCGATTTCTTGTCTATGTATATGTGTATATTCAACACTGCCAGCTTGCCAAAAGATGGCGCGCTGGTGGTAAAAAAAAAGCTAGTGAATAATATAATGGGCTAAAGCATTTCAACTAGACGGGGCTCAGCTTACACACCATAAATACGGTATGTTGTACGATATACATTTATGCGCCTTTCACTAGTAAAGCTTCAAGTAGGCGTGTGATCCAATCGAATGACTACACGGACGTAATATTTTTTATCGCGCTTTTACAGTTCGACCGTAGCTGAACAAACAGAATACCTTCTCTATTTCTGATCGAGTCCACATGCATTCAGAGCCTCAGTAATCTGCGACTTACCTTACTGTGTTTCCTATAACACACACACACACACACACACACACACACACACACACACACACACACACACACACCACACACACACACACACACAGAGAGAGAGAGAGAGAGAGAGAGAGAGAGAGAAACACAGCCCAAGCACTTTGTACAAATGGTCAACCAGCGAAAGCTGAAGCGCTCGGCCCCGGTGTTTAGCAGCGGGTTCAACCCTACGCTGCACTGAAACCTTTCATAATTATTGGCTACACGTTCGTGCTTCTGAATAAAGTTAAACACATGCTTGGCTTGAGTTTACCACAGTGTTTATTTCATATGCCGCACATTGTGCCTCGCATAATCATGGTCATGGAAAGAGTGTAATGAGTGGTTAAATGCGTTCCGCAACGCGTTACTCACAGTGATTGTTCTCGAACCTACAGATGGTCACAGATGTCACCGCCGTAGCCAAAGTGCCGCTGGACAAACTCCTACCGAAAGGGGCCACGGCGTTCGCCGCGGCGAAGGCGCTCCCGCGATCATCACATTGACGCCGCAACGCCGCGTTGTTACAAGCGTTTGACTTCGCAAGCTAGCTCAGCGGTGTTTGACATCGCGAGCTAACTAACAACGCAGCCAGTGACGCGCATGCTTGGGTGCGGCGCTGCGTACGACGGAACTGATAACACAGCCAATGGAAACCCCTGATGATCCCGTCCCGGGACGATTTTCCGTTTATCCTATAGCCATACACAGCTTTCGCTCTAAAAAGGAAAAAAAAATCGGGACCAGTACACAATGACATGTCGTTCAGAGCCAGCAGATCGCTGATATAGGCAGAAATATAGGCACCTATTTGTGCGACGCTATCGCCTGCTGGAGGCCAGCTAGCATGGAGGCAGTGTCGATCGAAGACACGTGTTATTAGATGACTTTTTCAGATATGGTCTTGGGGGCCTTGTATGTGTGTTAAAAGATACAAAAGATGTATGCTATTATTCGCATATAAGATTGTTGCATTTCAAAACCCGATATGTTTAAGTGGTGTACGTCCGTATTTTGGGCCACGTTGGAAGGAATTGAAACCGTTCTATTATACTTCTTGTCGGTTACCTTTGCACGCCTTTCCTGCTGTCTTGCACACATTTTCCTGTTGTTTTACCACCTCCTTCTTGGAATACCCATCTGGTAGGGCCGTCATTTTGCGCTAGCTGCTCGTGATTTCCTCTCGCTGAGGGCTACTGAATTCGTGTTGTAAAAGTCTAACCCTCTCATTATACAAATGCAAGTGTTAAGCTCTCGGGAACATGCCACATAAGCAGGTTTTACCCTTATAGTGACTCACTGCCAAATACAGTGGATGCCTTCCGTTCGTCCTGTTGGGCAAGTGTTCACACAATTCAGATATATGAGACAGTGACATCAAGGAAATATTTTACTCATCCCATCGAGGTGTTCTTTACGTTACACCTCTTGTGCTCTGCGTTACCTCTTCGAACATATATCGCACCTTTAATTGTGCGCAGTGTGCGATTACGTTGTTTTTATGGTGTTCCTTAGTAAGGGAACCGTAACACCCTGCCTTATGTGATTCTTATGTGATTTTTAAAGAGAAAAGCAGAGTAAAGTGAGCCCCGTAACTGTGTGCATCAGAGTGCGACACCTCAACAGTAGCTCACGAGGGATGGGGGTAAAAAGGAATTAAAAGGATAGGATTAAGAGGTAATCAGATAGAGAGAGGAAGGAGAGAGCGAGGCGCAGGGACAGCGAATGGCAGAAAACGACAGAAGTAGAGAGGGGATATGAAAGATGGACACGGTCGCAGGAGTCCGAGGACGGGGCACCACTCAGCAAGAGCTCTAGTCGGCGGCAGGAGATGGCGTAGGGCGAGCCAGTCGGCCAGAGCTGCATGCGCGGTCGTCGGAGATCGCGGGGACACAACCGGTCGGCACGAAATCCGGAGAGCAAGTCACCCAGCTTACACTATACATGCTATGTATGCCAGCAATTTCGCTGGTCATGTTGCTGTGCACGGGTACAGCTTCTGATTTGGCCATGGAACCGGCGTGCCTGCACGTGTATAGAGCAGAGGTAGACGTTCGCCAAGTGCATGGCCGTGGCGGACATGGACACATTGTACGAAAGAGGAAGTTGATGCAAATGCGCATATATTATTAGTAAACATGTCGTGCCATTTTCGTCGTGGATGACTGCTGCATACTTAAGCTGCACTTCTATTGACATATAACTGGATTTCCATCGACGAATTTCAAAGCGTAATTTTTGTATTTTTGCAAAAGCCTCTCGATCAGACTTACTGAAACTTGGTTTGTTAAATCTATGGTGTACTCAAATGACAATTCACTTATTATTACCGATTAGGAGCTTCGTTGGACCTAGTAGACGTTCTCAAAAATAATGCGTCGCTGTTCTTGGTGCAGGAGTAGAGTGGTGCCGTGCACCCACCCTTTCTTTGTGCATGTTTTCTTGCTAACCAAAGGTATTCTTGCGGCAAGCGTTGTGATTTTTGTATTGTGAAAGAGTAGTTGGCTAATATGAGAAAACCTAATTTTCATCTTTGGTTATTAACATCGTTTCATTTCATTTTTTTTCTCTTCTTCACGGTCATTATTGTTTGTGCATTCCGTACAATCTCCTTGTTCCTTATATCTTAGTTGTGAAGAGGCTCTCTTTCTCTTTACTACAGGAGGAAAGTTGTTCCGCGCGATTTCTTTTTGTCTCAATCGAATAGATGCGTGGGGAAATTTTTACAGCCGATTATGGTAGTCTTCAATTGGGTCCTTGAATGAAAATATTACCACTCGTTTTCGGTCGACTGGTTGAATGGTCCCTATTGAAAATTCGAACTTTCTCCATGTCGAATGCCGCTTGAAACGCCACCGCGCGTTGAGTCTAGAAACAAACGAGCGACAAGGTGGCTTCTGCGCAGTGATTCGGAGTTTCGCGTGACTGGGCTTGGCGAATGGCAACAGAGCGGCTCGTCGAAAACGTAGCCCTAACATTGGCCCCTAAGGGAGCCAGTGGTACGGCTCTATTTCTAAGCTATTTCTCCGTAATTGCTCGCGTTCGTGTTTATGGTGTCAAGCTGTAAGTACTGACACCTTTTCATTTACCTTTTGCAAGTACATATGCAGGCTTCTCTGCTCGCGCCATACAATTTTAAAAAATGTTTTTATTTTACGTTTCTCTCTCTCTCTCTCTGTCAGTCTCTGTTATTTTTTCCTCAGCTATTTCCTTCTTGAAGCTGAGCATTTATAATCGCAGGAGCTATTTAATATCCTCAACCACAGCGCTGCAATTAGTGAGTGAGCACAGTGGCGCCACGTAAGCGCTGCAGTTCCGGAAGGTTGATCGCTGAACTATGAAAGTCGAGCTTACGTTCACCGCATGTGCAGTGGTACCAACATTATTATTATTGGTCGGCAGTTGAAGTCATGAAGAAAGAGGGGCAGATTTGTATCAACTATTGTTCATCTACCCGTGGCTTGATTTCATTGTTCCAAAACTCTCTTGCCACTGACGTACAGTCGGTTAAATCATTAGCTATCGTGCATGAGGGGCAGTTTTCTTTCTGTGTATCTTTGCCATGCGACTGAATTAAGTTAAGAATAAGGTGTGGACAAATGTATGCCCACAAAGCAAATGTCCACGAAGCAATTTTTTGTAACTTCTTTTCGCAATATGGCACTGAGAGATAAAAAAAGTGGCCTCTGCGCGCAATAGTCAAGTTTTGGCCTATAGTATGCACGCAAGCACGCTATAGCTGCACGGACAGGCGAAAGCTGGGCCGCGCAGAAACAAAGCCGGGCAGCGTTTCATGGTGACGCAAATGCGTGGTGTAATTAGAAGTTACTTGCCCTTGGGCGAGGTGGTTCATGCATGTTAAAGCCATTGTGGTGGCGAGTAAAACGAACGTGATGAACAGAAGACTGGAGGCAAGAGCACTACCCTTTCTTTCTTTCTTTCTTTCTTTCTTTCTTTCTTTCTTTCTTTCTTACTTTTTTCTTCTTTCTTTATTTATTTATTTGTTTATTTTATTCTCTCTCTCTCTCTCTTGTTACAATGTCATGCGCTTATTTTCTCCCTGCACAAAGTGACGGCTTTGTTTTGGGCACGGAGAGAGCATCACTGTCGAAGCTGAGGAAACCTTTCGTTGAGAACTTCGTTGAACGTTATGCAACGCACAAAGGCTGTCAGGTCACACATGCCATGTATATGACACCGCAAAACGCCATCGACTCGCGTTTACTTCAATGGCATTACGGAAGGCTCCTGAAATAGTCGCCGCATATTTTCGCTTGAGCCAAACAAAAGGTGACGCTGTAGTGGTAATGAGCATAAGTGTAGGGTGAGTTGTGTGTTGCTGATGAAAAACAGCTGATGAAAAACGTACCTCGAGTGAAGAGCGATGGATATTTCTTTCCCCCGCACCGCTTTCTTTCGTGGCTTTCCTGCACACTCCAACCTCATTCCTGTATCATTTTTTAAGTCATAATTACCATATTTCACAGGGAAGGCTAGTGCCTTTATTACGGCACCAGGTACTACTTTTCGCTCAGCAAACAAAGTATTAAAAGAATAAAAAGGCCACAAAATATGTATTAAATTTGAACAGACCATGCGCAAATACAGTTGAATCTAACAGGGCATATTCAAGTACTACGGTTGATCAGGTGAGCAGCATGTTCACATGTACAGCCTCGTCCACTTCTGTGTAGAGCGCGCGAGCAGCCAGCTTTGATTTCGTGGACGACATCTTGGCATGGTTGCGGGGTCTGCCGTGGTGGGCCCAAGAGTATGGCCTTACATACAGACCTACTCTGCACGAGTTTCAGCATTCAAAGGGTCACTAGGTAAATTCCCTGCATGAGCCGATTCTCAGAGCAACGATGCATACTCGCGCGCTCCACAAAGGACGTGGACGTGGCTGTATATACATACACGCGTAAAGTCAGATGTTCTGTATGGCTTGACATGCAAAGGAAAACCATAAAAGACAAATAATTAGTCATAACTTCGAACACACGCTTTCAATACACAAGCACGTGTACAGATTGTATAGTTCTGAATAAGTTACAAGATTATCGTTGTTAAGCATATATATAACGCGCGTTGATGGCAAAGAAGCGGTAAGCGGAGCAAGATATAACTATGAGGTTGCTTTGTGAATAATGCCTAATTTGTTTTATGAAGCACTTTAAGAATGCAAAAACGATGACGAAAGTGAAATGTTCGGAAACATTTCGTCAAGCACGGTGGCATACTTATGCCACTGGAATCCTTAATGAACTGTGAAAGTATATTGCCAAAAAAAAAAAACTTCATTTACTATTTTCTAGGATCACTCGCAGTGGTGGTCCAATGGTGCACGGTTGCTGACGCGAAAGTCACGGGACTGAAACCCGTACTCTCGTCGGCCTTTCGATGGAGGCTAAAATGATACAGGCCGGTGTACTTAGATTTAGGTGCAAGAACCCCAGGGGATCGAAATATTGCGGAGCCCTCTGACGGTGCCCCCTTATAATCAAATCATGGTATCGAAATGTATAACCCCAACAACAATTATTATTATTATTATTATTATTATTATTATTATTATTATTATTATTATTATTATTATTATTATTATTATTATTATTATTATTATTATATACTGAATTCGCTATCCGCAACAACAATCACGAAATATTGGCGATATGTACGTGCATCAGTATGCCACGTGTACATAGCGGCGATACTACATCAGGACATAGCTATGCACGTATCTTTAATTAAGGGTTAAATGTAATACAAAGGAGAAGAGGACTGCGTAGTACATACGAACGTCTATAGTCAGAGTACAGGCCGCAAATGTATCAGTGAATCGGCTGCCACGCTTTGCAGGAACAAAATTAACTTCCGCTATGCCGGCCGCTCCTTCTCTTTAGGCAAAAATAGCTTATTAATTTTGCCGTCAGTCCCTCGAAGGAACGACGTCTGTTAAAGCTCGTCGCATGCGCCGCTTCAAATTCGCAGCACGGTGGCGGTGTCCAGTTTCGCTTTAAAAATGGCGATCGAGGTCGGCCAGGTTGGTCACCTCCTATCCGTGTGCGACCTCGACTGCATCTGTATCCACTCTGATGGCGTCGTGCCGCTCTCAGCACGTGCCCTTGTCGGATGGCGGCACGTCGCGAATGGCGGTCGGTCAGCCGCCGACCGGGCGGTTGCATGGCCGTATGTCGTAATGACGAGTGCGTAACGAGTCTGCAGGCCCGCGTGGGTGTCGGCCAGCGGCGCCTAGCGGCCCCTGATGGCGTCCATCCATTCCGGGGCCCCGCAATGGCCGCCTATTACGGCCGACGACGTGCACTTTGTTTCGCGCCTGCAGCGCCGCCCCTGCCTCGTTCCTCTCGGGACCTTCTTTTGTTTCGCGCCGGGGTAAGGCAGGCTGATATTGCTTCGACCTTCTCTCCCACCGGTGCTGCATGATCCATTCTCTGGCTCCGAAAGGGCGCCTTCTACTCCCCCATCGCTTAGTTCTCTATTTTGTTCCGTTGAGTCTCTCGTGAAATGACGCTGCGCTACCAACTCGTGGTGTATAGTAAACCGTCGGGGCGTATTGTGCCGCAGTGGTCATCGATGCATCTTTTTAATCCTGACTGCGCCGCTGCTTGTCGCAGAGAGACGGCAGAAAAACGGAACGCCTTTCGAAGCGTGCGCCGCACTTCTCAACGGGCACGTCCGATCGAATTACATTGGCTAAAGAACCCTTTCTGACTGTTTGGTCTTGAAAGCAACACACTTCGCTTTGTAGACTAACGGAACTAACAAAAAACCAGAAGAGAAAATGGCATTTGGTCTGCTCAGTCTGCTATTAGATACCGCAAGAAGGCGCCTAATAACGCGTGTATATAACGCGTGTATAACGCGTGTATCTACCATAGGACATGTGTTAACCTGCATCAAATGCAGTAGTGCACAGACGCTCCTGACCGCTGTTAATTGGTGGCTGAAAAATTCTCCGCGCCCTCGGTTCTCTTTCCAGAGGTTTCAATCAAAATGCGATGAAATGAGTTAATAAGATGTGCCGTGAAAACGCTATACAGGCTACTTTTGTACATATAAAGATATAGACGTTCTACCTTTATTTATATATTATTATAAGAAGGCCTCATTTGTGGCTCCTTGAGGCTCCCGCTCCTCTGCCCGGCGGTCTTCAGATTTCCCAAAAAACGTTTACATTTGCGCAAGACGGACGACGTCACTCTTTGCTACGATATGCGATATCACTTTCCTTTTCCATGTCGCTATAGTAGAGATCCTGCTTTTAATACCTGAGATACAAGATTGTAAAGTCACTTTGCGGAACGTTGCGCGGAGTCACTTTCAGTTTCAAGTGAAAGCTATTTCAATATATCATGCCTTCCGTAGTGCTGTGCTATTGCCGGGAGATAGTATGACGGCCTTGATGCGTCTCGTATTGCACATTTGAAGGTTGAAGTTTGAAGTTTTATTCACACGAAAAAAGTACATTTTGTTTGCAAACACTGTATGACCCCTTATCCGAAGGCTAGTATTGGGGTCATTTACAGACATATAATTACACAAATACACAATAATAAAATGAGAACTAGCAGATAGAATGCACACACGCACACATCTATATATAAGTACACATCTATTTACACACACACACACACACACACACACAACACACACACACACACACACACACACACACACACACATATATATATATATATATATATATATATATATATATATATATATATATATATATATATATATATATATATTTGATTGATTGATTTGTGGGGTTTAACGTCCAAAAACCACCATATGATTATGAGAGACGCCGTAGTGGAGGACTCCGGAAATTTCGACCCACTTGCATGGGGTTCTTTAACGTGCACCCAAATCTGAGCACACGGGCCTACGACATTTCCGCCTCCATCGGAAATGCAGCCGCCGCAGCCGGGATTTGAACCCGCGACCTGTGAGTCAACATAACAATGAAACAACATGCGTGAACGATTGCAGTAACTGTCGTTCACACTCTGTACGAAAGACTCAAACCACTGTAATAAAGCGATATTCATTTTGCAGCTTCGCGGTGGCACTTTGTCTCGTTCGGTAGCGCGAAACAAATCGGATGTCCCCTATATATGCTTTATGAGCATACAAATGCAGCCTATATAATCTACGAGCGCATGCTCAAAGGAAGCGCGGTCTCCAAATGGGGCTTCTTCAGCTCGAGAAGCGAGAAAATGGCGAATGGCTGGTCTGCAGCGCGTGCCAGAAAAGGCCAAAGACCTGCTGATTCGCGCGCCTGCTGCTGAGCGCACTTTATTGAGCTCATCCAACAAGACCGGAAGAGGGGTACCCTTTATTTCGCGATAATAACGACAGAGTCATAAGTTATTTTGCAGATCTAAACAGTATCTAGCTGTGTACTGATGATGTATGTCTTGAGGATTGGTCTGCAGTTTGAATAACAGTGTTACTTCTCAGGGCATAACCTCTACACCAAGAGCTTTTAACGTCGCGACAACTGCGTTCTATTTATGCTAAAATCGTTGACAGTGAAAATCACCTCCAGCGTTGATGTGCCTGTGTGCCGTCCTTTCTCTCCTCCCTGATTATTTGTACTCTGTTGTGTGCGAGAATAATGAATCGTTAACATGTAGACAAGCTGCATGTTTATGAACGACCTGGTATAACGTCGTTAAATAAAGTGCTGGTGACTGTACTTTGACACGTATCTGTGCACCAATTTGAACAAAAACATTTGAAACGCCACTTTCCTAATTGGGCTCGTGGCTATTGTTATTGCCTACCATGAACGCTTAGCGACTGTGGAATTCATTATCGCATTCCTTTTTATTAAGGAGTTGTAATGGCTAAACGTATGCACATTATCTCTCTGTGTATTCATGCCTCGATGCCCGCACTCTTCTGACAATATGTGGCGGCCGCATCTACACTCGAGCTATATAGAGACACGTTAGAGGCCATGCTTTAAACGTTTTGACGCTGGTGACGTCCAAAAAACACTTGTTAACTGAACGCCATATTTTGCTTCATGTACTTCGAGCATATATGTGGTGAGTATTTCGTGATATCCATGCATCAACACGGCCGTCATAAATTCACCTTTACTTTATCTTTTCTTTTTACTTGTCTTTTCATACCTGTATTCGGCATTGAAGCTCACAAAAGTTGATTAACGCTAACATAAAAAATCTTGATTTCTGAGCGTCAAAAAAACGAGAAAAGAAGAAAACAAATAAAAGTCATGAAAAATATGGTGGCACTAAACATGCGCAAAACACATAGAAGACATTAACTTTTTAGCTCATGTCTTCTTAAGCGTCTTTGTTAAGCGTAATCGTTGGCGTAGGGCTTTCTGTGCACCCTACTTCATCGAGTTATTCTGCTTGTTTCTTCGTTCACGCCTTAAGTTCACGCTTTGGGTCCGCCAAAAAGCATCATGATTACCTGACTCCCGACTGTCGGGTTACAAGTGAAGAACTTTTGGAATCAGTGTCTCTGGAACAGTGAAATTGCCATCCTTCAACTAAAGGCTTTCATGGCCTTTCTATAATCTTGTTAAGTTCACGGTTTCATGCGGGATCTCGATTGCTAATCGAGACAGGGCATCGGCCGTCTGTGAGATGGCTACCTGCACGATTGAAGACATTGAAGTCATGCTGCTGAAGTTCATTGACCATTTGTCCTTAGGCTCGCACATATTTAAAAGGTTAATTAGTACTTGATGGTCTGTGTACAGTGCAAACTTTCTTCCATCTGTGTATGATAGAAAGTAGCGGACCGCCATCAAAACGGCAACAGCCTCCTTCTCAGTTGTCCAATAATTCTGCTGAGTTTGGTTGAAGGTATAGGAGTAGTAGCCTACAACCCTCAGCTGCGGGGCTGGTGGTGAACGGACATCTCTTTGGTACAGAACAACCCCTGTACAATGATTTGAAGCATCCGTGTTCATCCCAAAAGGTAAGCTGTAGTCTGGTAAGGTAAGCACAGGGCCTGAATAAGTGCGTTGTACAAGTTCCTGGTAAGCCCTTTCGCAGTCCTTGTTTCAAACGAAGGGCCCTTCTTTCTTTGCAAGTTCTGTCAAGCACTTTGTCATCTTCGAGAAATGTTTGATAAAACCCCTGAAGTGGTTCGTGAGCCCTCGACAACTCGGACTGAGGGATTATCATGCGGCTTCGTAAGCGTCGTGATACTTTGGACGGACTCCTGTTTAGAACGCCTGGCAGTTACTTCAAGCACTCTTCTAATAAAGAAAAACAACTTTTTACTTGAAGAATTCGCTCTTCTTCTCACTGATCTTCAGGTCCACGTCGCTAAGAACTTGTAGCACTTTTATAAGGTGTTCAGAGTGCTCACCTAATGACCGTCAGTAGACAAGAATCTCATCAATATAAACTTTAGAGTAGATTTCCAAGCGAGGCTTCAAAACACTGTTCAGCATCTTCTGAAACCATGCAAGCTGGTGAAGTTTTTCAGCCAAATGGAAGTCTGTTGTATTCATATACGTCAAACGCCGTGTAATGACCGCGGAGAACCTCTTCGTTTCTTTTGCAGAGGCTCTTGCCAAATCATTTGCAAAGATCAAGACGAGGGAAACTTCGCAGCCTCTGGTTTCATTTGTCATTTCGTTAATATGCGGCATCGGAAAAGGGAAAATGTCAGTTTGTTTGTTTATCTGTCTGTAAACGATGCAGAGACGAAATGTTTCGTCCTCTTTAGGTGCGATGGTTATAGGCGAAGCAAAATAAGACGTAGAAGGGCGTATAACGCCGGCGTCAAGCATTTTCTGTAGCTCTCCCTTCAGCCAAAGCTTCTTTTCCCTCGAGATGTTATAAGTCTTCCACTTCACCACTGTGGTATCTTGTAGTTAAAATGGAACCTGAAGCTTTAAAGTCGCTTTTGGGCGTCCGCCTATTTAAAACAATTCAGGATACATGCGCACGATATCTTCTGCGGCAGGAAGCTTACGAGGATGATCGCCGATGGCTGTGAAGATTCTCAGCTGACGCTAATTTTGCGTGGTAACCTGCCCATCCCTATAGAAATTCAAATGTAGCTCTTGCATAACTGGACGGGACAGGAGAAGCTCATATTCCACCCCGGGAAGGACTAATGCTTTTACCATGGTTATCTTGCCTTGACGCGTAATAAAATGTCTACCCTTTCATCATGCATTTGTTTCTTTCCATTATACCCGTGTACGGTGACAGGACAATCCTTCCTTACATTCAACTTTGTTGACTACAGGTGTTCCACTGTCAACGAGAGCTTTCACGTCCTTTCTATTAGCTTGCGTAGACATGTACGTACACCACCTTGGCGTGGTCAGTGAGAAAAACTATTTTTTTATTCGCGACAAGATATCGATTATTGCATGCTTCTTTCTCTGGCTCGTGATGTATTTCACAGATGAATCTGGTTTGCTAAGCGTATCTCGCCATCCAGGAGCTGGAAGCGTATCAGGCATGCTCACTGCTGTCGCGACAGAATGTGGCTCTCAAACCACCAGCTTAATTATCTCTTGTAGCTCCTCGGGCTTTTTAGGTATTCCAAGATCAATATGGTACCGCATGAAGTTAGGAAGTCCCAATTTTATGAGACACACAAGTGAAGAGTCGGAGAGAGCAAAATATGCAGCTTACAATAGACTCTATTTCTCGAAGTAGCTAGCAGTTCACAACCTAACCAGAAAAGTACTTCAAGGTAAAACCTGTTTTCAGAGAAAGTTGACCGAAAGTTCTCCCTCCAATCCGCTTAAGTATCCACGGGCTTCGCCGTGGCTCATATCTCCTGTCACATATTCGCGATGCCTCCCACGTACAACTGCATGTTCGTTACTTTATCACGGTCTTGTGGCCGAGTATTTCGATCACGCGCATATTCATAGTCAAGCCAGGCCTAAGCACTCATTCATGATGATACATCGTTGATCTCTGGCTTAATTATTTTTTTGTGTTATTGGATATCGGTCAGTGTACGCTTACATACACAACTCCGACCGATGTTGTTGCCGCTTGCTGTTTTCTTTCTGCAGCTTGATTACAGTTCTAAGAATATAATTACTTCTTATACAGTTTGTGTCAGTGAAAGCCATATCCGCTATCGCAGGTCTAGCTTCCTGTCGCCTGTCTTCGCTATGCAGCCCTGGAGCATGCGCGGTTGCTATTTCGAGTTCGTGATCACTCAATTTCGGCAGGGTGTCACCGAACACTCAAACCTCGCGTGAACAGGTCCTACTTCCACCATATACAAACGCTCACCGTCTTGGCACTATCTTGACGTCTCGCAGCGATGTAGACGCATATTGTCCTCTGGAAGTTCTGGCTGCTCAGGGGCGTAGCACAGGATTCTATCAATGGCTGCGCCAAGCAGTGTAACGACACCGAGAATCACAGAGCCAATACGGTCGCCATTACTGTTATCATGATGATGATGATGATGATGATGATGATGGCGGACTAAAAGCATAGCTCACACCCACTCCGGAGGATCGGCCAAGAAACGAGTAACTGGATAGAAAATATCACATATTACGTTTAAATTTAATGAATTTATTTCAGTTTCTTCTTCTTCCCCCACTTCCAAGAACATAACTCTTGTATCTTCTTTTCTGTCTTCTTCCCTGCACTCTGTATATTCTTTATTTTACTGTTAACAAACTCGTTAATATGTTTATTACCACATCTTTTAATTAATGGCTGAAAAAAACAAAGTATAATTGCATAGTTGTAAAGCACCTACAAAGGCGATTGATTGAATGTGTACCCGCACGTTTGATTTCACACACCATACTTATCAGTGTTGCAAGAGAAGCCTTAGAAATATGAAAATAGCCACTCAACGAAGCGCTTGCACACTGCTATCGTGCTCCTCTCAAGCATGCAACAGGCAAACAAGGTCGCTTGCAGTCTTTAATGACCGCTTTATCAGCTCGGCAGCGCTACCGTGTACTAGAAGAGGGCGCTGCTACAGTGTAGTCTTCTAGTACTCTGCAGCAGCGCTCAGCCAGTGGGATGCACCCTCATCCGACTGAAGTCGAAGGCACAGTTATAAATGCCGGCCACCGTTTACCAAAACAAAAAGAGCGAGAGGCTTGTTTCCGGTGTTCAGTCATGCTGCAGCCGACCATGTTCACTAACTGCATGCTTCAGAGCGGCACGACAGCAGTGCGGAAGTGCTCTGTCTGGTGGCTTTTTTTTTTTCATTTTATACGCGGTCTTCCCTTGCGACCCTTATAAAAAGACTGCGTGAGATGTATCGAACAGGCAACACATCAACCGGTGGTTTTGATCCTATATGTGGTGTTTAACGTCCCAAAACCACCACATGATTTTGAGAGACGCCGGAGTGGAGGGCTCCGGAAATTTCGACCACCTGGGGTTCTTTAATGTGCACCCAAATCTGAGCACACGGGCCTACAACATTTTTGCCTCCATCGGAAATGCAGCCGCCGCAGCCGAAATTCGATCCCGCGACCTGCGGGTCAACAGCCGAGTACCTTAGCCACTAGACCACCGCAGCGGGGCAACAATCGGTGGTTTCCTGAAGGAGCTCTACACTCTGCGTATAATATCTTGGGTCCAATTATTGTTGCATAATTACGAATAAACAATTATTGTAATTTCGTGGTACAAGATTCGCCAGTGAGAGAATACGCGTGCGCATGTAATTTGTTCTCTGCCCCCCCCCCCCCCCCATCAAGTCAAAGTACAGGGCAGAATTCGGGCCTCATAGGGTGGCGGATGCCTCCTAGACACCCCTGCGCCACGCCTATTCCAGAGAGGATTGATGTTACGTAATTGTCAAGCTAGCATGTGTTGTGCACAAGAATGACAAGTGATTCACCTACATGAGCATATAAGCTGAGGGCTGTTAGGACCGGCGCCAGGTCTGACAATGGATCGGCGTTCCTTTTGATGTTCCTTTTGAGTCGCCAAACGGGTGGGCGGCCGGTGTCCGCCATGTATTGTTCCCACCTGGCCGGAGGGTGCGGCGTCCTGCCGCCGCGGCGCCGTGAGCAGTTCGGGAGACCACCGGTGCAGCTTCTTCTTTGGAAGATGACGGCGGCGGCGGCGGCCGGGAATCGTCCCGCTAATTGAACGAGTTGTTCGGCACCCTTTGAAGCTTGTTTACGGCGGCCCTTTCGATGGATGCAGTCATCAACTCCAGACCCCTCGCCCAGCGACACACCTTGACGGGGGGGGAGCCGCGTTCGTGCCACATGGCCGTGCGGTGACCACGCTTCAGTTTTGAACGTTCGCGTGGACCGTGCGTGCTCGTCACCCTCGCGGGTAATGTGTGGTCCGTGATTGGACGGTGCCATCTGTACGCGGTCCCCGATCTAGGGATCTGGGGAGGACAGACCCTTTATAATGAGCCCCCACGGCTCATTCGGTGCTTTTTCGAGTGGAGAGCTCGCCATGTACGAAGAACGCCACTATATATCTAAACTTTCTTATTGACCTCTCTCTAATGTAAATAAACGTCTGTTCTCTGTTTTCCCATATAAGCATTGCTTCTTGCTATAAGGGACGAGTCCGATGGGAGCCAGCTACCAACGACGAGACCCACAGGACCCAGACCACAACAACTGGATGGCAGCGGTGGGATCGAGCTCATCGACCAGGAGGCAATGCTGAGACCTGCTGTCTGGAGGACCTAGAGTCGGACAAAACTGCTTCGTGGCATCTCTGACAACACGGGAAGGAACGCGTCCGAATTCATGACTGCATAGGGTGAGTGCACTGCTTTTCTTTGCTGAGATATCACCAGGCTTTGCGTAGGATTGTAAACAAAGCAGTGATTTGGTAACGGTTGACGGAAGTATTGATAGTACGTCAAAGTTGTTTAGTTAAAAGAGTTAGCAGCACCAAGGACCGCCATGAATTTGAAGGGACTAAAAAAGCCAGAGTTGTTAGAGTTGGCCCGAGAGCTGGGCCAGGTAATTGCCGAGACGAAAAGAAAGCAGGAGATCATTGACGCCATCGAGAAGATCGGGGCAGATGACGATGAGCTGAGCGAATGCTTGGAGGCTATTACGCAAAGGAAAGAGGAGCAGAGGCTCCGTGAGGAAAAAGAGGAGCAGAGGCTCCGGGAGGAAAAAGAGGAACAGAGACGTCGTGAGGAGAAGAGGAAAGAGAACGTATCGATCGTATGGAAATGAAACGCCTAGAAATTGAACTAGCAAAGGCTCAATCAATGAACGGAGCTAGCGCAGTGGCACGAGAAAGAGAGCGCCGAATGACAGATTTGATGCCATCCTACGCGGTAGGAGGGGACATGGGTCTTTTTCTGGTGCACTTTGAGCGCACGTGCGAGAGGGAAAATTTTGCTAAAAACACGTGGCCCCAGCGCTTGCTTACGCTGCTGCCGTGTGAAGTAGCTGACATTATAGCCCGTATGGGTAAAGAAGACGCAGACGACTATGACAGAGTCAAAGCGAGTCTGCTCAAAAAGTACAGACTGTCAGCGGAGGCGTTCAGGCGAAAATTTCGTGAGATCGAGAAAGCCAAAGACGAGTCATACCCAGAGTTTGCGTACACCTTAAAGGTAAATCTGGAGGAATGGCTTAGAGAGGAGGGTGCGCTTGGCGACGCGGAAAAGACTCTGCAGTGTTTTGCGTTGGAACAATTCTTTCGGCGTCTACCTGAAAACATTAGGTACTGGGTTCAGGATAGACAAGGAGTAGATACTATCACGAGAGCGGCAGAGCTCGCAGAGGAGTACGTAAATCGCCGTGCCCTCGAAGGCAAGGATGTCCCTAGGAGGGAGATTAGTAAATATCGGGCCGACAAGCCTCCGCGATGGACAAAGTCGGGTCGGTATATGCCGAAGGAGGGTTTAGACTCCAAAGGAAGCGGTGATGAGAAAAACAAGAGAAAGGAAGAAGCACCCGAGAAAAGGGCGGAAGGGCAACAGAAAAAGGCGTTCGAGGCCAAGAAGCCGATAGTTTGCTATAACTGCCAACAGACGGGGCATATTTCTTTGGGTTGTAAGAACCCGAAAGTTGTGTTAATGTCACTATGTAGTAATGACGAAAACATGAAATTGCTAGAACCATACATCCGAGACCTAGTCGTGAATGGCCAACCGTGCCGCGTGCTCCGCGATTCGGCCGCCACTATGGATGTAGTGCACCCGTCCTATGTCGAGGAGAGTCAGTTTACAGGAGAATGCGCGTGGATAAGACAAGCAGTAGAGACAAACAGTGCATGTCTCCCAGTAGCAAGAGTCCGCATCGAAGGCCCTTTCGGTGTTCTAGACACTGAAGCTGCCGTTTCGGCACATCTCCCAGTGCAATACCCGTATTTGTTCTCAAATAAATCAGAGTACTTGCTGCGACAAAAAGGAATTGGGTTCAGTGAGGGTATCGTACAGGCCTTAACTCGATCCAAAGCAAGGGAGCTCGCCGCTCAGACAGTTTGTAAAGATCCGGTGGCAGACGAAACAGCTTCAGCGGCAGAGCCTTCTTTACCTGGCACGAAACTGGACCGCCCTATAATGGAGCCTCAAAACACAATATCTAAAGAAAGATGTAAGAAACCGGATGAATCCGAGGCATCTCGAGAAGTAGAATGCACTATAAAGCTGTTAAATGTAAGTCCTACAGAACTGATAGTGGAACAGGAAAATGACTCCACTCTCCGTAACTTAACGCCAGACGCGAAGGAAGGGGTGGCTAAGCAAAACATTCAGTTCACCAAGAAGGGGGGCGTCTTGTACAGAAAGTACACGAGTCGAAAAGGAGTTCGGTTTAATCAGCTAGTCGTACCGTATCCTTTCCGCAAGGAGCTGCTGCACCTGGTCCACGGAGGTTTGTGGTCAGGGCATCTCGGCATCAAAAAAACAAAAGAATGTTTGTTACGGGAGTTTTACTGGCCCGGCTGCTTTCGGGAGGTGGAGGCATTTGTAAGAAGCTGCGACACGTGCCAACGCGTTGGCAAGCCAGGGGATAAGGCTAAAGCACCTATGAAGCTGGTCCCCATTATCACAGAACCGTTTCGCAGGCTAGTTATAGACACAGTGGGTCCACTTCCTGTAACGCAGTCCGGGTACCGGCACATACTCACAGTGCTCTGCCCGGCCACGAAATTCCCGGAAGCAGTACCGTTAAAGGAGCTCAGCTCGGAGGAGGTAGTTAAAGCGCTTTTATCTATCTTTGCACGTGTAGGCTTCCCCGCAGAAATTCAGTCCGACCAGGGATCTGTTTTTACAAGTGCACTAACCTCGACATTTCTAGAAAAGTGTGGCGTTAAAATCATCCACAGTTCAGTGTACCACCCTCAGTCAAATGCTGTAGAAAAGGTACATTCAGTCATGAAACGGCTGCTACGCGCCCTTTGTTATGAGCAAAAAGAGGATTGGGAGGCTTGCTTGCCCGCAGCTATGTTCGCGCTTCGGATCGCTCCTCACGAATCAACAGGGTTTTCGCCTGCGGAGCTTGTTTACGGACGTGCTCTTCGCTCCCCCACTTCGCATTGTTCGAGAATCTTGGGAGGGCCGGGCGGACGACCCTTCGGTAGTAGCATACGTGCTTGAGCTGTTAGACCGACTTCACGCAGCTCAAGAACTAGCGGAGCAGGAAATGCGCAGAGCTCAAAACAACGCTAAGCGCTATTATGACAAGACAGCCCGGACGCGAAGCTTTCGAGTAGGGGAAAAAGTGATGATACTGAAACCCTCACTGAAGAATAAACTTCAGGTCCAGTGGGAGGGACCTGTTGAGGTAGTTCAGAAATTGTCAGACACAAATTACTTGGTTACTGGACTGGGAAGGCGTAAAACGCAACAGGTGTACCACACTAATCTGCTCAAACCGTACCAGCAGAGGCATGCCGTTGTAAACATGTCGCTCAATCAACCGGAAGAAATGCCTATTGATTTCCCGGAGTTAACAACAGAAAACAAAGACATTGGCGAGACTATTAGTAACCTGGTAGAGCAGGCGGAGTTGGAGCCAGATCAGAAAGCGGAACTGAAGGAACTATTGTTTGACTTTAAAGAAACATTTTCAGACACACCTGGCAGAACCAAAGCCCTAGTTCATGATATTGAGCTGACATCTTCGGAACCAATTCGTTCTAAAGCTTACCGCGTTTCCCCGAGGCAACGGGAAATAATGGCCGCGGAGATAAACCGAATGCTCGAGCTAGGAGTGATCGAGCCAGGAGAGAGTGATTACACCTCGCCTCTGATCTTGGTTGAGGTCCCAGGGAAAGAGCCGCGACCGTGTATTGACTATCGGAGGCTCAACTCGATTACAAAGGACCAAACTTATCCAATTCCGCATATTGAGGAAAGGCTTGAGCAAGTCAGCAGTGCCAATTTCATCTCGACTTTGGATTTAGTCAGGGGATACTGGCAGGTGCCTCTAACTGAAAGGGCTAGTAGGCTTGCGGCGTTTATTTCCCCGATGGGAACATTTCGGCCGAAGGTCCTTAGTTTTGGATTAAAGAATGCCCCTTATTGCTTTTCTGGCCTAATGGACAAAGTGTTACAGGGTATGGAGGACTTTGCCCTCCCGTACCTAGATGATATTGCTATTTTTTCTTCTTCCTGGATAGACCACATGAAACACTTGCGAGCTGTGCTATGTCGTCTGCGTGAGGCCGGCTTAACAGTGAAGGTTGCGAAATGCCAATTGGGGCGCGCTGAGGTAGCTTATCTAGGGCATGTAATAGGCCAAGGCTACCGCCGGCCGTCAGAAGTAAAGCTGGCCGCAATAGACAACTTTCCCCAACCACGAACCAAGAAAGACATTCGGTCGTTTCTTGGATTGGCCGGTTATTATCAAAGGTATATCCCGCGTTACTCTGACATTGCAAGTTCCTTGACAGACGCTCTTAGAAAGACTGAACCCCAGACCGTAAAATGGGATGGGGCCAAGGAACATGCATTTTCTACGCTAAAGAAGGCACTAAAAAGTCAGCCAGTGTTGAGCGCGCCTGACTACTCTAAGCCGTTCATTCTTCAGTGTGACGCCAGCGACCGGGGTATGGGTGTCGTGCTTTGTCAGAGGGGAGAGAACGACCAGGAACACCCTGTACTGTATGCCAGTAGAAAGCTTTCTGTTCGTGAGGAAGCATACAGTGCCTCAGAAAAGGAATGTGCCTGCGTTGTTTGGGCTGTGCAGAAGCTAGCTTGCTACATCGCCGGTTCTAGGTTCACAATAGAGACTGACCACTGTCCCCTCACATGGCTACAGTCCATGTCATCGAAAAACGGCCGTCTTTTGCGCTGGAGCTTAGCTCTTCAACAATACACCTTTGATATCCATTACAAGAAGGGTAAACTCAACAGCAACGCAGATGGTCTGAGTCGTTGTCCCTAGTACCCCGAGGGCTTCAAAACGATTTTCTGCTTTCTATCCTCGATTTGAGGCCCACTAGTTTTCTGTATTTATCCAAACATGTGTCAAGTGTTTTGTTTAATGTCTTCAAAAGTGGCTGATGTGGTGTTGCGACTCGGCGGGGGCCACAGGAATAAAGTTGAGGTAGAAGGAAATGACTTCCACAGGTGAATCTAAGTCTGGTGATTCTGAGTAGGGAATTGCCGTGTGCTTGCTCGTGTGTGGGTGTGCTTTCGGCGCAGTTTCCGCAGTTCCTCATTGGTGGTGGGCGGAAAATATGGTGGAGAGGGGTCACCTCATCCCTGCGAGCAACGCCCTCTTGGTCAATGATCATCGGATCCAGTGTTCGGGACAAAAATAATAGAGGAAGAGCCGACAAGCTGCAATACAGATCCCGCTGCACAGTACCTGCTGGCCACTGCACCTCGGGATCTTCTTTCCCCGGCGGAGAGGCTGTTAGGACCGGCGCCAGGTCTGACAATGGATCGGCGTTCCTTTTGATGTTCCTTTTGAGTCGCCAAACGGGTGGGCGGCCGGTGTCCGCCATGTATTGTTCCCACCTGGCCGGAGGGTGCGGCGTCCTGCCGCCGCGGCGCCGTGAGCAGTTCGGGAGACCACCGGTGCAGCTTCTTCTTTGGAAGATGACGGCGGCGGCGGCGGCCGGGAATCGTCCCGCTAATTGAACGAGTTGTTCGGCACCCTTTGAAGCTTGTTTACGGCGGCCCTTTCGATGGATGCAGTCATCAACTCCAGACCCCTCGCCCAGCGACACACCTTGACGGGGGGGGAGCCGCGTTCGTGCCACATGGCCGTGCGGTGACCACGCTTCAGTTTTGAACGTTCGCGTGGACCGTGCGTGCTCGTCACCCTCGCGGGTAATGTGTGGTCCGTGATTGGACGGTGCCATCTGTACGCGGTCCCCGATCTAGGGATCTGGGGAGGACAGACCCTTTATAATGAGCCCCCACGGCTCATTCGGTGCTTTTTCGAGTGGAGAGCTCGCCATGTACGAAGAACGCCACTATATATCTAAACTTTCTTATTGACCTCTCTCTAATGTAAATAAACGTCTGTTCTCTGTTTTCCCATATAAGCATTGCTTCTTGCTATAAGGGACGAGTCCGATGGGAGCCAGCTACCAACGACGAGACCCACAGGACCCAGACCACAACAGTGCGTGAAGTCACCTTCGTAAAGTGTGGCCTCCGATAAGATTGTATAGCCATGTCGCACTGGAGCGGTTGTTCTGAATGCTTCGTTGGCAAAAGTTTATGTTTGTTCGGAGTTCTGTTTGTCTGTTGTTGTTTTTTTCACAGGCAGCGTTTAGCACCAATTGTGTTGTTAGGGTATCCCTTGCACGGGAGCACGCCAGGCGTCCACTGAAGCAACCACTAGCATTTTTTAAAACGTTTTCTGAGTTCCATGATCGGGTGTAGAGTATATATTCAGCACTTCCGTGCAGTGAAATGCCCCCGCCACAACTTCGGTGGCAGCTGAGTGATTACACGGTGGCACAAGCCGTGTGGCGTTGTCGAAGGACCGCGCCGAGCACGATCACCGCTCGACCAGCAGCGACGCCTGACCGAGTGAGGTCTGCGCGAAGTAAAAAGGGGGCACGCCTTCAAGCAGCACGCGCCCCCGAAACAATGGAGCTTCGTAAGAGCCGCCGCCGCCGTCGAGTCTGTCTTTCTCTGATCCACCGTCTCTCTTCCTATCAATCATATCGATCCGGCTTTTTGAGCGAATACGGCTGCCCCTCTTCCTCGTCCAGCGGCCGTCTTTGCTTATTTCCCGTGCGCGCGCTCCGAGCCTTTCGGCGCCGTCACGTGACTGCCAGGCGCTCGTGCAGCGCCCGGGGGAATCGGTCCTTTGACTGCGACGACTCTCCGTGCCACCTGGCAGGGAGTGAACGGGGCAGCTCGAGTGCAGTGCATAGCTCGAGCATGATCTACTCTACCGCGTGCTGAAAACGATGACTTCCTGGAGGAGTGCTTAAATTTAGTGCGCCGAGCTTGCGATCGGTTGGTTGCTCTTGCGGTCGTCAACAGCCTCATGATTATACTCTGTTTTATACACTAATTAAAGTTCACATGCTAAGTTAACAAAACAAAGTGAATGCGATAATGTTTTTGTTGAAGCGTGCCTCTACAAGCGACATGTGTGGCTTGAAGGAATGCGTCGCATCCGGATAGTATGTTTCATGAGGTTCCTGAGTTGCATCGGGTCAACGGCATTCTGGTATTTGCGCCCAACTGAAATTTGTTGCTTGGTCATTCAGTGTCAAGGTACCTGAATAGGCGTACACTGAGGGGGCAGGGGGGCGGGGCGCCCCATCTAGTCACCTAAGAAGGGGGGGGGGCGAGTGAACGCCATACAATGACGTTAGGAGGGGGTCGCAGCGACTTGGGGGGAGTAGGCGCATACATTGACACAACAGGGAAAAGAGATTGCAATGCCCCCCCCCCCCCCCCGCTTAAGGGAACCCTGCACACGCCTATAAGTACCAGTACTCGTAGTGATCCAGATTGAAACAGAGAGAGAGAGACAAAATGAATGTAAACTATGGGAAGTTAGCCAGAACAAATATCTGGCTTGCTACCCTACATTGTGAGGATATTCATAGGCTAGTTGTGTATTCAAAAACGTGAAGTCTCACTGACGTTGCATGTCCACCCGGCACACCTTTTTCATCATACTTAAGCTCTGCCTGCCACACTGTCGCGACAATTTACCTGCCGCGGAAGCAAAGTTGCTTTTGCGCTGCGCAGAGCCCGAGGTTCTGGGATCGATCCTAACCGAAGTGGCTTCATTTCGATAGGGGCGAAATGCGAAAACGTTCATGAATGCTTAGATTTATAGGCGCTCGTTAACAAACATCATAAGGTCGAAAGAGGGGGGGGGGGGGAAGGAATCGGATGGCTGATTTTTTAAATACGCTCTTTGTAATGCGTTCTGATCTGGGTCGGCAAGAGTAAGTGAAAGTTCAACCACTTCCCTCTCCCCCCCCCCTTCCCTATAGAGAATTAGCTTAGGCTTACCTTTGGTCCCCCTATTAATACTCGGCCCTTATAACCATAATGGTGAATTGAGACAGTACCTATGCAGGCAGCGATTTTCTAGCCTCTGCTAGAATCCGACGTTGCCTAAGCAACTGATACCGTTGCTACTTGTGCTGAGTAAAACTGGCAAAGAGAACAAAATAGGAAGCAGATAAAATGGTTCGAAAAAGAGGTTCATTCTGTAAGTCAGTAACGCTCGCGTGTTTGTCAATGAAATGTAAACGTTGCAGTGAGTGTGTTAAGCAACACAACTGTTGTAACAGTTACGTGTATTTCACATTAACAAGGCTGATCAACTTGCACTGTGCAAGAATCTTTTAATAAAGTATACCAGGCCACTTCAATCGATTATTGTAACTTTGATATCTGCGATATATGAATAACACTTAAAAGTCAGATGCTAATTGTGACACCGATTGCTAGAACCGTGTACTCAGATTTGGGTGCACGTACGTTAAAGAACCGCAGGTGGTCGAAATTTCCGGAGCCCTCCACTACGGCGTCTCTCATAATCATATGGTGATTTTGGGACGTTAAACCCCACACATCAATCAGTCGATTGGTTGGAGTGTCACAAATGAGTGGCTATCAGAGGGGTCAACGCTTGGTCGCATGACCACGTTTGATTTGTTGTGGCGTTCATCGCCATATTCGGGGTGACATATCCTCCCTTTCTGAATTTGTTTCTAACTTAAGTGCTCGATAAGGCATGTTTTGATAGCGCATTACACGTGATACTCTTCATCACTCTCGGTTGAATGATCTTTTAATCTGAAATTCGGCACTCCGATCGAGAAAAATTGCAAGCTGTAATTCCAAACAAAGCTTTCTGAACTTCAGCATCGTTGGATCGTAGACGAGGTTAGACCACTTCCGATTTTGCGAGCAAATAGAAACTTTTCAGAATTACAGAAAGCATAACCTTAATATGCACCTGCCTGCTACAATAAAATTAAAGGAAAGCGCAATGTGCCGCGCAAGAGAAGTGGTCCGATCCATTAAACTGATCAACGGTGCAATTGCGGCAATCGAGCCCTGTGTGACTATCAAGTATTGCGCAAGTACATCTGTTTGCTTGAAAACATTGGCCGGGAATGGAGGCCGGCGTAAGTCCAGCACTCGAGTTGCCCCTGTTGCGAGGGCGTGGTCGTTGCCGAGGGGGAGCCGTAATTAATCGGTCGGCGCTGAGTCGACACTCCGCTGATAAAGCGTACGTGATGAGCTTCACAGGGCCCAGCAGACGGCAAGCGCACGAGTTCTCGCGCGACGCAGGGAAAACAACAAAAAAAGCGGCGCTTTTTTTTTTTTTCGTGGCCTTCAGCGAAGCGCGCAGGCGAGCGGCCCCCGTAAGCACACGAGCGGAGTGCGCGTCATGGCGGCGGCCGAGGCCGCCGTCTCTCCGGTGCTTGTCAGTCAGCGCCCGGTCGAATCTTCCACCATGACAGGACTCCGTCACACAATCGAAGCTCCCGGCCTGGCTCCCTTCCCGCCGGATTTTTAACGACGGCCGCTCTCGCAACGCGTGCCTTCGTCGTCCACACATGGATGGCGCGCGCGTCGCCCTGGCCGGCGTGCTTTCTTACGGAGTTCTTGAAGTGCTTCCACGACGATTACCTAAAGATTAGGTTGAGCTTCAGCCTTGACACTGGTCATTGTAAATAAGTGAACCTCGAATAGAGAGCTTTACGTACAAATGTATCTTCATTAACGACAATGCGCTCGTGTCAGCTGCGCGTCGTCTGCTCTTACGCGGTGGTACGCCGGACTGTTTCTTTGGCAGCGAGCGATAGATGGCGCTACCGAACGCGCACGTTCGCGCGCGGTAAGCGATTACTGTGCGGCGTCCGATGTTAACGGGCTATTTTTGTTTCACCTATTGCGGCTTTTCTGTGGTTTACCCGCTCGAGTTCACGGGCTTTATTCAAACCGGTTGCTACTGAGCTGCCTGAGCCGCTTTGGCGAGTGAAATTCCTTAGCCGGCTGTGAAAGGGCGGCTTGGAAGTGTGGGTGGGGTGGTTACAAATGTTTGTATTTCGGTCTGTGTGGTGGATAAACGGGCACAGTCTTCATACACTCGTAACTTCTGAAACATTGATCAATCATAGCATTTGCTTTGAATGAGAAGGTGTTAATAAATCGCGAGGCTCAAAAAGTTTCTCACAAACTCGTTACGTTGCAACCTAGACAATCGAGAGGGAATGCGAGTTGTGTCCGCATCGATAAACTTTGCACACCTATGTTATTTTCTTTGACAATTGATGGCCACTTCAAGCTTTGATCCGATAAGATGCCGATAAGATACCGTTGTCTGTCATGGCTTTGCCACGGTTTAAGAACACCGGTTGTTCTAGTGTACAGCCTTAAAAACATTCAAACAAATGTCACGCATGATGTGTGACATTTGTCTGGTTGTGGTATGGATGCGTGGCGTCCGCTGATCAGAGTATCGAAGTTGTCGGCGTCATGTTTGCAGCAGCCGGTTAACTGGCCGTGGAATGCCGGCTGCACTCGTCAGCCGTCAGTCTCTCACGACGTGGCGGCCATGACGGCGGCGGCGGCGACTAGGACGTGCTGTGGCAGCCCTTCTCGCCGGCGGCTTTCTTTTCTGCCGCAGTGCAGCCGCCATTGACGAGCCCCCTCTCCTGGAAACGCTCGTTTGCTCGGCTGCCAGTCCGCTCGCATCGATCGCGCGGCATCAAGCCCGCCAAAATAAACGCAGCGTGAGAGGAGGGGAGCCATCTAACGAAGCGCGAGGGCGCGCCTCCTCTCCGACGGCGAGGGCGCCGAAACGGCCGAGGGCGAGGGAGCGGCATTACCGATTCTCCGAATCTTTGACGTCCATCCATCAGTTGTCAAGCGTCAGGGGAGAGCGACGCTGGGGGAGAGGAGGCTTGCGCTGCGAAGAGGGCGCCGCGCGCGCTGCGCTCGCCGGCGACGACGCGCTGCAACACGGCGGGGTGCTCGACGCTCGAGTGTGCGCTGCACGGGGGAAATACTTGATAAGGGATGTTTGAAGTGTGCTCCCTTGTCCCTGCGTTTTTTCAATGCTCAAGCGTGGTTTCGATTTTAGAGGCGTCGCGGCTGCTGCGGCTTTTCTTTCGCGGCGGGGTCGCATGGCTCGGGTGGTGTGGCTTCGATTCGAGGGTCGTGCACGTCTGGGTTTCTCCCGATGGAAGCCCGGTATTGCAGTGACAACAGTTGGGCTTCACTTTTGTCTGTGCGTGCGTTCTGCTGTTGCTGTTGCCGTCTTAAAATGAGACATTGCAGGTTATTAAGAGACGAACATGTGCCTCCCGCAATCTTTTGTGAATGGAACATGCATCAACGCGCAAAAAGAAGTTAAGGAACAAAAAACTTTCAAAGGTCGGAAGCTACGAGAAGTGCCGCAAGGTAGCGAATGTAACAAGCACGCCGAACACCGCAATACATGGTTTCTATATAGCAAGTTTTAAAGAAGAGGCCAAATAATCTTTGGGACATCCGACTCCGTTCCGCTGTATAAATGTGTGGCGCAGAATTTGGTCTTCTTTGCGCAACATATAAACGTGCTTAAAACATCTGAAACAAATATCCTTCTTAAGATTTCACGGCGTAATTAACATGATTAGGGTCTTTTAACATCGGAGATTGTTAATATAAAGGCACTGGTTACTATGAATGCAAAAATTCTGCCTTATTGGGGCATGAATTGTAGATGCCGATTTCTGTTGTGAGCTGCTCGACAGTGTTGCTCTGTCAACGCGTACGCATTCATGCTCGCTCGTACACTTTGCGTGAACTGAAAGATCACTAGTATGCACTGACAATGCTCTCATCGTGAGCTATGGTATACTGCTCACTCAAACAAAAATGCGCTCTGATTCGTTGTTCGCAGATGTGAAGTAATAAACTCCTCCTAAGCTCCGCATAACATAACGATTCGTATCACTTAGTTCATTCGCACATACGTTAGTGCCCCGGGCCAAGGTGCTTGTTGAGAAATACCATATTGCCACAATATTTTTGAGCCACTTTGGATATAGTATCGTTCGTTGCTGTTTTCAGCCCCTATAGTCAAGCTCTTTCAAACATTTCGAAGTTATATCAAGCCGCAGCCGTATACTGGTTATTTTGAGATTCACCACAGTTAGTTGACTGATGGCACTGTGAAAACGAATAGAACCGACTCAGAATGGGGCTTGATTCGGAAATTGTCATTATCAGCGTATTGAATTTTCCCAGGATCTAAAATATAACGAGGTATTTGTGGAACTTAAATAGAGTGTTCGTTGCTGTATACAAGGCATTTCTGGTTGCGGTCGTCATTGGTTGCATTTGTGCATAATTACTAATTCCAAACGCTTGACGCATTCGTGCTAGTTCGAAACATTTTCATTTGTCTCTTTACGACGCACTCATCAATTCGAACGCCTTCAAAAACTCCAACGCCGAGAGAGTGCCGATGAGCTAACGTCTTCACTTTTATTTATATTGTTATTATCGAATGAGTATATAAGTGCATACCTCTGTATGGAACTACTTTTCTCGGTCGTCACGCCTCTGGTTAGTCGAGGCCGTATTGAGGGGTAAGGGCTAGCGAAATATCATACATTAATGGTGTAGGCGATCAGTGTAAAACATGGTTCGCAGAGCGTATAAAGTAAATCAAGTTAAGTAGCGCCAATACTTCACCACGTAGCGTGTACGGCACTCCTCTCCTCAACCGTGATAACTGAACGCAACAATCACAAGCTATATAATGTCTGCTGCGCGGTGACCCTATATGCTAACAAAGCTTTTGGTATGATTCTCTCCCAAGTTCTTTCGTGGGATCGAATCCCGGCTGTGGCGGCTGCATTTCCGATGGAGGCGGAAATGTTGTAGGCCTGTGTGTTCAGATTTGGGCGCACGTTAAACAACCCCAGGTGGTCGAGATTTCCGGAGCACTTCACTATACGGCCTTTCTCATAGTCATATCGGGGTTTTGGGACGTTAAACTTCAGAAATCAATCATTCAAATCCTAACTTCTTTATCAGATGGTATTATTGTCGCCTGTGGAGCACGATGCTTTTGCTTACTGCAAGTTTCCTTCGGAGTGCGTTTGATCCCGCTCTCTTCCACTTGGGATCGCCCAATGGTGCTTCCGACAAGAAGCGTCAATAAATGAAATAGTTAAACTCCATGCTGTCCCGCGTACGGCTCACAGTAAACATGTAAGTTCCTGCCCCCTCCTCTGAAATGTCGGGCGACGGACGCGCGCAAAAGACAAAACACGAGATAATGTAATCTTTTACTCCTTGTCACGCGTTACTTGTAAATGTGTATGCATTTGCAGCTATATATATATACAGCGGCCGCACGCCAAACGCGCCATCTGACACGCCACGTTTGAATAAGCGCCGCGCCCATGTTTTCTTTTTATTCCAATCGCAGTCTCTTGATACCCTATAGTCCGCCAACGTTACGCTATGCGTACACCAGTGATCTGAAGCCGCAACTGAGGTGTTTTGGTCGAGAAGGCCGTCCGGCTCGAAGGAGGCGAGGTCCAGCTGCTCCAGGCGTGCATCCGGGCCCTCAATGCGAGGCCAGCCCACCTCTTGTTCTCTTGCAAGACCTCCCCGGCTGCTTTGCGCGGCCATTTTTCTTTATTTGTCCTTGTCATTTTTTATCACATTTTTCTTTTTTAATGGCAGGCTCGTGATTTCTACAATCTCTCTCTTTTATTTATTTCTCTCTCTCTCCACAGCGAGCAGCGCGGATTGCTTCTCGCTGTTTGAGGAACGTGCACTGGCAATTAAGCGAGAAAACCGCCTCACCAGCCATCATACGGCGGGCGCTGGAGACACGGGCTGGTACAAAAGAAAGTAAAACGGGCGGCAGAACGCATTAAAAGCGTCCCCCCGCAGCGCACACACTGCGCGCGGGTAAGCGGCTGATTGTCACTTTTGTACGTTAGTTCATCAGTCTCGCCTCTGCCACCCCCTTATTGTTTCAGCGGTGTTTGTGTGTATGCGGGGGGGGGGTCTCACATCTCCGCTCGGCAGCCTTCGCCGAGGCATTAAAATGCAAATTGCGCCATGCACGAGACGCGTATAGAAAGTAATCTTTTACTGTGCGCGTTTACGTCCTCTTCTTCACCCCTTTTACCCTTCTTTCTATAATTATTTGACTTTTTTCCCCCTTTCGGCATACTTGGCGCGCATGCTGACGAGCCTGCCTTTATCGGCCGCCAGACGTAGCTGCAAGCGGCTCCGCGAATGACCATCGCCCCGCATCAGTTTCTGCCCGGCTTGGAAACAACGCGTCCCATGGTTGCCTTTTGGCGTATCAGCCTGCGGTCGCCATTTAGGCACTCTTGAACGGCCATCGCGCGGATGTGTCGACGTCGTATAGCTCCGCGCGAGAAATTCGGGACCAAGCACCGCCTCACAGACGGAAGAGGCGTTTGAATAGGCTTGATCCGATGTGGTTGCCGCTTCGTCTCCCCGATTTCTCAAGCATGGCTGCTGCAAAGAGAACGCATTTTTTTGTAAGTATATTTGCCACGAAACCCTGGAAGACCGGGAGCTAATGCATGCGGGCTCAGGCAGGCACCGTTATGGAGATAGTGACTTTTTAAGGAAAGGGTTAGCGCATTCCTCTCTGAAATGGTGTTGATACCTAATGGTATACTCTCTATTTTACGCGATTATTATGGCAGGCTATCGCCTTCTGTCGTAAAACTCGTCTTCTCGAGGCTATACCAATGACATGCTTGATCGATTTGTGGGGTTTAACGTCCCAAAACCACTACATGACTATGAGAGACGCCGTAGTGGAGGGCTCCCGAAATTTCGACCACCTGCGGTTGTTTAACGTGCACCCAAATCTGAGCACACGGGCCTACAACATTTCCGCCTCCATCGAAAATGCAGCCGCCGCAGGTGGGATTCGATCCCGCGACCTACGGGTCAGCAGCCGAGTACCTTAGCCACTAGACCACCGTGGCGGGGCTATCAATGACATGCTCGGTTTCGTCAAAACGGTCAGAGTATCACGGTTTATGTCCAGTCCACTGTGGGCTTCTGTTTCAGCTCCTCGCTTTTTGTCAGTGATACAGCAGCTTGGGCGCTTGGTTATCTATTACTTCCGTCGCACGCTGCGAAGAGAGAGATAATGAAATGGGAAAATAAAACTTTAAAGGGGCGCACGGTCTCGCCCCACTCGACGATTCTGTAGTACGGAGTGCGTCGATCGCTGAAAAATGTTTCGGTGCGTGACTGCGTGTGAATATTCCGTGGTGAATGGCTGCACTCGTTGGGGCAGTGTCTACGTAACCATAACATCCTCCTTCATATAGGTTAGCACGAATGTTGGAGCATTTCACTTTTCTATTGCCTTTGATGTTTTGCTGTTCGTCTTACATGTGAGAGTTCTTTTGTGTCGCTAAGGAAGTGGCGTGCTCGAAGATGTGCTGCACATCTCCGATGCGCAGTAGAACGATGTCCGACTCTTGGCCGGACAGCTGGTTATGCTGTGGAGCTGCAGCTTCGTTCAGTTGAGCGCAAGCGTAGCCGCGAAGTTACACAACGGGGGCGGCGGCTCAGAGGGGGCGAACACCGTCGAGGGATGGACGGCTGTCCAGCGCGAGGACCCCCCTGCGCGGCGTGGCGAGGGCGCGGGGGGGGGGGGAACGTGCGGTCCCCTTCGAGCAAACCTGTTTAGCGGCGGCGCATTTCACTGGACGCCGGACTCTGTGCCCGGATGTGATTTGTGGGCCGCGATTAGGCCAGATCGGCTTTCCCTGGCCAGACATCCGTCAAAGCGCGAGGTCGCCCATTGGGCTGCGTCGTGCTCTGGCGGCGCACCTCCTGGCAACCCCCACCGCGTCCAGGGACGCCGTTGCGCTCGCTCGCCTCCATCACTCTTCGGTGCTGGCCGCCGATCTCAAATGTTGTTGCCGCCTGTCCTTCTCGGGGGGACTCGGGGGGCCGACAGCACACCTCCGAGCGCCCGTGGGAAAGGCTACGACGGCCTCCACGACGTGCGCTAGTCTTCTCGCTCCTTTCCTTGCCACAAGCATCGTCCAGAAACTACTCTTGAATGAGCCCTTGTGCAAGAGTGATAATGACGGTTATTTACGGCTTCTTACACGGCGCTGGACGATACGCTACATGATTCGAGGGCTCATAGTCAGCTGGTCCAGTCAGAAATTTCGGAAGCTGTACGGCTCCGTTCATGGCAGCATTTTATCGCAAGAATTTTTTTTAGTAAGGGCATATAGAACAGAAACATAAATGCATAGAAAATGATGCGATGAGACTTGAAGAGTGCAAGCTATCCTGTCCTGGGCAATGGTTCTCACGCAATGTCTCGATCACTCTCAGCGAGGGTTTCTCTTTCCCCGCCGTGTCCCTCATTGGAATCAAGACTCTCTTTTTCTTTCTTGCTTCCCCGAAACTTTTTCCGATGGCGGCACCACGACCTTTCCGTTTTACGGTAACCATAAAGGACACGTGTGATTTGTCGACTTTTGAGGTGGGCGATGTGGAGCCATCGTTGCTGGCAAGTGAAAAAAAAAAAGCTTTATTCCAATAATAATCTTTTGTGGAACTTGAACGTAGAAAAAGAAAGAATAAAACATTGAAACATTTTGTAGGCTCCACCATTACATCTGTACGCTCACGAATTTTAAAATGAAAGCCTTGCATGCCTCAGCAAACGCGACAAGCATCCGTCGGTGTCAGCACGAGTGATAGGACAAAAATCATGGAGCGGTGATGTTACGACGTGGAATCATCATGGCGTAAGAGGTCGGGAAACTGTGTGCAGTCGTCATGACGACACTGTGACGTCACATGACATCGTCGTTTAGTGAGAGTTCGCCCGACCCTAGAGGCAGTGCATATTTACGTTGGGTTCAGCCTGCGAGGACTGTATATGCGTAGGTCGGCGAACTCACGCATGCGTAGACTCACCAGACTCACTCAGATGGAGCCGTGAGACTGGGTGAGCAATCTTAGGTGAATTTGTATCCGCATTGATCCCGGTTGAGGGAAATTTCGGTGAGTCTGAATTGTCTTCTTGTTCCTTCTTGCCTCCTTGTCGTCGTTCTGTTCTCGCGCTATAAGTATAGTCATGTCATACCAATTAGCCCAAACTGCCACACTTCTGAATCCGAGTCCCAAGGACAAAATGTATTTCATGAGTGAGTCTGAGCCAGCTCCACTCCCCCCCCCCCCCCAAACTATCGGTATATATGTAGCACTTGCAATAATTACATCCAACGAAGTGCGCTTTCAAGGGCATACAAATCGACACATAAAATGGCGTCTGGCTTTAGCCGGATAGTCGGCGTGCATTTGACAAGGCGCTCGAAAGCAATGTAATTTGCTTCGAAATTCCGGGTACCCGATTGCGTCCTCCCCGTGCGACGAGGCGAACCACTTATCGTCAGTTCAGTGTTTTCCACCTAACAACACGTCTTATGAAAAGGCGCGCTCGTGCCTCGTTGTTTTTCTCTGTGTTAGGACCGCGTTCGGAACATCCCGGCCGGCGCGGAAGCAGCTGGGCCGCGGTTCACCGCTCTGTGGCTGCAGGGCGATGCGGTGGCTCGAAGCTATCGAACACAGAGAGAGAGAGAGAGAGAAAAGAGAACAAAACGGAAAAATAAGAGAAGTGTAGGGAACTCAGAGGAGCTCGAGAGAAGAAAGGGGCGGTGCGGTATAAAGAAGTCGCGGGCAGAACGCGCGCGCTGCGATCGCTATCAATTTCTCATTGATGGGAGTCCTTG
Source organism: Rhipicephalus annulatus (assembly GCA_013436015.1). Classification (NCBI taxonomy): domain Eukaryota; kingdom Metazoa; phylum Arthropoda; class Arachnida; order Ixodida; family Ixodidae; genus Rhipicephalus; species Rhipicephalus annulatus. The sequence goes on from WOVY01004168.1 coordinate 200,829, forward strand.
CGCCGCGATTATGGTCACACGTTTGCGCGTCGCGTCGACTATGGACGTTGCGAGATATCTCTCGTGCAACGGCGCTAAAAACCCCTCTTTCTCTCTTTCTCTCTCTCTCTCTCTCTCTATGCCGCGTGTTATGCACATGCAGTGGCGCGTTCGCAACGCTTGTATACGCCTGCTGGGCGTTCTGAGCCTATATAGACTTAAGCCCCGCGGGCACACCGACAGCACAAGTTCCAACCAATTAAAGGGTGACGCAGTGGAAAACAAATGACAAGTGTGCGCGCCGAAAGATAATGAAAATGAAAACGCCTTCGGAGTTCATTTGATATTCGTCGAGGGGGCTGAGACAACTACATAAGAAGGATTAAGTAGAAGAAAAAAACAAACAGAAATAAAAGCTGTGGGAACGTTACATTTGTGCCACCTGTAACCTTGGCCGCAAAGAAAGATTATTATGTTTTCAAGTTTGTTTTTATTTCTCTCTCTCTTTTTTTTTTTTGCTAAAGCTTATGCCGCAGCAATGTCGTGATGTGAGGCGGACCACCTGGCCGAGTTTTGTTCATAGTCGTTTTTGCTCTCCGAGATTTCCCGAACTTCGGCCCCTTATTGGCGGTGTACGTATTGTCGTTTGGTTGCTTGCGGGATATAGGTGTGTGACGCTGTTACATGTCGTTCTTATGAGGCAAACAACTTGTGCGCGGCTTTTTCTTCTGGAGCTGATGTTCCGAAGTTTCAGTTTTGTACATCACGTTTTGGACCGAACTGAAGACCTTGCAGAAAGAAAAAAAAAACTGCTCATGGAATGCACGCAGCTGATGACACGTTCAAGCAGAACTTTTTTTTTTTAAATTTCTGGTAAGAAAAGGAGGAGGCGGAGAAAACCGGCCTTTCTATATCGCATGTATGCGCGTGGTTATGCTTGTATGCTTAATTGCGTGTACATACGCATACAGATAACGTAGTCGAGAGTTCGACGGAACACCGTCTGGTCAGGTAAAGGCGTTGTTGAAAAACAGGTCACTGACCAAACAAAACAAATGACGTTTCGGGATCCGTATACGGATCCCGAAACGTCATTTTTGTTTTGTTTGACATTGCCCAGTGACCTGTTTTTCAACAACACATACAGATACAAACTGAGAAATTTGGCGGAATGAACGCCTCCCCTCTTCCCTACCTCTACCTACGCTTACATGCGTAGAAGCTAATTAGTCAGTTGCAGTGGAAGCACGCTATAGCTCCGCAGCATTCCTCATCAAAGACGTCTTGCGTGTTTTGCATGCCAGCTGGAACGGAACTGAACCCTGATGAAGGCGACACGCTTGATAATGTTTATGTTTAATTTATCGATTTCTTCGCCGCGTTTTGCTTTCTTTCTTCAACTTGTATGCAAGGTATACTGTGCACAAAGCTCATAAATGAATGACCAGTGGACTTGTCTATGTAGTCGTGTCTTGCTTGCCTTTATACAACTAATCAGGTGGTGCTTCTCGTACCACACTCACAAACTCATTCTTTCGATACGGTGTGCGGTCAGGAGCGTAGCCAGAAATCTTTTTCTGAGGGGTATCCGACCCGCTTACACGTATACGTTGCCATGGGGTGGCACACCAGGCGCGTGCAGCATCCCCCCCCCCCCCCGCCTCCTGCCGTGAAATCATCGCACATAGAGCACAAATTACCATTTGCCTGCCCTGCTTCCACTTCAAATGAAAAGGTGCCCCTACCCTCCTCCGAAAAAAAAAAATCTGCCTACGCTTCTGCTCCTTTATGTATATTAGTGCGCGTTTTTAAGTGCGGGCATTTGAATACACGAACAAAATGTAAAACTTTCGATGGGTTTGAACCCCCCAAGCCAACCATTGGCTATATATCTATTTACAATGTTATCTGTACTGAAGATACGTACTTCACGCAATTCAGAGCATTCGGTTGTATCTTGCACACAGCGACTTGAACATTTCCTGCACTGAGGACGCATATTGGAAATGATCTCGTTTCATACAACCCGTGTCACGCCAAGCATTCAATCGAGCCTCAATAGTGTGGAACCGTTCGTTGCGAGCAGCGATTTGTGTTTGTCGTGTCCGTGTGCGGCGGTTGAGCGACATAAAACCAAAAGGGGCATCTTGTTGCGCGTCGCGAAAGCATACGCGATATCTTTACCAGAGAAAAATCTAAGATCGAAGATGTACGCACGAATTCAAGAATGTGTGCTGTAGCACAGAAAGAAAGCCTGCATATCTGAACAAATGCGGCAATCCAACTCGTTCGGCCCCTCACATGGTGATCAGCCGAGGTACACTCCTCCCAAGCCTCTCTGTACCTGATCGACCTTATATAGATGCTCAATGCTCCTTGGTGAGGCGCGCTCGAGCAGCGGCCAAACTCCATTGGCACCCCGGAATAGGGTCTTGTTACTCAAACATGTAATATGCCGCAACTCCGTGTAGTACATTTTTTTTAATAAAGTGTTTCCCACCACCACCATCATGCGGTGAGGTGTTGCTATATAGCACGCACTCGGGTAAGCATCGGCAAACTGTGTCGCATTCGCGTAGTTTTTACACATAGATAGTGATTCTCATATATGAATCACACCAACTCGATCGCTTAACCAACCACTAAGTATATCGTTTTTTAGATATAGCAACCGGCCACCCATACATACACGCGCGCACACACGGGAAACGTTAAATACCTCGGACATGCAGTGCTCATCATTGCGCGATTGTCGTACGGTTACTTCCCTTCCCCTGAAGCGACTGAGTACTCCAAGTACCGCCAAAAGGTAACGCAACGTAACATCCTGGAAGATCGTCAATATTGTTCAGCTTGTACATATAAGGAAGTACACTACTCCGCGGTATATTGTAGTGTATTCAACCGCTGGCTCACGCGTACCACCCTGGCCTTCTGCAGAATGACCTCCTATACAGTTCCATGCGTGCATGTATCGTGTTGTTCTCGAGTACTCGTCCAATAAATTCCCTAACCCCGCTTCGAATCCAGCCCTGGCAAAAGAGAAGAGGGAGCTGGGGAATCTTCTTTGGGGGCGAACCCGGGGACATAAATTTTTGGGCCGCAGCGGCACATCTTCCGGAGGGTGCCGCCTGGTGGCAACACGCGGCTAAAGTGTGTGCGCGTGCAGCGACCCCCAGGAGGGTCGGTCGCATTGGCTCGCGTAGCGCAGGAGTTTTATACGTGCGCAGGGAGCTGGACCTGGCGCATATAGCATGTCGCACCGCCGACGCCACATCCCGTGAGTCTGATTAGCCGAGTGCGCGTAACGAAGCTCGGTTCTCGCGTGTTCTCGCCCCCTCCTGCGCTCCGCTCACCTTGCCTGCTTGATGACTTTTTTTATTTTTTAAATTATTTTTTTCTCCTTTTCATCTAGTTCACACTGGCTTCCCGGAATTTGATTTTGTCCCGCTGGTGTAACCGTTTTATCGCCAGCTTACAATGCGGCAGTTTAAAGTTGCGCTCGGATGTCGCGCAGCGCCTTTCTTCGGCTTTTTTTCTGTCTTTCTTTGTCTTTTCATTTCTTTTTTGCACACGTATACATGCACGATGTGCTGCTCCGCCAATCCGCGGCTGGCTGTTGGACAAAGTTGGTGGATAGAGCAATTTGTTTTACTGTCGCCATCTTCTGTTTTCAGGTGCCGCAATGTATGCGAAGCATTTCGTTTTATTTTTGCCGAGTCTCTCTGTGATAGCTATGCTGCAGACGCCGCTTATCCGGTCTCCGAAGCCCACTTATGACGGCGGCGTGTGCTTGCGTTGTTTTATTATTAAAGAAACTCCTAGTTTTACTTGCTTCTTCTTGACCACGTAAAGCTCACAATTGTGTGTGAGAGAGAGATTGCGTTAAAAAACAAATTGGTCTTGAAACCTCGTGGCCACCTCCGTATATAACGCATTCTGTTTGTTTACCGTGCGCGCCAGCGTGTTCGTGCTTTCAGATGCAGCGCGTGCATCGGCCCACGTTATAGTCAGGTGCGTACTGTGACACGCTTGTTTATTGCCTAGTTTTCTCTTGGGCACGGTGGGAATTTTTATTGCTCCCTTCTGTCTCTTGTATCCCTGGGTACGCACTTGTTTTGACGACCAACTTGGGGACAGCACTCTGCAATTTCACTTTTGTTTTTGTTTCCGAGCTCCCTGCGTCGGATCTCCTACATTTTTGTCATCTATTTTTTTTCGCGCAACAGAAATCAATGGGATGGGTGTGGGGTGTGGGGTTTGGGCTTTCACACCCTCGAAGATGTCGCCCTTATGACACGAACAGCAAATATGAGCTTGGTTACAACAGAAGGTATCGATCTACCCGATGTAACTAAGTCCTCGGTTAGATCCTCTGGTTGAAACATTCGGGAAACTACGCGGTGTCACAGTGTGTCTCAAATCTTTTACTTTGATCGCTCGCGCCTGTGTAATTCGAGGCTGAAGAAAGGGCCCGAGTAGATTAAGCTCAAATAAAGACAAGGGTGGAAGCGAACCAGCTTCCCAGGTCGCCCACTCAGACTTGGACCGAGGAGAGACTTCGTTTCGCGTTGTTAACACGGAAACGCGGGGGGGGGGGGGGGGGGTACATACTTGAGTACTCAGTGTAAAGGCGTGCGCAGGCAAATCGTGCCTTGGGTCTTGTACTGGGCCTAAACAAAAGCATAGACTTGTCACTGGCGATAAAGCAGTTTGGGGGCCTTCTTCCTTACGTGCGTCCTCGCCTGGGCGGCGACAGCAGCAGCCCCCGCACGATTCTGCATGTATCCAGCGTTGCTGTTCGTGCGTGCACGCGAGGCCTTATCTTCGCCGGACAGACAACAGGCGGGGGGAAACTCAAGATGGCGTTTCAAATGCCGCTACGCCCGATCCTGCCTGTCCCGTCCAGAGATAGCGTCGCGCGTATTTTGTGACGGGCAGGGCCACTTCACGAAAATTATTAAGTGGTACGCGTGGGTAGCGGGGAACAAACTGCCGTGTTTCTTTTTTTGAACTGGTGTCGCGCTGGTGGCTGGCCCTGAGGACGCGTCGCGAGAACCCTCTATCGCGCGCCTGGCTGCGGGCTCCTCACTGCGCGCCAATGACCTTGATTAGCGAGCCGTGGAGGCGAAGGCGCGGAAGAGAGCGTTGATACGCGGCCAGCGGTGGACACGGGAGCGAGGCGAAATCGGGGCGCACCGGTCTGCGGCCGTGGTATGCGCGTCGCCGTCAAAAGCGGACCGATAAAAGAGAGCCCCCTTTCCTGGCGGCCTCAATGAAGAAATGCGCTTTTTGCCCGGGCTCATTTGTATCGTGGTTGGGGCGCCGTGGCCTGACCGAGAGTCTTTAAAGAAGAAAGAGACGAAAGAGAAAGCACGAGATGTGCGCTTGGGAGCCCTGCGGTGGAGTAACAGCGTAAGTATGGGCCTTGCTTTAAGGCGTCCGATAAGAGAGCGCAGTGAAAGGATTTCTCCTGTCAAAAAAACGCCGGCTCTCCTCCGTCACTGCGTCCGGTACGGCCTGGCCGCTGTCAGGACACAGAACGAGTGACAGCCCGACGACTGATGGCTGTCGCTGTTCAGCATGCCGCGTGCAGTAGATCCTTGCAGCCGCCGTGGGACGCACCTCCCGATGGCGCCGGTTACTTTCACGTGCGACTCTTGGCTGTTTGTTTTCCGGCTGCTCTCGGCGCCTTCCGAGAAAGTTCGGGGCGTGAACGGCAGTGAGGGCCCCGTGGGCTGCCGCCATTGTGCTGCAGTAACAGAGGAGCGCCTGCCCCTCCCCGCGCAATAAATCAGGGAGCCGAAAATTCCGGCGAGGGAGTCCGTCATTTGGAGATCTCCCATGGACTGGAACGATTTACCGTGATCGCCCTTCTTTCTGCCCTCCCTGCATGTGAGCGCTCCTTTGTGCCGCCGAGGAGTCGGAGAAGGTCACCCGGCTGCACTGTAGAGGCTCGCAGGAGCGTCCCCGCGCATTCGAATCCCTGCACCGTCTACTGCGCGAGTGGGCGCCAATTACGCGCGTACCTGCAGATGTTTCATGAAGTCCATGCCTTGTGTTTGCGTTTTTGGTGTGTTTGTTTGTCATCGATCAGCGTCACAAATGCACGTTCTGTAGTGTGGCTTGCACGTTGTCTGTGTCCTTATGAATCGTTATCTATGGTGACGCTCTTTCGGAATAGCCCTTTTGTTCCCTAAAAGCGCGGTTACTAACCAACTTGCGTGGTAAAATGTCCCTTACCTGTGCGCGCTATGCATGTTTTTTTCTTGCGCACAATGCCAGAACGAGAATAATTGTTTTAGCGAACATGTGCGAGATAACGTGAGCTGTTGTGACCATATCAGCGATAAGGCAACTGACAAGCGCAACCTTCTAGAAAACCCCCTCCCCCGATATAGAGAAGGAAAAGAAAAGAAGGAATAAAAGTAAGTTATGGTTTACAGAAAGCACAAGCTTTAACATAACATACAAGTGGTGGTGTACGAGTGAATTCCCCCTACTGACTTTAGTTTATACGCTATACAGGAAACACTATATCGACAAAAGGTTGTCGCTATACAGCATGTCAGGCAACGCGCGCAGCTCATCGACTATATAGGCGTCTCACCCAGATGAGACGAACGCTTGCAGTAAGCCTGGGTATCATTTCCCGTTCTGCTTATGACTCTAGTTCGTTGCATCACGCTGCGGTATGTACGCAGCTATATACTCAGCGGGAACATACAGTGTTTGTGCACACAAAGTTCGTAACTACAGTACCAGGCACTCAGGCAGAGTTGATACAGTGGTGCGTGAGGGCGCATTACCCACCTAACCAAATCGTTTTGCCATTGCAAACGCTCTGCGCGTCTCGCGGGCCGATGGGAATGCTGAACATGTATACATTCGCGGGACTCACATGTGCGCAATGGTAGTATACCGTCACAGCATGGCTATAGTGACACCAACGTAGATGGCGTTAGTGATGCTCGAGCGTCTGATCTCACAATGAAACGTACAGCCACCCGCACACCTTATATACGTGTCTTGAGCGTGGTCTTGAATCGATAATGCCCGTGTCCTGATGGTGGTGTGCCCCACGGAGCACTTGTGTATTGGCGCATCTATGGGGCATATGTTTGCACATGTATATGTAAGCGTATGGAGAGCAGAAATGATAGTTTAAAAAATAAATAAGGCCATATGAAACTGTCTTTTCGACTGCACACATTCACATTGGCCGAAATTAAAAATAAGAAAGGTAGACGTGATAATCCGCAGAGCTGACTTGCCTATTCGGTGTCTGAGTGCTTCGATTTTTCGAGAAAATTGCCCTCGCGCTGCCATTTGTGTATACATTGTGCTCAGTTATACTGGTCGAGCAACCATTCCGGAAAGCCGTTGGTCGCGGGTTTGATCCCCAGCCCAGGACCGATTTTTCGTCAACCAAGAACCTTTATTTGCGAGAAGTCTTGTTGGATTTGCCTGTAGCTCAGCGCTATAGCTTTCGCGAACGGGTGGTTGTCAACTTTCCCTTACACGGAATGTTGTCTTTCAGATTCGTCCATATAAGGCGAGTTCGGTTCGATGAAACTTCGCTGCCCCTAATGGAGAGCCCTGCGCACACCTATGTTGTTCGCAAAGCTTGTTCGAGTGGGATCCTTGTGGCAGTTCGAGATTAGACGACTCGCGCGTCATGGCAGGTTTGCCACTTGACTGCCTGCATGGAGAGGTTCTTCTCACGCGAACATCGCGGCTAGGTTACTTTCCACTGCCATTCATGCGTTGACTCGCTCACATGACGCAATGTGCTTTCCTTCGAAGCGCGCATTCATAGCTCTGGCAGGACATAATGACTGTTCCACAAGGGATGAAGCAAGTCAAGAGGCTCCATACCGAAGCGAAAGCGAATATCACACATCCTGCAACTGCTCGCGACGTGCCACGGTCCTTATACGGCGGTGTTGTCACGCAGTGCGGAGAAAGATGCGCTGTCGCCTTCGCTGACCGGCGGCGAGGGTGGCCGGAAGCCGTCATGTGGCTGTGGCCGTTAGCCTCTGTCATTAGGAGCCATAAGTCATGGCGTCTGCCGGCGGCGCCTACCTGGCGGAGCAGCGCCTTTATTGCTGCCGAAGCGCGCGCGGGGAGGGGCCCGCGCTGCAGATTTTGGGCATTCGGAAGAGAAAGAAAATGGCGCTCCGCACCGGAGGAGTGATGATTGGTTTTCGGTATGCCCGCGCTTCGGCGACCGCTTTTATGGCCGCTAATAACGGCGATGTCGGTCGTAAAGGCGAGACAGATGCGCGCCTCCGTCGACCCGATGTCTCGCGAGGGACACCAGCAGCTGGGGCCCGTCGGTGTTGTGCATGCCCACTGTGCGTCTGCTCACCGAGCGGACGTCAATGGCTCGCACGGGCGCGCTTGTGGCCTCAGGGGGAGTGTTCGGGCACGAAGCGAGAGGGTCCGAACTGCGCCTCTTCTTGCGACAGTCGCGAGGAGAGCGATTCCTTTCTTCACTTCTATAGAACAATAATCGTGCTGGCATCGCGGTGATTCTTGCGCGCGCGCATCGATAAGCATTTTCTGGGCGTTATATATGCGTACGGTGCCGTTCACTATGAACAACAACTCAACGAAATGTTATCAGACCACGTTTTCACTATCACTTGCAGCTCCTCTCATATATTGTCTGCCTAGGGCAAACGGGGACGGGTAACTGCGCTGCATTTGCATTTGTGTTTGGCATAGCCGTTCAGAACATGATGATGATGATTCCACAGCCATGGCTCGTACCCACTCAGGGGGATCGGCCAAGAATCGATGACTTAATTCAGTAAGATTTTTTTTTATTCAATATCGAAACCACCCACCGGAAAAAAGAAAGAAAAAAGAAAAGACACCATGCTGTAAACTTCTTCTTTTTTTTGCAAAGTCGCCAATTTTAGCCAAGAGTCGCTAAACTAAAATGATGATGATGATGATAACTTTTTCTCGGAACCTTGTTTTTTTATTAAGCACCTGAAGAAGTTTTTTTTTTTCTTTTTAAACAATGTTTTACATGAATTTCTTTAATGGCAAATGAAGTTGAACTGCGCTGCTACCTACTGGCTACGCCACTGTGACGCGGTGAGCAGCTGTAGTCCACCTGTTTGCGGTGAACTGTAAATCATTCGCCGTTTAGCCCATCTATAACTGGAACGAAAGCGCTTGGAACGGCCACATTGCACGCTAAAGATCGCTGCGCCACAAGCAGCTTTATCCTGTATACCGTGGCCTCATTTATCGAAGAGAATTCTGAGCATTCAACTGTGCTCACAGTTTTCTAATTTTCTATGTGTGTTTTAGAAACACTCTATCTTAAATTCGTAAAGTTCCCCAAAAGGTTGCTAAGACTCCAAAAATATAGAATTGTCGCTAGCAAGACTGAAAAGACGCTAAATTTAGCGAATTTCTCGCTAAATTAACACCACTGGTTCAGGAATGATGTGCTGTGTAGCCCGGACTGAATAATAATAATATTAATAAGAATCCCCGGTGGATAACCATAAGTAAGCCTTGTGTAGAACAGTGTTAAAAATATGTCGACCTCCTCGTGTGACGCTTTCAGTCTTTCTCCTATATAATTGGCCTAACGTGCCACGGTCTTCTCACTGTTTTGCTTCGCTCAAATTTCTAGTGCGCATACAGCGTCCCCATATTGATTGAAGTCGACTTGGCATTCAAGAAAAAACAAGCAATCGTGATCGAGGGCATTACCAGGGTCTCAATATAATGTGCTGGACACCAGGTCCTTGTTTATATAAGCCGCTAGAAAGAAGTGGAACAGCTGCATGAGAACAGAAGAAGATCGTTTTTCCCGCATTTTTCTAAATGAAACACGACGTTACCCTTTCTCCCCACGGTCGTTATGAGTCACTGACGTTTCATTCGATATTTCTTTACTGTATAACCTTCTTTTCGGGTCTTCTTCGCTGTATTTTAAATAAAACAATTGATTTAACTTTCATTGTTAAAATTATTCTATATGAAAAGACAGCGCATGCAATCTGCAGCTCTATGCTACACCAAAAACCCGCAGAGAACAGATTTGCTCGAACGAATGAAAAAAAAAGGTATATTCATGTAACGCCTGTCATATCGGTTGATATCAAGAAGAAAAAATGGACATGGGCCGGGCATGTAGCGCGTAGGCAGGATAACCACTGGTCACTAAGGGTAACTGACTGGTTTTCAAGATAAGGCAAACGCATGAGAGGGAGACAGAAAATTAGGTGGGCAGATGAAATTAAGAAGTATGCAGGTATAGCGTGATAGCAAAAAAGCCAAGGACCGGGTTGATTGGTGGAACATAGAAGAGGCCTTTGCCCTACACAAGACGTAGTTAGGCCGACGACGAGGACGATGATGATTGCCTTTCCATTTAAATTCCAGGAAAAAAAGAACATAACAAATATCACGTGTGGGAGTGAACGTGATTTCAATGTTGATAAGAAGGCACAAATAATCTTATCCTATTTTTCACTTTATAGAACAGAGATCATGATAGCGAAATTCAAACGTACAGTACTGCAGCCGTGTCTATGTTAAATATCCAACCGTACTTTTTTTACACCACACCACTTTTTCTTAAATATGCAGCTAACGCATCCGCAGATAAACTATGCGTCGAGGCGTAAGTACTTTTCAGTTGACAAAGCTACATTGGCTAAACTGCTTAACAAAAAGATGTTAATTAACTTCTTACTTACTAGCTTCAGGCTTCCTGTTTATATAAAAAAATTGTAGGGCGTCTCAGTATATAGGATAAATATTTTTTTCTGTGTTGTTTTAAAAAATAACTCCCCCCAACCCCCCCCCCCCTCCAAAAAAATTGGGCGCAACTAGAGATAGTCATCATTGAATTTCAAGGTCCTGATCCAGGTTATGTCGAAACCGAATGTACCGGGTGCGCCGAAAAGGTGGCCGCTCTGTTTCGTCTGACAAGTAATTTCTGATCTTTTGAGTTTGATTTATTGTTTTATTTTCTGTACTTAACCCGGCTTGACTATCTCCCCCTCCCCCCCTTCTGTTTGGGCAAAATGGAAAACTCATGCCTCTGATATTGCGAAGACAAATATAGATCGCTATAGAGCAGTAGTAATTTTCAGATATCTTTTAAGCAAATATGACTTGCCTCGACATTACAATCTAACACGTCACCTAAGCAATTAACTGAAAAAGTAATTAGTTGACACTCTAAAGTGGCCATCTGGACATTATTATTGGTCGTGCGTCTACTGTCCACCTCGTTAGGTAATCCATCTGAGCCGGTCGAGTTGCGTCATATGCTTCATACGATTCAAACTAGAGATCTGTTAGAACCCTGTAAAAATGTAGTGATATCATGTACTTACCGTGGTGACTGACGACTCAAAAAAAGAAGTTGGGGTATTCGTAAAGTATTTCCTGTTTTCGAATGGTGATTTTCGCTTCTTCCGGCCGACCGTGTATCCGTTTCTCTTGGAGAATCGTGGGCGGTATATAGTTCTGTGCTTATGACGCGTAAATAGAGCCGATAAATATATTCTGTAATAGTCGTAATTGGTTTTCCATGCACCTCGGGGCGTCTGTCGATAGGCTGCATTGCAGCTTTTGCGATGTTCAAATCAATATTAAAATTCGTTAGGATGTATTTCTAAATGAAACGTATAATTTATTGTCACAGGAGTCAATCTAGCTCGTCAAATTGACAGGAGTGAGTCTATCTCATCGAATTTTCATTTCGTCAGCTTTTAGCGGTGAAATGTTGGATGTAAATACATACACAGTATCACATGAGAATTATATATGCAGTCTACAACGAACTTCCCAGATTTTAACAGCATATCTGCTCTTTGCGAGTTTGATACATGTCATCTGAGAAGACCTGAAGTAGCGATAAGTGAACAAGGGTAGGCGTGCGGTATGAGACCGCACACCTAAGCCTGGTGAAGGTGGGAGTCTCACCTACCTTCACCGATAAGACGTTTTTGTAATAAATGTGAAATAATAGAATATTTTCTAAAATTTCTCTCCAGCTTTTTATTATGTCAAGAAAACATGCGTTCCGTGCTTATTGTTCTAAATTACATCCAATTTTCAAAACTGTGCCATATTTGGCTCTTCAACGCCTGGCTCCATTGAGAGGAAGGTTTGTGCTGCCATCTAGTAATTTCTTGTAGGGTCAGTGATATTTAAGCTTTTAAACAAATGTTGATCCATTCACGGATGCGCCTAATGTGAAGTGCAAGAAAGCAAGAAATGTCACGCCTATACATTGTCAAGGTCCTATGCCTCTTCAGAGGGCTCTGTGTGGTTCTGTTCACACTGGTGTGGTAGCGCATTCACGCGGAAAGTTTTGATGACTCACATATTATTCTGAATGCTGTGGCCTCATAACGTTGGATGATGCATATGGATGGGAATCGACGCTTTTGAATAAAGGCGCCTACGCCCAGAACGATTTAAACAAGCGTACGGCGAGGCATTCGGAATGAGGTTTAACATGAAGCGACGCGGAACTGGCTTGCTAACAGAGCTTATGGTATAACGCCCGTAAATGATCGTTGAATGCAGCCGCTGCGACCGAGGGCGACAGGAAACGGCCTGGCCGAACCGGCTTATGAGGAGCGATTTTTCTCGAGCGACCAGACGGCCTGGCCAAGGAATGCGCATCATGGCCGAGGTCATTCGCTGACCCGACGCCTGTCAATAACTCGCGCCATTACAGCCCGCGTGCAGCACTGCTTGACGGGGCGGATACTGGGCCTCCTTATACACCGGTACGCTCTCCTGCGCTATTATCGTCATCGCCATTATGCACCACGCATGCGTAATACCGTGCCTTGTTTCGCAGGGGAGCATTTTCGTTCGTGCCCCCTTTTGATTTGTTGCGGGCTTTCGTTGCCGCCCGGTCAAAGTTTGTGTTTTGTTTCGACGGGCTCTACGCGTCGGCGCATCCTACACTCTTTTTTTTTCTCTTACGTGGTTTGATCAGCTTCATTAGTTATTTATGCCGCGTCGGCCGCTTTTTTTTTTCTTCCCGTTTGTGTTCGTGCGACGATATAATTTTGGTCGTCTGCTACCTCTGTTGTCTGCATGGCTGCTTGTTTAGGGAAGATTTCCACTAAGAGGGGCGAGGGGGGCGAAAATGCGTTCTTCTGATTGGTGGACGCGTGCAAGATTGATGGTCCAATTGGTGCTTTGATGAGCGCCGTGACGCGCCCTCTGGTGGCGTCGCCTAACTTGCCAGGTGGCCTGTTCGCCCTCTCGCGTGAATACGAAGCGCTTTTTACGTTGGCGTTTCCTCTTGGGCGGGGGGACCGGCGAGTCTGCTTATTAACTCTCGCACGCACGACCTCCGATATTGGAGGGGTCAAAACTAACGCGCCGGAACGACGCTTTTCGTGGCACGCCGAGCTGCCGTGGTGCACGGCACGCCGAAAGATGGCGCCAACGGCCCGCTCCGGACGACGTCGTCGAAGTTAGCAACAGCATCGCTCGGAGGCGATACTACGCACCCAAGTAACTATTTTTACGAACTGTGTGTTAATAGAGGGACGAAAGCAGGGACTTCGCCAGAGAAGCAGCTTCACATGCACCTTATGTCAGTATTAATGTTCCCGATTTTAACATCGCTTACACACACCAGGAAATTAATTTTGTACTATGTGTGGAAATTATCGTGCACCCAAACCGGGCTGAGAACAGCGGGCGCGGTACCCCCGCGTGACATAGCTTGTTTGACATGAGTGTGGCGAGCGCTAGGTTTGCTGGACAGGAACTCAAACAGGTGATAATCATCGCTTGGTAATACACCTCGAAGGACGTACACAGACAGTAGTGTATGACAGCTACACGTATCACGCATGGAAGAACCTGGAGAAGGGAACAGGCAGTGCAAGTCATCGTGAATTTTTTTTTAATACGCGTATTACAGGACAGGCATGAAAAAAGAAATCTAATGAATTATTGTTTAGCTGATTCGTTTGTTTCGCTATGGAGACGCAGGAATAGATAATAATAATAATAATAATAATAATAATAATAATAATAATAATAATAATAATAATAATAATAATAATAATAGAGCGCAGGGAGGAGAGAGAATGAACGGCGAGAAAAGGAAGCATGCACCTACCCTTTCCTACACGCTCTCCACACACGCGGGCGCTCCGCCGAGCTCCCGTGATTCCACTCACTGTCTGCTACTCCGCCCGCACCGCATTCTCCGGCTGCTAGGGGTGAGGATAAGCGCGCGCGCCCACAGCTGTTGCAATGGGTGAGAGAGAGTAGAGAGATAACACCTGCCGGCGCGCGGACACCGACCGACGCCCGACTTGCTCCGACTAAGAAATGCATTCGCATTTAAAAAGCGGAGCGGTGTCGAGAGCAGCAACGCAAGTATAAACGGTGAAAGCGGAATTGTGCAACAGTGCATGAATGCGTCCAAAGATCATGAGCCCGAGCAAGAATGTCACCGTCTGCAGTCAATCACGCCGGAGAAACTAGTGAAGAGGTAGGTGTATATGATAAAACGCGAGCATCGCTTCACTGGGGATGCATGTCTTGTTTTTTTCTTCCATCTTATATCAGCGTCATGGTTCCGTGCGTTTGTTTTTATACATATGATCCATGCCAAACGAGGTTAAATGGTACAACCCCAGGTACATACATAGACGTTCTTGCTGCTTTCGATACATTGCAATTATCTTTCGCGGGAAATGCAGTTGCAAGCCTGTCGATCTTTCAGTCCACACCTTCCATGATTTTACGGTGTTCGCAACGCACGTTGAAGAAAAGATTGGACTTTTTCTTCTGAAAACAAAGGAAGGCGTCTTGACTTTGCAGCATTCCATGAAGAATGCAATTTGAAGTTTGCAAATAAATCTAATAAACGTCGATGATAAATCGGTATGTGAACAAAAAACGTCGCAGTTTCACACCAATGGTGAAGCAATGGGTGGGACAGCAGCAAATTGGAATGTTATACAAAGCAAGACTAGCAGCGTATACTTCCTCAGTAAACGCGACTGGATTAGCTCTACGCCATACGTCATTTCCTGTCGCCAAGAGCCCTCGCCAGTGGTCCCTCGTCCTCGGACTCCTGCGACGTCTCAATCTTTCCTACCTTCTCCTCACTTCCGTCGTTCGCTGTCCCTGCGCCTCGCTCTCTCTTTCCGCTCTCTCTATCTCTTTACCTTTTAACCCTATCCTTTTGATCCCTTCTCTACTCCCATCCCTCGTGAGCCACTGTTGAGGTGTCCTCCCCCTGAGAGACAGTTACGGGACTCACTTTTCTCTTCTTTTCGTTTAAAATCCCCCCCCCCCCCCTCCCGGCCGCTGCAGCGAGTGTAGTGAGCTTCGTGCTATAGACGCAAGTTTGATGGTCTATCTCTTGATATTCTCTAGAGATTTGCGGGTGGCCGCACTCGACCATTCCCAAGCCAAATACGCATTTCCTTTCGCTAGTACACAGCCCGACACCTTAACCTCTCACCGGCGCCTATCTTCGTGCGCTTTTCGCGCGGCTGAAGGATGGAGGAGTGCTTACTCTCTTCTTGAGCAGTAATCGACGGCAGCTCTTGCTCTGTTGAAGTTGTATACTTAACATGCGATGCGTGGCGATGTTATTAAAGACGATAGTCTTCCCCCTGAGAGACAGTTACGGGGCCCACGTTTCTCTTCTTTTCATTTAATATCACTTCTGCCTTTCTTGGGGACCTTCAACGCAAAAATTTTGGTCTGTCTGCCGGCCAATCGTCTGTTTGTCCGCCAAAACGATACCGAAAAGGCGAAAATCCAACCTTAGCCGCAGCACCTACCAATATTGCTAAGTTTCAGGTTTCATACTTATGCGATTGTCAATTAAAATTAATTATTGTGCTTATCTGAGGCACAGTAACAACACGTCAATATTTCATATGTGTCTCTTTATACTAGAAAACGCATACAAAAGTAATTCTATGGACCGCAGCGTTTATCACGCTGCACTGTCAATGCAATGCTTTGCACGCAAAGGGAAGTGTTTCCAATGCTTTGCTAAGACGAGCACGGTCGTGGCACCTACCCTTCGCCTTGCGTTCTACACCTTATCGCCTCCGAGACAGGTGAGCACGACGCGCGCTTCGTTTTCAGGGATAACTGCCAGATAGCGCTCATGTGCCTCGATGCGCTCGTTCACCTCCGCTGCACGCATCGAGGCACTTTAACGCAGCGCCTCCAGAGTACCATTCACCGATTTGCTCGCGCAGAACACCAAGTAAACGTTTTGTTCACTCTCTTCAGACGCAAGACTATCGTCTTTCGACGACTTTTGCAGTGAAACATGCCGATATGGGGCCAATTTTTGATCTCGACATTATACGAATCACCACGGTGGACAGTGATGGCGAAAACCCGGTCAGTACATATGATAGTGTATGCATTGCTATCGCAATGAAAGAAGCAAACCGAGAGCTCAGGAAATTGGGGTGCCTGACAGAGTAGCCCTGAGACAGTCATCATTCAACACACAGCTGGCATGTTAAAAACCAGTGCATTCACTCCTGCGATCGTTTAGCCCAGTTATATATACTGGCGTTCCCACAAGACTCGTCAAATGCATCTTTCTGCCTCGCAAGGAGTCATGTACCAACGTATCCGTTGGTCTGGCAGGCTCTTTAAACGGACAGTAAACAACCCCAAGGTCCAAAATTGTTGTAAAGAGAAATATGTGCACCTTTACTTCGTAAACATGCTGCCGCAAGAATTTAGCGAATAGGTGCCATATTAAGGAAGTTACAGAGGCTAGAACATCGCGTTCAGCTGGTTTCAAATTTTCGCGCGGTCTCGCCATCCTCCTCCTTTAGAGGAAGGGAAGGCGTAGCCCGTCGTCGTGACTCTGCCCACTCCGGCAATGTGGCAAGACGTCAGCGATTGGCGTCATCGGGGAACTCAATCAGTCGCAACACACTTCCGCTAGCTGCGATGCCTGGTTGTTTTCCGTTTACCCGGTGCTCATGCTTTTCTCCGCAGCCCAGTCGCTCGATTTGCGGCCGACAACGATTTTCAGCAAAACTGCGTTCCAAAACCCGGACATGAAGTTGGCCCGAATTTTCTGGAGTTCAATTTTTTGGGAGCAGACTGCCGCGCCATCTGAAAGCAAGAACACAAAACACAAATAATGTGTTTAATAGTTAGAGTGCCCATCAATAGGTAACGCGACAATCTGCTCACTCCCAAAAACTGGGTCAGAGATGTGTCCGATTTCGACGCATGGAACCTATGGGGAGTTTCGCAACTTGTATGAAGGAATAGCTCTGTCGCAGATGTGGGTGGGCACAGGAACTGTCGTTGACTTCACTACTGTTTGTTGAGACCTGGTTTAGACCAATCGACGAGCTGCGTGCTCCGTCACTTAGCCGATCACCGAGTTGTCGTCACTGCGCGTGCAAAGAGATCGGGTAAGGCGTAGGAAGGGAGCGCAGGAATTGTTTTTAGGCACGAAATCCAGCGAGCATTCTGGTCGACTGGTCGTGCCCACGTGACCTGCGACGACAGCGCAGCTCTGGCCGACTGGCTCGCCCTACGCCGTCTCCTGACGCCGACAAGAGCTTTTGCTGAGTTGTGGCCCGTCCTCGGACTTCTGCGTTCGTGTCCTTCTTCCCTCTCTTATACCGTATGTGGCTGTCCCTGCGCCTCTCTATCTCCCTGCTCCTCTCTATCCCTATACATTTAATTCCTCCTTATCCTTTTTAATCCCTCTTTACCCCCCATCCCCTGCGCAGAACTGTGGATGTTCTTTCCATTGAGAGAGAGGCAGTAACGTAACTGCGCTTATTTCTTCCCTTTCCCCTTTCAAAAGTCACTTAATTGTTTTTCGAAATGGAGGCGGCGCGCAGCTTTGTAATATTCAGACAACGTCATCGCTGCGGTCTACTCTACGAATTACCGAGCCTGTTGACTGGCCCTCTACAGAAACCGTAGCGCGGCCCCTGGTGTGTGAGAAGCGCTCGCTCAGTCTATGCACGGCGGCGGCGACAGCGTGAGTGGATTGCGGAAAGCACGGTGCGGGGGAGCCGGCCTTCGAGGTAGGCGTTCTTTGTCTTTCAATCGCTGACCACGGGGGCGGCCGCCGGCGCTCAGGGTGAGACGAAGTAGCTGCCGCCGAGCAACAATCTTCCCCGCCTTTGTGAACAATAGTGTAGCTGCCAACAGCGCGGGAAGAAGGTTAAACGGCTGATGGATCAGCGCGGATTGGCTGATTTGACACGAGACCCGTGCAACGATGATGGATCACCGGCAGGCCTCTCTCATCGGCTCCTTGTGTTTCTTCCCCATTCTCTTCGCTGCGTGTCGACCCCCCTCTTTATTATTTGGACCCGCAGTGTATTTGGGTCGCCTGGGATTAGACCCCACATATACGCTCCGCGGGCTCCTCTGGCGATGCTGTCGGTTCGCTGAAGCGCCGCGTTCGTCACTGTCTTGCCGTAGTATATGTTCTGGTGAATACCTTCCACCTTTATCTTTTTTTTTCCCTCGTCTTCGGTCCCCAGCCTTCCGACTTCGGAATGCGCTCGCCTCGCTGACTATCACAGCGATTGCGCCCGACATGCAAATGCCTCTGAGTATGCGAGCAAACGTGCTAGTTTGTTTGCGTGTGGCTGCTGACTGTTGTAAGACTCTTAAGAATAAAAAAAAATTCAGAACAGGGTACAGCTATGAGAGCACCCTTCTTGGAAGGACTGCGTCCCTCTTCACCGCTGCTGCCTCGCGGGCCTCTCAAACGCAGTCCATATTATGCGTGAGCTCCGTGTTCTTGTGTTTTATACACCAGTTATAATAACAACATACGCGCACGACCGGAGAGAAGGGGGAGTCCTCGGCCGCACACGTAAACATTACGACTGGTTGGTATTCTTTTCCGGGCCTTCGGACGACACAACGCGCCCAGTTGTCGGGGTGCGGCCCAGTGCAGCCTTTGTCGTCAGCGGCTTTTCCTAAAGCCTGGGTATAAATGGCTATGCCGCACGGGCTGCTCGGTCTGCAGCGCGCCCCTTGATGCTCGTATATGACCGGAAGTCGTTCAGCCGTCGGCGGCCTCTGATGCGAAGCGCCTTCGAACGCCGAGGCCGGCCCGCGCGGACTCGGTCACAGAAGAAAGCGGCACTGTCGACTCGCGTATATAAGCTTGCGTATGCAGTTCGGATTTGCAGTGTATCTGTGTGTACATACACACGAAGAATTTGCAGACACGGATTACGTCATTCGTATAGACACATCTACGAAGTGCATTTTGGCGTTGAAATGTAATGTATTAGGATCGCGTTGCTGAGAGTACTATTTGGATGCTCGTATTACGCACGACCTGTCGTATTCGCTGGCGAGGATGACGAAGCCTGCGTTGAAGTCAAGCTGTGCGACCGTTCCCGCGTTTGAAGGGAATTGTACTCTACTCGGTGTTTTACTATGCAGTGAGAATGAGAGCTGTAGAAAGCAGTCACGGAGAAAGGAGAGATAAGTTAATACCTGCACCCTAGCTTGGCCTTTACAGCCATCTTAACGCATTTCCTTGATCGCCAGTGCAAGTCACTTGAATGAGGAATAATGGACAATTTATTAACAGTTATGTTTAAGGATACTACACTGGCTGACATCACAGGAAAGTGTAATTTGATTTAGTAGTTTCTACTTTAGTTATAATGCATTTAACGCGACTGTTTGTCAGAATTGAAACGGTCTTAAATAAAAGTGACCAACAGGATGGCATACGGTGATCGATGCAGTTAATAAACCAACTTTTCTTTTTCTTTGTTTTTTTATTTATGGGAAAGGGGGACTCATTTAAAATCTGAAAGAACTTCTGTATTGAGTTTACCACTCTTTCTTGAAATGTTGAAATCCGCGTCACGTAAAATATTACCCCAAAGCGCATATGGAACAAAGTTTGACATATTCTCTGCCTTGACGTGGATTGCATGCATTTCTCGTTGAGTTGTCCATGATGAGTGCGTTCTTCAATGAACTGCAGTTGGTGACGAGTAGGACAAACGCAAACTGAGCAAATGTCAGCTCCCATAAGTTACACGTTTTTCAGGACGTGCGCAACACAACTGGGTTATGTGGTGAAACCAGATTGCAGGTCTCATCGGGTTTCATATAATCCGGGCTAAGCAGTTGCCGCAAATAGTCAAGTCGGGATTTAGGACTTCTTTTACTCCTTGCTACTAACCTTACCAGCTAAATATTTGCCTTTCTTAACTCGATCCTCATTGTACTCGACAAACTCTAATATGTAGAACTTTGACTGTGTAGATACGTCCGCTATGCATTTCACTTCGTACGGCTTCTGGTTTGAGCGGGGCCCTTAAAAACAAGACTTCTATAACGGCGTTTCGTCGTTTTACAAACTGCATCCGCCACAAGTGAAGCGTGTGTATAGTGCCTCTTGTACGGCATGCAGATTCTCCGCATCTCTCTCTATATATTTACAGAGCTTCCTCAGCCATGGAACCCCGAAACTTACGCTTTGTACACATTGTAACACCTTACACGTCTTCAACGACCGCCGTACGTTTCTAATGGCTTGCATTATTTTGTCTCTGGCTTACAGCCTCTTGCGTTTTATCGTCCTACTATACCGGGTGCTCATCTGTGCTGAAATATTTGTACGCGCACCTCCCGCAGCCTATATGGGGAACTATTTTGGTGGGAAAAGGGATTTGGTGGGCTGTGAACAAGCTACAACATGAGCCGCGGTGTACGGCGCACACTTAAAGAGTACGTCTGCACATGCACTTCTGGGGACAGGTTATTAGTCAGGAGGTGATTGCTACTAATTGAGTGGAACTTAGCGCTTGCCCCATTTTCTGTCGACTTCTCTCGGCAGACTGTGTCTCAGTAGTAGGAAGCACGAGTAACGGGGGGTGGGAAGGGGGGTCGGCTCTCGCATAAACGTTTTCGAGGGCTGTGATTATATTATTACTTCCTCCGAAACGGACATTTTTCAAAGGGCGCTCCTCAAATGCGATTAGCCGCTTACTTGTCGGAGGGCCAAAAAACGGGGCCGGGAACTCGGGGAGGGTTAATCTAAGGACCGTGCACAGTACGTGGGAGAGATAGGTGGCTGCTAGGGAAAGAGGGGGAGTGAGGTCCGGTGGATGGCCATGCTGAGCGGCCGCCACGGCAGCACCGGTCGTGCACCGTCCGCGTGGACTGGACGTCCGCGAGGCCGACAAATGGTGGCTGGGAAACCAATTGATCTGCTCCACCGTTGTGCCGGGCAATTAGCGTTGAGCAGGTATGGATGCAAGCCGCATGCAAGCCGGCCGTGAGGAGCTGCCGAAGAGGATCGGCTGCGCACGCTCACACGACGTGCGAGATCATCGACCGCAGATGGCACCTGCAGCCATCGGTGCGGCGCACTTGAGTGCCTCGAAGAAAGAGAGGTTCGCCGCGATATATCCAGCCTCGCTTCTTTCTTCTCGAAGAACGGCGGTCAAGTTCACGGCTGCCGCGCAGATTCGTGCCGACAGTCCCCGGAAAGCTTGACGCGTAATTGTCGAGAGAAGCGGGTGTAGGTATATATACACGGGAATGGCCGCAGGACAGGCTGCAAGAACAAAACCAGGGAAACGAGGAGGGGGAGGAGCGGCATTTATTTGTTTTGGGTTTAGAAGCGATGGCAGATGGGAAAGTTGAAAAGTTCTTTCGCAGTTGAAATAGAGGGGCTAAGACCGATTTGAGAGGAGTGCACTGTGGGGAGTGTGGCGGTAAACTTTGCAGTATAAGTGTGACAGCTTTGTCAATCTCTATTGCGACATTAAAGTACGTACAATATACACAAGCGGTTGGGCAAATGTAGAAATGTGATAACTGTGCACGGTGTCCCATCAGCTGAGTGTGACATTGTGCGATGAGCGCCTCACGTCTGTACTGCGCCTCAATTTCCGTATAGTTCAGCTTAATTTAGCGCGTGACTTGTGATAAAAACGGAGTTGGTGTTCCTCGTCCAACACTTCGATTACTAGGTGAACTCCACGAAAGCCGCTGGGAATTCTCAAATCCACAAACGTATCGTGAGCGGTGTTGTCACAAGAGACTTATATGCCGATAGCCACACACTGTCCCGTCATAAAGCCCGATGAACAGTTGCGATTCTTCTGCTGAGTTTTGAGGCACATGGTAGCTTGGTGTAATTACGGGTCATGTACCAAGAAGTAGCAACCTGTGGCTTGTATATTACAGTGTTCTGAGAATCTCTGGAGAGAGAGAAAGGTTTGTTGATACAGAAAAGCTGAGAAGTCGGCCTGAATTCATGTTCTAGCCTGCTACTCAGCGTTAATAAAGGGTAAGGGGTGGAAAAGAAAGTACAGATAGAAGGTGTTGATGATGAGGAGGAAAGTGGCGATGAAGTAAGACCTTGGATCAATTATAGCCTCTTGTCGAGTTCTGTATCTTTTAAAAACTTGGTCAGCGCTTTCATAATACCGTGCTGATCATGGGGTGTTGGTCCCAACAGAACTCTTTCGGAAACTTGCTGCTTGGTACATTTTGTCAAGAGGGTGGCCATCAAATTTCTTTGCGTGATATATCGTTGGCAGACGCACAAGATATGTTCAGTTGTTTCAGGGATGCCACAGGCCTCACAATTGGGGATGTCTGCACGGCCGATAACGAATAGGTATAACGACGAGTAAATGCCACACCTAATTGTAACCGGTGCAATAGGCTTGTACTGCACTTTTTTATGATTAGCGGTAATATAACATGCATATCTGAGTCAAGTTCGTGAAGTTAGTATCCGGTCGTGAAAACGGAATAGTCAATACTGCGGCGTCGCCGGGAGCCATCTTTGCCTCCGAGAATCTCTGGAAGCTTACAATGAAATGATGGAGAGAGCGGAGTAGGGAAAATGACCTGAATCCATGCCAAGCAGCGCAGGAAACATCACCATAAGCGGGACGTGAAAAGAAAAAGAGGGGAAAGACGATAAAGAGGGTAAGACAGAGAGGTTGACCAAAGAATATCCCCACTGTGGTACAAGCGTTGTACTGGGTAAAAGAGAAGTATATAAAAGTTATGAGCGAGAGAGAGAGAGAGAGAGAGAGAGAGAGAGAAAGAGAGAAAAGGTGATTGGGCTATTCCAAACGGAGGTGCGAGTTCTGTCGTGAATATTTTCTCAAAGTGTCGCACACTCATAGTCGAAAAAAATCCTCAAGTAAGGCACGTCGCTAATGTCAGCGTTTCAGGTGGGCTTGTTTTCGTAAAGTTAGTCGGTACCTTGGTGAAGGCAAGTCCACTTGCAGAAAAAGTTTCCTAAAGCGACATTTCTTTTCAAGCATTTTTGTTCATCTTTCCGAGCTTCCATGTTTCCCTGAACTTTTGCCTTGCATGGATACAGACGTACGTTGTCCCATAGCGCATGCAGGGCGTCGCACAGTGACAGAGACCGCGTATATATTCTGCGGTCTTTCACATGTAACACACTGGCCAATTTGTTAAGCCCTCAATAGCATCCGAAAATTTTTGTTTTCGACTTCGCCTAGTCAGTTGAGGGCGTCAAAGCGAAGGACACTCATAAAGAAGGTCTGTGATTGTTTTGACCATGCCGGCGCATAAGCAGCGTGCTATTGATGTTGCTAAGTCATTAACGGGTTATAGAATGGCCGAGTCACTTTGTCACATGCCGGGGTCTCTCGCATATTGGCTAACAAATGGACAAGTGGCGCACGACCTGCTTTTCAAACGCTTTTTTTCATACCCACAATTACACCGATAGGAGGAGACTGTGTGTTTCGCAAGTGGTCTGCGTGAACAAGTATATATACATTTTATCGAGGTCAGACAGCTGCACGCACCAGTAACGCGAGGATACCCTCTGCAGACGAATAAAGAACGACTTTTAGCCTTCAGCAGACGTTGCCTCGAGTCATGGACGACCGCTTGCCAATACCTGTAAAAATTATGTGCTTCTAATCGCATTCTACCTGTAATAATTGTCGCGAGCCTTGTTCTGTTCGCTTTACGCCCACTGATCACTCCAGGCTCACGGCTTTATCATAGGGCGGCGGTAGCTTCTATGTATACATGAAGCTATTGTACTGAAACATTGAGTGCTACTAAAGCAACATTGATGCGGCCGTTTAGCGTGAGTTATAAGCGAAAAGTCTAAACTAAAGGTTAAAGTGAATTGGTGTGGAGCATGGTGCAGTAGGGGTTAAACATGAGAACATGACGGTGCAATTGAGAATAACCAGAAGAAGTAGCGTTACAGACGAACTTACAAGTCTTCTTTTCTGTTTGGTGTCATTTTGCAAGTAAAGGAAGGCTATACATGGTGACAGGGGTGGGTGATAAGTGAGTGACATGACAGGGGCGATATTAGCAGTTAGTTTTGTTAGTTCTCATTAACATTACGTCTAACGAAGAAAACTAGCATTTAAATTTACGTTTCTTTCTTTCAGAATTCTTGTGCCCGAGTGATGTGAAAAGTACAAGCAATGTTAATTCGATAAAAAAATTTTGAGCTCCGCATCTTTTTTTTTTTTTTTGTCATGCTGGTAGTGAAGGTCACTGTCCAGAAGGCAAAAAACATAAACATATCTTTTTCGAGTCCACCAAAAAAGAGATGACGCAAGCTGCGAAACTTGAACTTTGCTACATAGTGTACGTATTCACCACAAAAGTTCTGTATCTAATATTATTTGTCAAACTTCAATGAAAGATGCTGTGAGTACTACTATGAAGGCTGGGCATCGAAGTGAAGGTTAAATGATCTTTATTTGGTCTTTAAGAATCCCAATCAAATACCTCCCGAAGTGGGGTCCACCGCAGTTGCTGGCCACGCTCACGCCGGTATACTGGAAGACGGTATGGCCCTCCGCCAGTTTGCAGGCCTCCTGGGACATTGATATGATGCCTTCAACGAGCTGTATAACTTGAGAACAAATAAGGATGTTTTTGCTCCCCTCCCACTTTTTTTTTTGGGGGGGGGGGGGGTGTTGAATATAGGACATGAATAGCCTACAACTTTTGTGGCTTCGCTTTCTTTCACCATGCACACGCAAGACTCAAGCATGCTGATATTAATGGAGTTGCATCTATAGTTTTCTGACATTTTCAATCCTCATATTTCTAGTTTTCTCCACTTCCCCTTCCCTGTTAGAAAATCGGCAGGCTAGAATATATCGCGTCAGGCCTACACATTCCACTCTAACTCAAAAGGGAGTTAACGTGCTTTTTAAATAGACTATATATATACATAGACGAACTGTTGTGCAAGCATGAAGAATAGCAAAAAAAGAGAGGCATGAAAGAGTTCAGTTTTTTTTTCTTTTTTTATCTTTTGTGTTGCACAGTATGCTACCCGTTCATCGAAATGAACCAACAAGTCAGCAAAAAGGTCTTATTGCGTCATATAAATGACAAGTCAAGATTCACCAAAATGATTCAAAAGACTCCCCCCCCCCCTTTTTTTATTTAGTAGAGTGCATCTGAATTTTTTTCTGTTACCTCTGTTACGACTTCACTACGTTGCTTTATAGCAGTCTCAACCAGTGCACAAAGTTTGAATGAAGCCACACAAGGTCCTTGAAAATCAGCTTTTGAGGCATCGACTTGAAATAGAATTTTGTTAGTTTTGTATCGTTTCGTCCATCTTTGGCTAATAACCTCGAGTAGAGAATGGAATCGTGAATAAGAATATGAAATGCGAAGGATTTCTTTGCAAACTGCAGAAGGCACAATGAGTGTTTCCATCCATCCATATCCATCCATCCATCCATCCATCCATCCATCCATCCATCCATCCATCCATCCATCCATCCATCCATCCATCCATCCATCCATCCGTCCGTCCGTCCGTCCGTCCGTCCGTCCGTCCGTCCGTCCATCCATCCATCCATCCATCCATCCATCCATCCATCCATCCATCCATCCATCCATCCGTCCGTCCGTCCGTCCGTCCGTCCGTCCGCTTTGTAACACCTGCGTAAAAGCAAAAATAAAAAAATGCAGCACAGACAAATTTTCGCCAGCCACTTCGTATGAAGCCGACTCCCGCAAGGCCTGGGATCTGCCGACTTTGTTTTATAGAAACGGCCGCCGAATACCGAATCGAATATACACTCAATTCTAAAGCGACGTGAGCTATGATCACTAGGAACCCATATTTTGAAAGAACAAAACGAAGCTAATATTGATGCCTCGTGTATACCCTTCCCCAATATTAGTCTCTCCTCTCTGCTGACATATACCCATCGCTGTGATGTTATTGTTTTTTTTTCTTATTGGTTTAATTTCAGGCATAGTCTCTCTCTCTTTCTGCATGACGCGAAATCGACAGTTGGTAAATAAATATATAGGTGAAAGGTTTAATTGTTGTGGCCAACAGGACTTGTTTCCGAAAAAAAAAAGAAACAACACATGATGGAGTATACTATAGAATATTGAATACTATCTTAGGAGGGGAATTTATGTTTAAAATATAGTCTGTGAAGTATTCTTACAATTGGCTTAACCGGAAAATCGCCCCTATAGTGCGGAAATATAACGAAAGCGTATACAACAACACTTACTGTTTCGCAGCGTGAGCACGAAATATAGCGAGAGCTGCGTTCTCACCAAATGGACCCCGTCGTGGTGGTCTAGTGGCTAAGGTACCCGGCTGCTGACCCACAGGTCGCGGGATCGAATCCCGGCTGCGGCGGCTGCATTTTCGATGGAGGCGGAAATGTTGTAGGCCCGTGTGCTCAGATTTGGGTGCACGTTAAAGAACCCCAGGTGGTCCGGATTTCTGGAGCCCTCTACTGCGACGTCTCTCATAATCATATGGTGGTTTTGGGAAGTTAAACCCCACATATCAAATCAATCTCACCAATAGGGGCGACACGGTCCACCCGGGAAAACATATGGTGCGACGAGCTTTCGTATACAAAATATGACAGCCAGACATCCAGTTGTCGATCCTCCTAAAATGTAACGTCGCATCATGTGATCCCATGGTGTAGCAATCGTTTAGATGAAACCTTCTATACTGCTGTCCATATATCATGAGAATGGGCTACTGATGACGTTTCAGGCTCGACGCAGCTGCCGCGTGAGTCACGGGCAAGCCGCCTCATCGCCAACGAAACACGATCTTTTCAGCTGCGCTTACTTCTGGCCCAGGCCGCCAGGCGCGCCTTGATTTGGCCCATCGGCCGCTCCGGTCTCGCGGTCGGTGGGAACCCCCTGCGAATCTTACCGTGCGCTGGCTGTGAAGCCGTACACAGCGGAGCTCGTAGTCGACGAATCTGGGAAGCCACGCTGCGGCCGAAGCCTCGCTTCGAATGCAGGCGCCGCGGTTTAGTATTTGCGGTTTTGTCCTCGCGGAGCCGGAAACTGCAGCAGTTTATATGGTTGTATCTTACATTTTATAGCTTCGCCTTGCAGTGCTTCAGAGAGCTTTTGTCTATTCCACTCTGTATCTTGTCTGTTTGTTTGTGCGATAGCGCTTGCTTGCTTGGTAGCGATTGTGATAGCTTTGAACGCAAGTGTCGAAAGGCAATCACCATCCACGTGCACCGTTAATACACATGTAAAGTCGTGTTGAAATCTTGCAGCTTAGCGGATACATCTAAAAGACGCACGCATGCACATTGCCTGCATTAGTGCGGTTTACGTTTCAAACAAGTCTTTATTTTAGCTTGTACACACAAACTGGGGATGGAAAGAAAAAAGCAGCGAATTGAACGCCGCTTGACGCGCCTCGCCATCTGTTAGGAGGTTATTACGTTAGGAACGCGTTATTGATTAACACCTGCGCGCAGGAACCATATTCACGCAACATTGTTACTCTGAAACTGCTCGCAAGAGCAGTTGACCGGCAATAGTCAACATTAGAGGCCGGATTTTTAGACACTAATAAAGCGTGTTTCAGGCACCAAAAGTAGGCAGGTTAAACATTGTTTTAGGCCTCCGAAATTATATATAGGCACAGGAAACTTTTATTCATTAATTCAGATAATTTCGAGCCAAGACGTCCGTGACCTGTATGTATACGACAGGATGCAAGAAATGTTATTGTTTATGACAGCGCAAAGGTAACAACGGTTGAACACTCATAGCCATGCATTTCCCGCATGGTTCGCATAACACGGTCTTTCCTTTTATTGTCTAACATTGTGAGTCTAGTGTCACTAGTTGAATCAGTGCACTCCCAAGTCTCTTTCTTTTTTGCTGAGAATGGGAGCTCGTGAACAGATAGTCAGGCGCTAAAAGGCTAGCAAGGAGGGATGCTTCGTATTGGCCGGGTCTATAATCGCGTATAGGGTCGATTCCTTTCATGTCGGTCAACACCTTAAATAGGCCATCGCTAGATTTGAGCATTTTGAGCTGACAGATGTAATACATGCGATGTGTGCTCGCGATTACTCCTGTCAAGATTTGCACTGTCATATACGCACTGCGAAAGACGTGAAATTTCGAACGGAACGCGACTTGCCCTTCTTTTCGCGGGCGCACACCCTAAGATGGAAGGGGTGACGTACAACAAGGAATGGTACTGCTGATGAAGTGACCTTGAAAAGGGGAAGAGGAAGAAATAAGCGCAGTTCTGTTACTGCCTCTCTCTCAATGGAGGGCACCTCTACAATTCTGTGCAGGGAAGGGGGAATGGTAATTAAAGAGACAGAAGAAAAGGGGTTAGAGAAGGTTAGTGAAAAGCACTCTTACGTTGTTCCTTTACGTATATCTGCGGGTTCTGGCATCGCTCACTCTTAATCAGGTCCTGGTTAAATGATGGCTATATACAGAAGACCAGACGAAAAATGTCCCGTTTTCTCGCTATATCCATCACTTCAGGAAGGACCTGATTGGAAGCGTATAGCACGTGACATTGCGGGCATTATGATAGAGG
This sequence comes from Rhipicephalus annulatus, assembly GCA_013436015.1. Taxonomy (NCBI): domain Eukaryota; kingdom Metazoa; phylum Arthropoda; class Arachnida; order Ixodida; family Ixodidae; genus Rhipicephalus; species Rhipicephalus annulatus. Next base: position 229,687 of record WOVY01004168.1, read on the forward strand.
CGATGTGTAACTTGAGTAATGTGTTGTTGAGCAGATGAATGAAATCGGAGGGAAATAAAAAGACACAGAAACGAAATGTGAGCTTGTTCTATTTATATTTTTTATTAAGAAACGCAGCGATATGCTATACACTAATCGTCTTCAGTTTCGCATGCGTTCGTTTTCGGGCTTGCGATGGCTACACAGCACGAGTGGCAAGGTTTTCATGCTTGCCTACTCGCGCCATGGTTTCATGCCTCGTAACGAATGAATTTGGAAAAAAAAATCATCGTGGTACAACGCACTTCATTGGGCACGCATCATCTTCCAGTGTCTAACTACAATTTCTCATGCAGCCTGGTTAGGGGCCCTTTGGGAAGCAATATTAAATTTCGAACAAAACAAAAGCCACGTGCACATGGCGTTTTTCTATCTTTTGATCCACATTCACCTTCCCCCCGAGGCTCCCCATGATTTGGCATTCGTTCTCCACGTTCCTGCGGCTACTCGGAGAGACCTCTTGTTCCCTTCGCCGTGCCACACCCATACAGGCCTTAGGGGCAGTTTTTGAATTCCTTCGGTGCGATTGGCAACTGTGTGTGGAATCCACTCGCCACGTCCTCGCCATGGACGCCGATCTCCTTTCCTTCTTCAATATTTATTTCTGTCTTTCTATTCCTCTGCGGAAGCTGCCATGTGCTCACATTTAGGGCTGCAGAAAGTTTCATCTCTCTAACATCTCCCCTTCCTCCAACCGCTGGCGCTGTATCAGCACCGTGGCGTATTATGGTTGCTGCGTTCCATGTCACTGGTGGTAGCGCTTATTTTTCGGAAGTTGCTCAACTAGAGGATCTGGTCGAACCTCATAGCGTTCGAAAAGGACAATGGTGCGCTGCAACATAAATGGCGGTCCCAAACCATATACTCTAAAACGGAATTTGAGCTGAAATGGTGTTCACATGAGCAGACATTGAAAACAGGAGTTATAGGCACTTATAGGCATTTAGGCACGAACGCCGAAAATAGGCATTTATAGGCACGATAAAATACTTTAAAAGTCTCTTCTTAACTTCTCATTCGTGCTCATATATCAAAGTCACATGATAGAAACGCGAGTAATAAAATAGGCATTTACAATCTGGTCTCTAGTCATCATTGGCATCTATTGAATGCGATGACCAGCAGATGAGAAACAGCACTAAAAATTTTTAATTTAGGTCACGATTCCCAGAAGCTGTCGCTGTGAAGCCTTAAATATGGAGAACAAAATGAAGCAATTTGTCAGTTTCGATTGAGAAATATTCCTTTCGAAAAATACCCTTTGTTTACTTCTTTGAAAGAAGGGTGTTAGTTTTTATAAAATAGAAAACTATGGCTAAAATTTTAATCCCTGAATTTGGCGCCGCAATCGAGTGCACTGCCTCTGATTTCAAGATTTTTGACTCCCTATAGTATCTTTTCAATCGTTTCAATTGTGACACCACTCTTTCTGCAGCGAATCGAAGTTGTGCAAGAGCATGTTACCGAGTGCATTTTTTTCCTTAGGTAACGCTGATGAGGTGCTGTAAACAAGTAGTAACTGTGGAGCCTGACCATGGTCTGGCTCCGCAGCATGGGAGTGAAGTAACTAGAAGAATAAGGATGGGGTGGATCAGATTCGGCAAGCATTCTCGAATCATGAATGGTAATCTGCCACTATCTGTGAAGAGGAGAGTATATAACAGCTGCATCTTGTCAGTATTTAACAACGGTGCAGAAACCTGGAGGCTTACAAAGAGGGTTCAGCTTAAATTGAAGACGACTCCACGAGCGATGGAAATGAAAATGATTGGTGTAACCTTAGGGGACAAGAAGAGAACAGAGTGTATGATGGAACAAACAGGTGTTAAGGACATCATAGTCGAAATCAAGAAGAAATGGTCATGGCCAGGGCGCGTAGCGCGAAGGAAGGGTAACTGCTGGTCATTAAGGATCACAGACTGGATTTTATGCAAGACAGGGCAAGCGGGATACAAAGTCAGGTGGGCAGATGAGATTAGGAACTTTGCGGGTACAAAGTGGCCGCAGCAAGCACAGGGCCGACTTGACTGAGGAAACATGGGAGAGGCCTTTGCCCCGCAGTGGGCGTATAGTCAGGCTGATGATGATGATGATTTGGTTTGTACCGTTTATTCAGCTTCGCACGAATGGTCGTCCACACGTATTTGCAATTGTCACAGCTCACTTGCAGTGGCTTGCAGGTGACGCATACTTACAGTTTAACGGTAGTGCGCACCATAAGTGCAGCTCTGCCGACGTTCACGGTTGTACGGTTTGCCCACTCGTCTGTTCTAAGAGAGCGCGAAAATCGAAGCGCGCCTCTTTTTTTGGCTGACTTCGCTATTCGCATCCACACTGCTCCTCACCGAAGACTTGCGTGGCAGGACGTCCCGCACGCTTCTGCAGCAATGCTCACAGCTGCACGCCGTCGCCGCCTCCTCAGTGCGACGCGTGGCTTGCTTCGCGCGCTCCAAGCTTGCTCGGCCGGATTTCCGGGGACGCGCACAGAATGGCGACTCAATGGCGCGCGCATGTCGGAAACACGAATCGAATGTAAGAAGGTTTCCTCTCTGTGGCCGACTGTGTTTCTGCTCTGCGACGTGCTATTCACAATTTTATGCGGCTTTGTGCTATCATTCCTATTCTATTTTACTTTTTTTTGGTTCTCGTTGTCTTCCCAGTGAGAGGCCCTTACTCCCTGTGCCGTTGGTGCAAGATTTCTGCGTGTTGTTTGTGCCAATCTCGCATTGCGAGAGACGCGTGACAGCTTGCATTTTGACGCGTTGCGTCGCATTGATGGCTGCTATCGGGGGCTCGGTTCTGGCACTCGTCCTTTTGTGTCGGTTGTCCCCAGCTGCTTTGATATCTCGGCTTAGCACGTCATTCACTGTCATCCACTCCTCTTATTGGAACACTGCTGTCTGTTCTGGAATATTACGGTGGAATGCCCCATGCAATTAGAACATACACTTCTGCACTGATTTATGAAAATGTGAGCGAGTCTGGTTGATTCGGTTTGGGATGTCAGTAGGCGAGTGTTCCTTGCAATGGGGCCGTGTTTTTCTGCAGCCATGGTTTCGTTCCCCCCCCCCCCTCTGTTTGGACCTCCGAGGAGTGTAATTTCCTTTTCCTAATAAATGGTAGGAGTGGCAGTTGAGGGCCTACGTGCATGATTGGCTCGCGAAGCTATAGTGTGTGCTGGGCAGTCGGGAGAGTATCGTCGGCGCAGACGTGGTGCCTCGTCGAAAGATCCGCGTGACAGGCCGCCGTGCTCACCTGGAGCACGGCGAAGAAACCCTTTGCGAGGAGAGAGGCGTCTCCTGGTGCGTCTGTCAGCCCATCGTCGGCTGGTTCGTGCGCCGCTGGGATGCGTGCAAACATCTGCCGCCGTGAGTGGGTCAGCTCGTGCGTTCCACTGGCGGGCCGCCGGCAATTTGCGGGGCGTCGTCGGAGACTCAAATAATTGAGCTCCACTCGGGGCATCCTCTTGCCGGGCGTGGCCGGATCACGCGCAGCTCGGCCTTTTGCCTCCCCCCCCCCCCCTCACTGCGTCGCGGCCTGCTTACGACCAAAAGCAATGCGCTTCAGGGGCGGAGCATTCGCCGCGCATGTCCTCCCCGAAAAAAAATATGCCCAGTGACGTCACCAGTCCTCGCCACACTGTCTTCGTGTTATGCTTCGCCCTCTTCCTCCTTTAGAGTTAACACTCTCCACATCTCTTTAGGCGCAACCTTCGGCTTCTTGCCAGCGTTATCACGCGAGACGTAAAGCTGATTACTCTTTCGTACTTTGTTGCTATTCGTGACCTACGCGAACATGAGCTGAACGTAGTTTGCAATGGTGTTAATTACCATCCACCCCTCCTCCACGAAAAAGGGAAAAAATGACCAACCGAACGTCGAGTATACATGCAACCCTTTCAGTATACTGCCTCCGTCGTATAATGCTATTTTCGAAATCGATATCTTCTTTGCAGGCTAGATGAAACGAAGGTCGAGTTTCTCAGCTCTGTCCTAAACGATTAAGTCGCTTAATCATGTCACCATTTTTTTATCGACAAAGTAGTCTCAGATAAGGTGCCTCTCCTCGGCGTCATAAAATAACAATCATGGCGCAAAACCTGCGCACGTAGTGTAGAGCGCATGCGCATCTAAGGTACAGTCACTACTTGATGACATTCTAGGTGGTTACTTCAGTTTAGTGGAGCCTATAACTGATTTATTGATTTGTGGGGTTTAACGTCCCAAAACCACCATATGATTATGAGAGACGCCGTAGTGGAGGGCTCCGGGAATTTCGACCATCTCGGGTTCTTTAACGTGCACCCAAATTTGAGCACACGGGCCTACAACATTTCCGCCTCCACCGGAAATGCAGCTGCCGCAGCCGGGATGTGAACCCGCGACCTACGGGTCAGCAGCCGAGTACCTTAGCCACTAGACCACCGCGGCGGGGCAGGAGCCTATAATATTATAAGGGTATACATTGAAGGCCAGCACCTGTCATTTTTACGGAAATATTGATTACAAAATTTTGCCCGCATGTCATTCGCAGCATGTACTACGATTTTGTTAACAGCAGTATAATCACTGCATTCCGCTTAAACCCCCACGTAACTTAGAAGTGTTGCAGCTTGGGCTAGTTGGTATGACATGACGATAGTTATAGCGCGAGAACAGAACGACGACAACCTTCTTGTCTCTTAGTCGTCATTCTGTTCTCGCGCGCTAACAGAACGACGACAACCTTCTTGTCTCTTAGTCGTCATTCTGTTCTCGCGCTATAACTGTCTTCATCCCCACGTAACGCACCAAAACATTCTCATATGAAAGAAAACGAAATGAAATGGCGATAATGAATTTTCATATTTTAGCTTGTTTAGAGAAGCTGTGGTTTGGACATGAAACTGCGACGAAGTATGCCGCAAGGATCACTGATGTCTGGGTGATACGATCACAACGAAGAAGTTTAGATCGTTTCAATGAAATGTTATTATAGGCACATGCTGAAGCATAATTAATACTCTAAATATTTACTCTCTGCAACGTATGACATATGTTTCCTACACTGCGTTTTTGTAATTCAGCTAACCGTTCACTGAATGGATTGGTACAGCTGTTACTCGTGTCCTTAATCAGTTTTATACGTGACTGCATCAGCTTGAATTTAAGCGCGCTGTCTGCTCCAGCTCAAATTAACCAGAACTGCTTGTTCTTTGAGCCAGTCACCAGTGTACCGTGCCTTACTCAATAGCAGGGAGATGATAGCATGCGCATTGTTTAATCTTCTTGGATCACAATAACTGACAGATAATAGCGTTTATACGTGCGTACCATGGCGGCAAAAAAAAAGAAATGAGAGACATTTATTTATTATAGTACTTAACTCAAGCTGAATAGAAGATGAACCAAAAGTTTGTTCCATCTTATTTATAAACTGGATACGCAAAATACTTTTCTCTTTTGTTTACTTCTAATTATCTTTTGAGACTACCGACGAGTGGGCTGCTTTCTGGTGGATTGTCACATGTTACACTTTGAGGGGAGATAGAAAAAAGGGCATACTGTGAAGGGATGGGCTCACATGTCATATCACATATCTACTATCTTGCTCAAGAGCATGGAGGGTGCAAAAAGTGACCAGGGAAATGGATCATTTGTCGCGAGTATTCGTTTCGAGTAATGGTCAATAAACATGCATCCGCTGAAGTTCATCCCAACAATACACGAACGGCTTCACAGTATATATACTCACTAGTTTATTTAGATACCAGAGGTACAAGTTTGCATATTATGAGAAGGATTCACACAACTGTGACGTTGAACATCCAGAGGACATGTGACAACCAATGTTAACTTTTTTTACAGTCGATACAATCACTTATTTAATGAAGACAATTAACTGAGTGGTGAGAAAGAGAGAGAATAAATTGAGATAAGGGTAGAGAGATCAACGAGAATTTTAGCGTCCGGTTTGCTAACCTGCACTAAGGGGAGGGGGAAAGGTGAGAAGGAAAGCGAAGAGTACTAAGGGGAGGGGAAAAGGTGACAAGGAAAGCAAAGAGAAAATTATTCGCGCGAAAAAAAAAGAGAGAGAGAGAGAGCGGGGGTTCTATAGCCTATTCAATAGGCCACTACCACACAAAAAGTTCAATAACGCCTTGACTTATTTTCTGTGCGAAGACAGATCGTGTCGCCATTCGAGCACTGACTGTTCTGATAAGGGTCTGTCATCAAGGCGAGCTAACGCAGCTGCTATAGCGGCAGTCTTTGCGCGATGCAGCGAGGGCAGTGACAAAGAAGGTAAGTATACTCTATCGTTTCGTTGCTGCAGCAATGATCGCAAGCGGCACTGTCTTCCATGCCGATTCGGAAAAAATTGAAAGATGCGTGCTGTACTATCCGGCTGGCGTGGGGTCTCCCCTGCGTCTTTTATGAATCAAAATAAAATTAAATCATCATCACCAGTCGCCTCCGTCGTCGTCATCATCATCAAAAATACGAAGAAGATCAAGATGGGTTTCGTCTTCGAGTCGTCTTAGGCGAATGCATAAAATGCCCTGTAAGTCATTTGCACTGAGTATATCCGGAAGACTGTATAGTTAAATGGTTGGAAACTTCTTTTCTTCTTTTATTAGTGTCACTTGGAGCGACGCTACATGAAATGTGCACTGTACATATACCTCACAAAATGATTTCTTATTGCGTCACCAGTCCCTTCGGACACTTCAGACTCGCACTGTTGCATTAATTAATTAATAACTCAAAACAGGTGAGATATTGTTTCATTCGTCCTCATTGTTTTCTCTCATTGCAATCAACAGATGGAAGTAGCGGTGCGTTTTCCTTCGCCTTCGTGCACGTTCAACAAAGCGTATAACTGTTCTTTTCTGCTCGTGCGCCCTGGCACTACGTTTCCTGTTATAAGTTATAAAAGCTGCGTTCAAATTTAAACGGAAGCTTACTGCGAATATTTATTTGATTTGTGCTTGGTAGCACGTACAACCGTGTTTAAACTGCCCGTGTTGACTTCCATGCAAACATCTGCAGTACGGTGAGTTTTCTGACGGATCCGCGCGAAGAGCAGGTGCGTGTAAATATAGCTGGCTCCCTCAAGCGCGAGGAGTGGGCAGCTCTATCAGGGGAAGAAGAGAAGCAGTTCATCTTCGTGCCACGCCAAGCGCTCCTCGACTCCGATTTGTTTCATTCGCGCGAGGAAACGTTGCTTGTACTGCTGTATGTACATGCATGCCGCGCGGTGTGCCACTTGTCTCGTGCACGCGTGCGCGCTCAGGAAGCGCTCGCCTCAGAGCGCAGTGTTCGGGCTCCGTGGTACGTAGTACAGGCCGCTGCGGTTTGCTGTATAGAAGCATCAGCGGCGGCTTTGGGGCGCAACCGGAGAAGACGCGTGACGCGCGAGACCAGGGAGAGAAGCGGGATCTTGGGGCGGTGTTTTATGCGCCGGGTCCCCGCGCTTGATTTATAGCGGCTGTCTATCTGGCCATCTACATGGACTCATTATCGGGCGCCCAGGCGGAGGGCCCAAGTTGCTCTGGTTATGACGCGGCCCTTGATGGTCGTTGCCATGGCGACATCAGTGCGGCGCGCGCCAGGTCTCCCCACGCTTTTGTTTCGTACTTACTTTTGTGCTTTGAGCGCTTGCCTTCGCGTTCACCTCGTCGCTTTATGGCCCTTTTCTTTCGTGCCATTTCTTTATGTCGCTTCTTCATCCACGCCGCCCTGCGGTGCCGATGGCGTCCCGCCCGCCACCGTCGCTCGCGCCGCATGCGGTTCTTTTTTATTTCTTATTCCGACGCTCGTTGTCTTCGCCCGTGCTGCCCGGAACTGGACAGGCGCGAGAACAGAAGGCGGTGCCAGTGTAAAGGCGAGCCACGTAACAAACGGTGGCTCATCCGCGTCCGTCTGCTGCTCCCACATTTGCCGATTGTGACCATACGAGTTGGGAGGAATTGGGGTTGGTGCGCAGGGTGGGGCGAGTGTGTGAGAGAGAATGCGGCTTTTGAGGTATCGAAACGACACTGCGGAGAGCAGCAAGCGTTAACATTGCTAACCCGTAACAGCATGGGGTTTATTAGCGTTCTTCACTAACTTCATTAAATTATAAAAAAAGGGGAGGGGCAATCTGAAAGTGCTCACACTATGCCAAAACAACACCTGAAACTTTCTACCGCAAAGTATGCAGTGAGCGAGGAGTAACAGTGGAAACAAATATGAACGGGTTGTTCTTGAGGGAAAACAAATAGGGAACAAAAAAAAAAAGTATTCGGATACATCGACGAGACGAATTACTAGTGCTCGTATATATGGCAAAGCACGCTGAAAGCGACGCCTGAAACAGAGAGGATGGGGACATCACTTTGGGCCATCATGAGGCCATACTTGCGTAACCCAAAAGGCTCGCGGTAAAGTGCGGAATGAGAACAGACATCGCCTCGCGATTTCTTTCTGAACGCTCTATCGGACGTGCAATTGTACTCTTGTCACCTTGGCTTGCGTATGCATACCTTATAGCGGGCGGGCTGTATACGCGGAGTGTGGCGTTCGCCACCACAATAGCGGGAGATTGTATCCTCGACGAATGCAGAGGCGAGTGTAGAGAGGAAGGCAGATTCGTGTGCTGCCGTGTGCGCATTGCGGGCTGCCGTCTTTGAGACTGACGAAATGCTTGCTCGCAGTCAGCCGCGCGTGGCGAGGAGGGGATCCGAAGGAATTGAAGACTTAATTTGAAACCTCTGGATTGGAACACCTCTTTTTTTCCACGTCTTCGAGTACACAGAGAACGAGACTGCGTATTTTGCTGTCATTTTGTCACGTTTGCCCTGTCCCTCGGCATTTTCGCATCTGTGCATTTGTGTTTCCTTTCGCCGAATGCCTGTCACTTTGTCTTTGACATGTGAAGCGATTGAGACACTTGAACTTAATGTTCTTGTTTTTTTTTCATGTTTCGCTTCGTTGTCATCGATACGTAAAATAAAGTGCCGCGAAACTTGAGGTTGTCAAATTACCACGCTGGCTAAGGCGATTTTTGAAAATTTACTAATTGCGTGTACAGCCAGCTTTCGGTACAGTGTGAGGCATAAAGTCTATCAAGTTCTGAAGTAGCTTATTTACCTGTCAATACATTGTTACTAAGAAGAAAAAATGTGCTGGGGTGTTCGGGCGGGAAGGAAGAAAGAGAAAATGAAGTATATGTTGAGCCCACATAAACAATACTTGAGCAATCACGCAGCACCAGTCGTTATCTGTCACGCAGCTTTCTCATACCCCGCTATAAATAAAAAAGAAAACAAAACGTACGCTTAAAGGTACGCGTGTGGTCCTTATTTCAAAAAGTTGCATTGCTGTCCAATCTCTCTGCGCATGAGAAAACATTACTGCATGCTTCAGAGCGCGTTCCACCGCGATTATTCTTTTTTTCTCTCAGTAGATTGGGGTGCAATATTTTATTGGTGTCCGGCAAGACGCATGTTAGCGTGCAGTGGGTGACTGTCCAAAATGAATCAATCCATACACAAAATGTATTTTTGTTTTTTTTTTGTTTTTCACGAGATTTTGTACTAAGCTCACTAGGCTGTCTTTCAAGCTGTCTCATATGGAGTGCAGAAGGTTTTGTTTATGCACGGCGTTCCAAGATGGATACGGTGAGGGAGAGTGAGTCACTGAAAACAGCGAGCCTGGTAACATGAGCAAAAAAAAGAGGGAATGCTGGCATTCGAGGGAATCACTACATTACACATAGCGGAACGACCACGTACTCTTTGAGCCGAGGGATCGTTTAGCACGTCCGTCACGGAACATCATGCCCGCAAAACGTATAAATGAAATAAAGCAAACCTTTTATTTTTCCCGACCCGGGGCTGACAGCCAGATGTAAGCTATAAGCAACTTGTCTCGACGTGTATACAGTATACAACATTGGCGATGAGGTGGGCACCGTAGAGCAGACTCGCATTCCACCGCGGCTGGCATTGTTGGTGTGAGAGTTCGTCGACGATATGTGTGAAAGGTCGTTGGTGCCACCGAAGATCATTTTACGATCACGGTGGTTCGCCACTTGTGCACTGTCGACCACGCCGCTTCTCATTGTAAACCTCCGAGGTATGTCTTTTTTTCTCGCTTGTCTCGTCAGACGCAGCCAAAGAGGGTGTAGAACGTTGCACATGTCGCACCTCCGTGCGAACTGACGACTGGCGCCGAAATATACACAGTGTATACTCTCAGGGTTAAGAAGAACAAAATAATGATAAAGGCTATACGCGAAACTCGCCTTGTTGACACCATGTCGTCGCGACGTCACTGGGGAATGGGACGGAGCCCTAATTCTATACACGCGAAGTTCTCATGCAAGGCGGGGAAGCCCCGCTCCGGTGGCTCTGCCCATCCTCACGGATGCTTTACGGCCGCCACACGGGAGGTCTCCCCGCTGCTGCAGCGGCGGCAGACACGCGCCGTGCGAGGCTACCACCGCTTGTCCGGGCGATGAAATGCGCCATTCGGGGCTAAAAGCGAAGGTTACTCGCGCAAAACGGTGTCTGCACCACGCTTCGAGCGTGTCGGCATAGAAGCGCGCCTGCGCGAGTGGAAACCGCTTCGGGCGAAACGCGCACTGAAACTTGACGGCGTCACCACTGCGAGAAGCAGATGCTCCTTGCAGGGAGGTCAAAGCATTCAAGGGCGACATTTATTGACTGACAAGTGGCGAAGAGCAGGGGTCTGTGGCGTTTGTGAGATAGGCTCGCGGCGTCACATAGCAAGCGCTGCAGTCGGCGTTGCGCTTCTCGAGGGGGGCTTGTAGGATGTTCGCCGATTGTGTACACTTGTATAGCGCCGTCGTCATCTTGAAAGATAAGTTCTCCACACAGCGAGCACTGTCACGAAAGCTTAGAAACTGGCAAGCTATTTGTATAACGTTAGTGTACAACTTCCAGAGATCCAAGTAGACTCACCGACAACGTAGCGGCGCTGCTGTTCTTGATTTCACGCATGCACTCATGCGCCTTCGTTTATGGGCTCATTGTCTGAATAGATCGCGTACGGTAGCTCCGACCATGCTGTTCGTCCTCTCGGAAAATACCGAACGGTCAGTCTGGCCCGTGTGACGACCCCACGTTGCCGTTATGTACGGAAACGCCCTCAATTGCGTAAGTGTCCTCAAGTGTCCTCAAGCATCCTCAATTGCGGCAACGACCGTTATTAAAATCACAGTGGCTGGCCATATAAGTTCCTAAGTGTTGCATTTGCATGACAATATAAACCTTTGAATCATATAGGCCATGCCATTCTGCGAGAGCAGTGTGTTACATCAAATAGCAACATATGATAACCGCTCATAATTAAATAGGATGGAGAATGAAAATCAAGCCGGGTGTGATTAAAGTACAAAAGCGCATCTTCGAGATATAGTATATTTGCCTGTTTATCTGGTGATGGTGACACGCTGATGTGAACAAGCACCGTTGCTTATGACTGCGCCGTAGTCATGACGGACATATTTAAGAGCTTTCAAACACTGGTGTGGCATTGGCCCTCTTGATGTGCGTGGCGGCTCTTTTGGTGAGAACACACGCAACGCCATTGACGTTGCATGGTGAGATTCACTTACGCAACGAACTGCACCAGGAGTACATTGTTATGGCATGCATATTGCTGCCTTTTTCAGCCGGAATACTTGAAACTATGTCGTCGCTTTGGTGTGGCTTAGGCGATCAGTCCCGCGGAAAACTCTTCAATGCATGCGCTGTTACGAGTCCACCGACCCCCGTGTGGGCTTCTAAGACATGACCTGTGGATTTAATCTGTAGCCAATGATATCCTGTAGCACTGTTCTGACTTTTACAATGCCCGCAGTATAGCCTCGAGAGCCGCGTCCACGCGAAATGCATTTTCGTTATTTTCTGGTTAATAAATAACTACGCCGAAAAGCAAAGCCGGCCGCTTCATTTCCTCGCAGGCATTACGCAAGTGGTGCCCGAGCTCCGCGCCTGTGCTCGTTTTCGTGCGCACTGGCGAAATAGGAAAATAAGGCTTCAGAGCTGATGGCGGAAGAAAGGGACAGGGAGTTGAAGCAGGGCGAAATTGTATAGTTCCTTTGCAGATCGATTTCGCGCGCGGGCCTTCTCCTTGCATATGTATGCACGCGTTTTTCTTCCGGGAGTTTTCGTGTTTTGACCCAATATTAAAGAGAAAAGGGGAAATTGGAGGGGGCGGCGGCGGCTTCGCATTCGCTGTCTCGCGAGGCGGCCTGGCGCATTATCGGACGGCGAACAAACACAATAACGGCGGCTTGCCCCCTTGCCGCGTCCTTCGGCGCCTCGGGTCCCCTCGCGGCGGCGTCTTGTGGCCGAGGGATACGCGCCCCTTTTATGCGTGCGCCTAGAGACGCGCACGTTCCTTGAAAAGCAGCGCGTCCAAATGAGATAATAGAGCAATCTTCAGATCGAAACCGCGGGCGTGAGACCCGTTTCCGTGCGCGCGTATCAAAAGGAAGGGAAGGCAATTTCCTACGCCGCTCTTTGTTTTCGCTCTCCCCTCTTTCGCCTGCACCCCGCGTTTTGCTCGCTACTCTGATCCGCCCCGTGATTCCTCCTTGCCCGCGAACGAAAAAAAAATGAAAATAATCGTGATAAAAAAAAACACAGCGAGAACCCCGCCGCTGCTTTCGATTCTGAATGATCGGAAGAAAAGATGCGAAGCGTGCAAGATGAAAGTTTGGGAAAATAATGCGCGTGGTAACGGTGTGTAATAACGATAAATTAAAAGAAAAAAAAAAGTGGGCTGCTCGAATAAGAAGACGTGCGCTCCCTGAGAAGCGTCGCCGACTCGCGCTGTTTTTGGTGACGGCATTGTTTGTAAGTACGGTTGTCTTCTTGCTACGCATAACGAGAATGGAGGCGAGACGCATCTCGGAAAGCGGAGAGGAGGAGCCTGCCTCCCGATGCGACTACACGCGCGGCTCGAGATAAAAGGGATCCAGTGTTTGGGCAGCCGGAATATGTGTATGAATGGCAACGAGTGATAATAATCTCGCCAGTATATAGTAACAATGGCGCGAGAGGAGGCGGCGGGGAAAAAAAATACACGAGAAAAACACATTCGCGCGCGAGCGATGTGCAACCCTCTAAAGGAATCGCTCTACTATCTCTATACTGCCAGTGCCTGCATGTGTTGGCGGGGCGTTTTTATGCTGTATAGGCGGTACGTATTCCTTCGGGATGATAGAAAAGTTTTTGCTGCTGCCGGCTCCTTATACGTTGCACCGAGGAGGGAAGTGCGCGACATATTCTTCAGAGCTCTAATTTTCTTGTTCCATTCCGCGCGTGTCCGTGACACTGTTAAGTGAGTCGTGCTTGCTGGGCGGAAGCTTGACACGTGGCACCTCTGCTTCCTTCGCTTCATTAGTTGTCACTCGCAGGCGGCGATTGTCGTTCGCCGGCTGCCGTCTCCGAATCTATAGGTGTACACCTCGCGACACCAGTGTTCCTTATGCCGCTGATGTTTTGAGCCATCTTGTCATGCCAATGCCAGAGACATTTCTTTTTTTTTTAATCGTTGATCAGGGCTGATTCGAGAGCAGGAAAGCAGAACTTCTTTTTTTTTTTTAGATTGCAGTAGGCTAGGATAGAGGAAGGGGGACTCGTGCTTCTATGGGCTTCGCCTGAACCCTGACCCTTGCTCGAGCATTTTAATTTCCTCCGTCTGTCAACTTGTACGTTGGATGACACAAAAGGAACGTACATAACGTAGAAAACTTGACTTACGTGCCGCGTTTTTGGCACACAGATACTATTGCGAGACGAAATAATTGCATATGAGCGCAAAAAAAAAAGCAAAGTTGCGATGGCTAGTGGAAGTATGTTTGTCCATTTTTCGGGATTCACTTTTCAGCTGAATTGGAGCGAGATGGAGAGAAATTGACAACAAAGTACCGCCAAGGAGCTAAGTCACTACGTAATAAGCTGTTTGCTATTCTGCGTTTGGGGAGGGGAAGTGGGAACAACCGATATTATTACCACAGGTAGAGATCTGCCGTGCGTCACAAATAGAAAATGATCATCATCGGGAAGCCACGAGCTGAATCACCGCCTGAGCACTCTGTACAGATGATTGACAAGAGAACCTGCGATGCACGGCTCCTTGTCGGCGTCTACCGCCCATGTGTTTCCTCGTTAATTTTTAGTGGACCAGTGCGGTGGCCAGTAGGACTTGCCCAATTTCTATTACGCATGGGTACTGTAGGACTTCTTTCACATCATAGCTGTTTTGGTCAATGTTTGCTATATACAGTCATAGAGAGAAAGATATAGAAAGAGACAGACTAACAAAAAAGGTAAACAGACCAAGCGTCGCCATGTGTAGTGTAGCATATATCTATAGAGGCGCCTAGGAGACAGGTGAGAGGGGTAAAACCCAGCCACCTCAGGATGACCCATTGTTTACTTGCTCTGTAGTGACCCAGCTAATTTGCCCGACTATGGGTGCAAGCTGTGCTATTTTTTTCATTACGAGTCACAATCACAATTGAGGCAGTAAAATCATCTCGAGAAACCAATGTAAAAAAACGTTATGAGAAATCGCATCGCACTTTCATCTCCGTGATTGCGCAGCTTCAGGTCTTTCGTGCCCGACTGGCTTGCTCTTTCAAGAGGGCATTGCACGTTGCAGTTGGCGTACGAAATCTTGTCCGCTGCTCGACGAATTTGGTGATACTCTTTCAGCATTCCCGTAGGATTCCGGGTGCCTACCGCTGTTTACTAACGGGGAATAGGTCTTTAAAAAAAACAACCAAACTAAAATTGGCAGATCCCATGTACAGGGGGAATTGATGATATGCAATGCACGAATGAAGAAGGTTGATATGTCGCTTTAAAATGAGCACAACGTTACGAGGTGGACGGAAATCATGTGGTACATGACTTCCGTGCCACGATGTAGTGATGTTTTACATGTAGTGATGTTTTACATGAAAGGCATTTCATGATTATCATGTTTACACCAGTCATACACCTTCGTCATCCATTCACGTCCCGTAATACCGATTTGGTAGATGTGAAGCTATAGCGAAATGACTGCGAGCGCACTATGAGCGTGGCGTGTAGTCATGAGTTACATAATATGCATGTCATGATTTGCACGTTAGGGTCTGTTACTTGTGTTCACAATGCAGTCACGTCATACCATATACCAGTTTTGCAATATGTCATGGGAACGAAATCACCGCAAGAGCAGCAAGACCATCAAAAGTAAATCATGACATTCATGACATCCAAGTCATGATTTTCATGTTATGACTAGTCACTTATGCTCGTCATACAGTCATGTGATGTCATAGCTATTTTTGTATCGATACCAATATCGAAATAGCCCGGAGAGCTAAAAGTCATAGGCGGCTGATAGATAAAAGATAGATAGATATACAGATAGATAGACAGATAGATAGATAGACAGATAGACAGACAGACCGACCCATGATGACTTCCGGTTTTGTCCACCGATGTGCCTGAATAGCATATATAGGTGGGCAAGAAGAGCGTTACAAAATAGCCCGCTCATTTTCTACACTTTCCTTCCACCATTTGGCAAAATATATTCAAATAAATGTTCTTTTGAGCTACATAAAAACTACAAGAGATGACCTTGAACATGACGCACGTTTTTTTTTTATGTGAAAAACTAAGAAGAGACTTTCCTTACCTTTGAAAAAACGTGAAGACGTCCTTACAGTTTCGACGTGACGAGCTGGTAAATGAGGTGACCGGAAGTTTTTTTTGGGGGGCCCAACGCTTGCAACCTTGAAACCGTCTGTACTGACTCTGTTCAGAGAGGCACGTCAACTCTCTTGTTGGTCCCACGAATCTTCGAAGAGCGTAAATGACCCCCAAAGAAAGTCACCATGCCTATTTAAAGAGATTCATACACGTGCCAAGACTGTCAGGATGCTCCGAAAGGAATCAAATGACTGTTTTTGTTGGAATGTAGCCATAAGATGTGGTGGTTATTCCTGCTTTCATTGAATAAAATGAACCTAGAAAACAAATAAATGTTTTTTTTAATATAACGGAAAGTTTGAAGCGTCTGGGTCGCTCCCATTGCCAACATGGGTTGTTATATGGCTTGAAGTCAACGTGGGACGGGTAGCAGTAACACGGTGCATTCAGTGCAAATTATCCCACTGATGACCTCGCCGTCACACATTGAAGGGTTACTGATCTGTGTAAGCTTGGTTGCACGCTTTGATGGCGTGACAGGTTGACGAGAATCAGGATTCGTGGAAAGGCACTTTCTCTCTAATCCACTCTCGCGTAACGCTCTTTCTGCATGTGAAACATGCAATCACGCAGCCTTGCAGGTTCCACTGAAGACGCATTAAATCCTGTTTTTTTTTTTTTTTGCTTGACTGCGGTATAACTGCAGCCGGAAGATCGCATTGCACGTGCGGCCAAGATATACGAAAAAAAGACTCTAGCGGAGAGGCTGAGACGGCGGCCGAACGCTTGCGAGAAGGAAAAACAAAACAGCTTCAGAGCAATAGAAAAAATAAATAAATAAAACGATAGTGGGATGCAGGAAGGGGGAGCAAAGAAAACCGACGAAAAACCGCACGGTCTCGATCGGAAAACGTTGCTACACACCAGGCGAGTCTTGTGTGCTTTGTTTGCCAACGCGTGGGGAGCTCGCGGCTCTGGCTTGTCGTGTTAGTATAGGATCAATGTTGGCGGTTCTCTTTGTACTGTTGCTCACCCTGCTCTTGCTTTTTTATATTTCTTTTTCGGCGGTTTCGGCTGGCTTTTGCGGATGAAGGAGCGAGAGAGGTAACTCGTTTTGTAACTCCGCTTCTTTTTCGCGCCCTCTGCGCCGCTCGAGATTCATGGCTGGCTCGGCCGTGTGTGCGTGTTCTCTCTCCCGTGCGCGCGCCGCTGCAAGCCGTGGTCCGACGGCTTCCGCTGCTCCTTTCTCGGAGATCGCGCCTGGGTCCCGTTTGCGGAAAGCACGGGTCCGTCCCGCTCGTGCGCCTTCTACAGGCTAAACTGCGGGAGCCTGCGTGTTTCTTTTTTTATTTCATAAGATGTGTTTATTCTTTGAGCGGCCAACGTGCCCCTCGCTGTCACATTTCGACGGCGATGATAGTTAGTCTGCGCATTGCGATTCCTAGCTTTTCATTACGAATCCTGAGGTGATTTGGAACATGGATTCACAAAAACTTGCTGTGAAAAGAATGGGGGCTTTTAAAATTTTTATGGAGACGTGTTTTCGCGAGGTATACATAGTTTTCTTGCGGGTACCATGTAAAGTGGTGTTGCGGTAGTGAGGACATTATTAAAGACTTTTAGCTTGTATTACGTGTACCTTTTAACGTTACCATGTCGTCGGAATAACGGATTGTGTTTACCGTGTTGCTGGAACGCGTCTTTTAGATAAAGGTTATGGATCCGCGTACGTAAACGTCAACGTATACCCTTACGTTTGCGCAAACCACTGAATGGTGATGAATCTGATAACTGTATTTAAACTATATATGATTCAGATAAGGTTCAATCATCGCTGCGGCAAAATAACTAGGGAGATTTTCAGCGTGAACAAGCAAGCCGGTACACGCAAAAGCTTGCCAAATGCCGGGTTACCGACGATGATGTAGGCACCTTGCGACTCTTCGTTGAACCAAAGCCATAGATGACACATTTGTTACCGCCGAGTGTTGATGAGCGAAAACTTATTTTAAAACACAACTCATTCGTAATTATTCCGCTGCAAAGCATTTAGATAAGTATTAGAATGAACAATGTTTCTGCAATAACAGTTTCGTGCTTGCTTAGTTCATCTTGACCACGCTAGATGGCGCCTCCTATTCATCCAGTGGAGAACTCTAGGCCTGTTTTCTTTACACCTTCGCTATTCTAGCAATTCTAGGTCGATTTAGCTTCGGTCAACCGGCTGAAACAAAATAACCTCGCACTGCAGCTTATTTTGACTCGGCGGCTGTGGTCTTCACATAGCGGATATCGTGCGCAGCCACGAACGAATGTGTATTTGCATGATAGGGCTGTGACGTCAAGACTATCCGGGAGTAGTTTACGTTCCGTAAAGGCCACGCATGCACAGATTTCCTTCGGTGTGCGGTAATTGAGAAGTATATACGTGCAAGCTAAAATCCCCTATTGTTGACGTGACAAGAACGTTATGGCCTTTAAAGATCAGTGATAATGCCCTTAATGTTTTGAAACACTGAAAGACTCTCCTCAAACGCAATATCTCACCAGTGATATAAGTAGCAGAGCCCCACTTGTTGGGAGGTAACGATCGCTGCTACTATCGCATCTATATACTCTTATCCTCCGATATGTAAAACCACGCCAGCAGGTCTGTAGCCGTTGTTAATAAATAGAAAGGCGTTGCGTGATGGGCGTTCAACTTCAGGAGGAAAGGGGGAGGCAGCTTTGACTACAGAAAGAACGGGAGAAACGATACAGGAGAATTAGGGAGGGAAAAGTGGCATAATGTGATTGTCGATGGCCCTCCTGTCTAAAAGTATATGGCCAGAGTGTACAAGAAGAGATGCCCTTTGATCACTCGCTTTTCATAAAAGGTGCGGCGTGTAGGCCTTACAGTGCCCAGTATAGTTTCTGCCACCTTGTTTGTGTGGGTCGTATACGTAAATTTCTGCGTTGTGATCTGGGCCTATGACTGCACAGAACTTTTCTGTGTTTCGATATTACATTAAATGCAACACAACACACCTTCATGACTATGCCATATTAGACTTTCCTTCTTTTACTTTAGTATACTCCAGGAGCCGCGTCATTCCTACAGATCAATGCCCTCCTCTGTAGACAAACTAGTTTTATAAATTCAATTAGCGCGGTCATTGTCCACGTGCTCCATGGTATAGATCCGTATCGCGGCTTTGGGTAAACAAAAAGGTGTTCTTTTACGCCTCGATGATGTAGCAGAGGGCCAATGAAGGCGACGTTCAATTAATCAGCTGCCACACGGACGCAGCACTTGAGGCGTGCTCTCGTGGGCATGCATCGTGCCTTTCTTCGGGAAATGACGCCTGGCGTAGTCCGCGTGGATTGCTTTGAAGACGAGCATGCCTCAGAACGGTGGGCATGTGAGCAATGCAGTCGGGTGTTCGTCTGGCATGTTCGTCTGGCTCGCATGTTCGTCTGGCTCGTTTGGTGGCGCTTGCAGCGCGGAACGCTTACTTCGGCCATGCGCGCATCGCGTAGCCGGCTGACGTGACCAACTCTGCGCACGTCTCGCGCCATGATTCTCGTCCTTCTTCATTGCAGTGCGCGAGCGGTTTGAAAAGCCGTGAGCGCTGCACCCTTACAGCCGGGCAATGAGGCGCGATAAATAATTGAGAGCTGCCTGGCGGCGGAAACAATGACTTTATTCCGACTTCCGCCTCTCAATTGTTTCACGTTTTAATGGCGGAACGTGTTTATACCTTGCGGTTGTTTGTGCTAGTGAAAGTACGAAGTTCGAGAGAGAGAGAGCTGAAGAAAAATACCCTGGCATTTATTTATTTTTGCTTAGCTGATTTTCCTGCCACGGTTTTCTGCGTTTCATTTTGTTGCCCCTCCTCTCCGCGTTCATCATGGCCATGAGTGCGATGGCGTCACTCTTCTGGCTTGGTTCTTTTTCCGTCGCTTGTCTCCTCTTGCCCTTAGCGGCTTGATTTATGACGGCTCATTATTCGAGCAGCCGGAGTGATCCCCAGCGGCGCCTTGGGAATTTCCTCCGTATACGCTCGGCGGCGCGCTTGATGGTCGTTCTTTTGTTCCTGCTGATGCCCCACGGACGCTGCATATTTCAGTCGTGGTGGTTAGCGGCGAGCGAACGCGCGCGCTCTGGCCGCATTCTGCGAGGAACAGCGCAAGCGTGCAGTGCATACAGCCACAGGGCTGAAGGCCGTAGCTATAATCTTTGATCCGACGCAACACTTATCCGTCTTGCTGAACGCTTGTCGTAGATGCGAACGTAAGTTTGTATATAACGCGATCACTTGCGGGCACAGACGTGGATGTCTTTTTACCGGTATATCGAAGCTTGGGCCCGGCAGAAAAAGAAAACTTTTCGGGCTGCCTCTCACAGCTTGTGTCAAATCAGTCGGAAAGTTTTATCTGAGGCCGCTATTGTGCATTCGAATCTGACGAGTATTCTGACTCATGCCTTGTTTTTTTTATTTGTGAGTGTTCTTTTGCGCCTTAATACTGCTTGAGACAAAGAGCTCTGGTTCAGGGGCTACGCATGGAAAATCCCGTGCGTTCACAATAATGTTTTTCGCTGGAATTATTCACGAGAGCAAATGTTTAGCCAAGCCCTACGGTCGACAACTTATGAGTCAAGTGACGGTCCAGTGGCAAAGAACACATGCAAAACAAAGCTTTGTCAATTTGGCTCCTGATATTAGGGTGGGAAGTGCTGCACACTTCACTCTAATGTGCGTTGAATTCTTCTGTGTGGTGAAAGTTGCGCGTCACCTGGTCTTTCCACTTGTACACTGTTAGCCCCTTACATTTATCCAGTCAATGATGGCTATATCTATAAAGACCAGAATTTTTCATCGTTGGAAGGGGGGCGACCATCTTTTGGCCGGTCGATGGAGGCGGAAATGTTGTAGGCCCGTGTACTCAGATTTGGGTGCACGTTAAAGAACCCTTGCAGGTGGTCTAAATTTCCGGAGCCCTCCACTACGGCGTCTTTCATGATCATATGGTGGTTTTGGGCCGTTAAGGAGCCCTCAACTGCGGCGTCTCTAATGGTGGTTTTGGGCCGTTAAACACCATATATCAGTCAATCATCTTTTGGCCGGGGCCTGTGGGTCAGGGGGACTGAACGATCGCGACAGCGTCCTGTCCTTATGGCATGATTGCCACCATGTTCGCTCACTATCTGCTATGACGCAGCCGAACGCGCAACCCCTGTGCTGGCCGCTTGGATAGGTGATTGATTACCTGGGGCCACAATTACGTACACTTGTTCCATAGGTGGGTTCGAGACCCACATATTTCGATCTGTAGGTACGGCTATAGCATAGTTATTGGGATGTGGTACACTGCATTTCCTTGGACAAACATTCGGTGAACGCTTGGAATGACACGCTGTTTCGTTCGACCTCATAACACGTTTTGCGGTTGCACCTGTGCTGAGAGCCGGACGTTTAAACGGGACACACGTGACCAAAATCAGCGGGAATGTTTAGCTACGCTCAACACGGATTTGTTTCGTTAGGCGAGTACATGTTTTGTGACACTTCTAGATTATCCCCTAGTGTAGTGTAGGGTAGCCAACCGGATGTCTTTCTGCTTAACCTCCCTGCCTTCTCCCTTTTGTTGCTTCCTCCTCCTCCCCTCCTCATTAAGAGAGAAACAGTGGGCGTTACGCAAACAACCCACGCGCGTTTTGGCTGCTTGTATATCCTGAATTGAGACACTAAACGGGGGAAGTTCTGCACCTTAGTGCGCCAAGTTTATAGTTCGCAAGTTTTCTTTGTCACCGGCGGCCTTCACTGCAAGTCTAAGTTTGATCCCAGCCGTAGCGGTCCCGTTTCGATATCATTTCAGCATTCTTCGCATGCGCTGGTATTTAATTTCCAAATTATATTACTCTGGTTTGGTGAGGGCGCGTGCACAATAAACACCATTAAAACGCTATTCTGATTAATGGCGTCTGTGTTTATTTTGTTGTACATATACGGCCATACGTCCATTGTATGTCCGGTGTTTTCTATAGCAGAGTCGAGTAAAAACGCACATACTCTGCCTTCTCCTACTCTCCTCCTTTTATACTTCGAACTCACCTGAAAGTTAGGGGCCTATTCAAGATTTATACTGCTTAGAAGTAGAATAAGCGTTGACTGACGTTAAGGCACCGGCCGCTAATGATAAAAATCACCGCGACAACTATAGACGATCGTCGCATCTGTGGCTGGCAAATCGTGAACGGAAGTTACGTGTAAGACATGTTTTGACGAATATACGGTGCCTTGCTCGGGCCCACTTGCGCGCTCTCACCTGCGCCTGGGAAAAGTCACTTCATTGGCATCCTGCAAAGAGGCTACAAATAGAGTTGGTTATAAATCAGAGTTATAGCGACACGCCTGATAGGTGTCCCTTATGGGTCTCTGCGTTAAAATTGACTGATAAATGCAACACAAACATCTAGAGCACAAGCAACGTGAGATAAAGGAAAAGCGCGGGGGGGGGGGGGGGTATAAATTGAGGGTCGGCACGGTACAGGAAAGGTTCCGAGCATCGAGTAAGACGAAACTTAGTCCGTGACGACTGAATATTTCACGAGGCTCAAATATGGCGGCCGTTAGCGCCTGGGGCGCCCACCAGGGGACCGGGGATCGCGGCGGAGCTGTGCCTCTCTGGAGACCTCCCCTCCGCCGCGTCCGGGCCGCTGCGGCCTGCTGGCGCCGAATCGCGTCGTGCGAACCGCGCTTTAAGTGGATACCCTGATCAAGGACTCGCATCGTGTCTCATCCGGCCTCTTTTGTACCTCTCCTTCCCATGCTGCCGCTGCCTTCTTTCTTTTATTGCCCTCCGCTAGTGGGTATTTTCTTTTCGCGCCTCCGTGTCGCGTTGTTTTGGCTTCGAGCGCGCTTCAATCATTATTTCTCTTTTTCATTGCACCTTAATGCTTAAATTCTTTTGGAGCCTTCCTTTAATTTTCAGCTTGTTGTCCCACAGCGTGCAAACACGTTTCGTCGATTGCGCGCCCGGTCGTCTCTCAGGTGCCTCCGTCGGTCGTGTCCCGGCTTCCGTGCCGAGAGCGCTTGAGGAGGCGGACTTTTTTTGACTCGGCTCCTCTTTTCGGGGACCGTGCTTCTCGGTGTGCGCGAGATGGCGAGAAAGTGTTGAACTCTCGTTGTACGTCTTAATGATGACGAATTCGGTTGCCGTACATGGCCCAACCCTGAGCCGCAGGCCGGCTGCCGCTCGAGACATGCGCGGTACCGTGGCGCCCTCTTGAATACCGGAGTGGCTTCAGTGATTATTGGCAGCGCGCGCCTGGCAGTTACGCGCGGCGCCACCTCCGATCTGCCAAAGTACACTTATTATTCAGTGCCGCGATTTTCTCGGACGCCAGGTGGATCAGTGGGCGCCTCGTCTTTTGCTTGCCCGAGACAATAACGGGTGTAAAACTTAATACCGATGGGACTGGTACATAAAATTTGCTTTTTTAAGTCGCGAGAGGCGAAATAAGGGGATATATATGTGCAAGACATAGCGGGTATTCGATCGTACGGGCTGAGGGCAGCTATTGTTTCTGACATGCTGATGGATGCGGTGGGTCGTCAATTTTAACGAATAAATGTGTTTTACTTACATATCTCTCTTATGCAATAACAGCATATTCCTGTTTATGTAATGAATTTGACTGAGACGTGGTTATATACAGTATGTGTCCTACTGCCCCCCCCCCCCACCCTCCCACCAAAGGGTACAAAAAAAAGACGGAAGAAAAAAATCACCGTGTGTTTGCAACGCCATGTTTGCTGTTCCTTCCGTTTGCCGCTTTTCTCCGATAAC
Source organism: Rhipicephalus annulatus (assembly GCA_013436015.1). NCBI lineage: Eukaryota > Metazoa > Arthropoda > Arachnida > Ixodida > Ixodidae > Rhipicephalus > Rhipicephalus annulatus. Next base: position 253,262 of record WOVY01004168.1, read on the forward strand.
GTGCTTATGTGATCACTGTTCACGGTAGCCAGAAAAACTACCCTGACCACACGATGATGTTCTAAACAGGTCTTAACTTTTGCACTCTGGGCTACGTATATAGTGTGATGATCAGTTCCATAGTTAATCCTTTGGATGCAGAACCCGCTTGGCTTTTGTTCTTGTAGCAAGTATACGGAATTGTTTTTGAGTGCACATTACCTCCGCCAGGCGCAGTCCAGCGCAGTTTTCCAGGCGAGATTGTCATCTTCCGTCTGTCTGCATTATCACTTCTTCGAAAGTATACTCTACCGCCCCATTACCGCCACATCATATCGCCGGGTATACCTGCAATGTAATTTATACCGGTACCAATTAGTGATTCCGCCTTTCTGGTGTTCATCCGCAAGGTTAGATCTAAGATTTAAAATCCTCGCCAGTTAACATCATAACATTTATTATATCAACCACAATTTTGTTTCATCGCAATATGCTAGCTGCTCCATCCCTGGATTTAATATGACTACGCACATGCCTTTCCACTGAGGGGGCGCTTAACAGCATATGGGCGCAAAGTGACGTTTACAACTTTTTTTCTCTTTTTATTTTCTGTCTGAAAAGGATGCCGGGTGTAACCTGAGCGAGAATCTTCATCTTATAACAGAGGATATCCGGCAGTCGAAGTGGAGGGCGTCCGTTCAATTGGCGTTAGACGTTGGGAGCTTACACGTGTCTCTCTTCGTAGTCGCCGTTTAAACAAAGCTACAGCGGTACCCTGTCCGCAGGCTGGTCTTGAGACGAAAACCATGTCGCACGCGTGCGTCTTCGGAGGCGCCACCAGCGCCAGTCGGTGTCGGGACGAAAGGCTGGCGTGCATTGGCGCCAGCCAAGCGTGGCCGTGCTCACACGGAGAGAAGTCAGGCGTCTCGACAGGAAGCGAGCGGCAAAGCGTGAGACGGTGTGATGCAAACTTTCTCGCTGCGAAGGTGGTGGCGGGGTTTGCCGGCGTCCAATCGTGAACCAAGACGGGCCCGCAGGAAATGGACGCCGTCTGGGCCGGCGGCCTCATTGAGGGCCCCGCAGAGGAGGCGCCGCTCGCACCTGCCGCGCTTTGACGTGACAGCCGTGGCTGGCGTGCACCGGTGCCTTCACGCCCAAGGACAGCGAAAATCGCCGCATCCAAAAAGCCCTGCAGTGGGCGTGGCAAGCGATAGGCGTGGTTTCTCGCGCCGGCTAGTGACGTGATTTTGGGGCCGCACGACGTTGCCTCCGTCTCTGGACGATGCATCGCTCTCTTTCGGGCCGGCCACGAATTGGCCCGCCCGGCCGCTTTTCTTGCGAGGTCGCATAACCTGGCGCACACCCGCACGGTCGGCTTTGCCACTCGTTAAGCGTGCGCGCATCGGGCCCGAGCCCTCAAAACCCCGTGAACGTCGAATCCGAAAGTACGGCCACCATTTAGAAAGATAGGCACTTGAAAGAAACAGGGGGAGAAAAAGAAGAAGAAAAAAACTTCATTTACCCGAGAAAGTCCAGTACGGTTCTGCATACCACGTACCCACAGGACAGCTGAGGGCGCACGATAGTTCCGACGAATAGCGCTTCTGCGGATTGGCACGTTTCAGTTTCAGTTTCAGTTTCAGTTTATTATTCATTTCAAAAATGTAGTACAGTAATATTAATATACAGACGAGGGTCCCAAAGTTAAAAACTGTAACGGGACCCTCGACGAGGGTCCCACAGTTAAAAACTGTAACGGGACCCTCGATGCGTTATAACAATCAATAAATAAGATCAAGTTAACAAGCAACGAGTGAATGGAAATCAATTATACAATATAGAGTGTAAAGTAATTATTATAGGCTAAGTGACACATCAGGCAACAAAAAGCAAGGCAAATAAGGAAAGAAAAAAGAAAGAACGAAAAAAAACACAAAGAAAGACACAAAAAAACATCTCGTTCAGTGGCGGACATTGTCAATCGAAATGCAATGATCTAAATGGCATAACCAAAAACGCAAAGCCCCCAAAAAGCCCATATACCGGCAGCTAATAATTTAACAGAAAACTTTTAAGCGACTTTTTGAATGATGACAATGTGGGTATCGTTTTAACAGAAAGAGGCATGTTATTCCAAAAAGTAATGGCCGCAAAGGCAGTGGTCATTTTTCCATAATTTGTGCGCGACGCGGGTAGCAAAAAGTTAAGGTTCATTGCAAATCTGGTTACATTGTTGTTTTGTAAGAAAACTGAATCAATTATTTCAAACGGTAGCAGTGCATTGCGCAATTGAAACAGAAGAACGGCTATGCTATAAAAAAATAACTTACGAACAGGTAGGATTTTGTTGTCTTGGAGTAGATGGTGTGCACTGGAGTACCGTGAGCTATTAGTGATAATGCGGATCGCCTGATTTTGTATGTTCTGAATGGGTGATAGATGACAGTCATACGTGTTTCCCCAAGCAGCGATACCATACATGATATGGGAATGAATGAAGGCGAAATACAGAGACATAAGTACGTTTATATGAAAAACTTCACGAGCTTTTATTATAGCCCGAATTCCGAATGCAGTTTTCTTTCTGAGGTGATCAGTGTGGAGATTAAACTTTAAATGGCAGTCAAGATGTACACCAAGAAAAATTACAGTATCACAGGTGGGTATAGAGTGAGGACCTAGGGTTAAGGGTTGATGAAAAGGCAATGGTCTTTGAGCGGACCTAAATATCATAAACTTGGTTTTGGCTGGGTTAATAATGAGTTGGTTCTCGTAGCACCATTTAGTAATATCTAGAAGTGTGTTATTCAAGTGTAAAGTAAGAGCAGTTAGAGAGTCCTCAGCTGCAGTTATAGTCGTGTCGTCTGCGTATAACACGCAGTGAGTTGATTTAATTGCATAGACAAGATCATTAATATAAATAATAAATAATAAAGGCACTTGAAAGACGGCTCAAAAGTGTGTGCAGAGCCTTAACACAGCGACAAACGAATACTTTAATGTTCCCAGAAATCACCGTCGTCATCCTCCTACCATATTGCCAAGGAATGCAACCTCCACCGACGCTGCGTTCAACTTTTTCATGCTCCGGAGCCAATGGATACGCGCTAGCCCCTGAGCTATTGCCCTGCGCTGGGGCTTGGTTATTTGTGTCAAGTTTTGTGCATAATGATCTCTATATATGAGTATATTTTTTTGAGGCCCACAAGCTTGCTTTCTCGCTCGCGATTTTTTATTCTTCATGTCAGTGGGCGTGGTGCGCACCATCGGCAGAAAAATTGCCAGCTTTTGATTCTTCATTGACTTCACGTAGAGTCTGTATCTGTTTCCATCATTAATATATTTAGTAACGGGCAGTTGGTCATCGAAGGTGACGCTGCACGCTTTGAAATGAAGAAGTTAAGTCGATGGCAGCGTCTTCCAAGAACTGCTGCTGTCGTATCACATGAGTCCACAGCCGGATTGAATAGCTCATATCTGCTGATTTATAAATTCTTATTTTTTTTCTCCGGCGTATGATATATATGTCTGAACGACAGCTTGGTATTAAAAAAAATAATGACGCGTAGCAAATGCTTTTGTGACCACGAACGTAGCCAAAAATTTGGGGAGAGGACGCGTTGTTTCAGCCACCTCTTATGTTTCTTCGTTCGTGTGTTTGTTCGTGAGCGTGTGTATACGTACACACATGCGAAGTTTAAAGATTTCGGGTGTGGAGTTTGAACGCTCCCCCCTCCCCCTTCCTCCTGGCTACGACAATGTATATGACCCGCGGAACTGTCTGTGTACGACAACATATATATATCCCGTTCCTTTGCAACACACCCAGCAAATGCTTGGTATACAATGCCATGCACAGTTCTACGCGATGCGGCAATGATCGCTCTTTCGTCTTTCTCTTTCCCGGGGCTCAAAATTATCGGTGCTCGGCCGCCTCATTGGGCGATGTTGGCGTATTCTTGAGCGGAACAATGGCGACCGAACTTTTGTCAGTTGGCAGCCGTGGGGTTCGGCTCAGAAGAAGCAGAAAGAGCGCATCAAGAAAACTTTGCGCGCATTCAAAATGCTCCCCGGCGATGAACGGCCAGCGTATACCACTTGTGGCAGCAGCTCCCACGGGGATGGGGGCCACCAGGAGAAATAACCCGCAACGCGGGGCTCGTTATTTCTGCGGATACCTCTGCAGAGATAACAGCGGATCACACCGGGCGGGGGCAATAATTGCCGCGCCCGTAGCCCCATTGTCTACGAGTTCGCCGCTTTTGCCTCTGGTGTTTCGTGTACGATGCCGAGAGATTCTCGAAGACGGGAAGAATGCACGCTCGTGGCAAACTGATCGCCGTACGGGGAGCCAGAAACGAACTTGCATCGCTGTTGGCCGATGCGATTCCATCGGGTTTTTTTTTCTTGCATGACCCCGAACCCCAACTCTCCAGGCTTGCCTGCCTACTCTGTGTCCTTATTTGCTGCTTTTCGCACCGTGTCTCAGCATGTGTTCGCCGTTGATTTACAACCTGTTAACAGACGTTGTTTACACGACAAGAAAATGGTATTAGGCGTGTTTTGAATTCACCTCGTGGGGATGGCCGTTATGCCTGGAACGTCCCAGCTATTTTGAAAGCATGCTGAAAGAAAAGTCCCGTTATCGTAGGTATACTCTGGTCGTACATCGGCTCTTTATGTTTCTAAAGATCATGAATAAGGGCCCTCTGCAGCTCATGCTTTGGTGGCGCTGGCTTTGATGGTGCAGGCGCGTTTTCTTCGATATCTTCGTGGTTGGTGAATTTATTAAGAAAGAAAAAAAAAACATAATGAGAATGGAAAGGATGTCAGCATCAGCTTAACCCCTAATTATTCTTTCGGCGGGAGGAAGGGCGCGTCTGAGAGCTGTTTTGCTGTTTGTATTCGCAGCACTTTCAATGAAACGCAACGCAACACTTTCATTTTATATATATATATATATATATATATATATATATATATATATATATATATATATATATATATATATATATATATATATATATATATATATATATATATATATATATATATATATATATATATATATTGAGAGAGAATGTGGATGATCAATTTGGGTGCCCGTCCCTCCGAAGAATATGAGAACTCTCCGCCTATAGTGTGATAAATAGACCACAAATATCATACAACTGTCATATAGTCATCTCCATACTGTCATTGTCTTTGTCGGTATCGTGTAGTAGTTGCAGTGCTATAGTAGTTGTATGAAATGTTTTTCCCCCTTCCGTGTATTGCTTGAACCAAATTGTAAGGCCAGTGAATGAAACTGATCAGCTTGTTTCTTTCTTGATAACTGTTGCTTGCAATCACGGGCTTTCGTAGAGTTGTGGAGAGTGAGGAGCAGCCAAGAATCGCCCCCCCCCCCTTTCCGGTAGTCAAGTGTGAAAAAATACAGCAAGTTTCGCAATGTATTCACGAACGAAATGAAGCATTGACATGCTGCTCACAGTGGCCTGCCTTTGGTCCCCAGTTTGGTGGGAAGTCAAGAGTTCTTGAGATTCGACATCAGGTTTCCTCGGCCGCCATTGATATCCAAAACCCGCGTGGCCATAACATTGCACATTAAACTGTGGAATTACACGTGCGAGTGAATCAAGGTGAGGTGAAGACGTAGTGCGCTCATTGGATGTTTGGGGGGGGCTGCATACCCTCCTCCCCCGTGCACTTACCTATGTTCACAATCAAAATCCCTTTGTTTAATGGATACAAGTTCAACTTATTGGAAGAATGTTGCTCCTGGTCTTACCTAACGACTGTTCTGTTTCCCTCTTCTCTCTCTCTTTCTAGGTAAGTCTTCCATCCTGAACCGAGGCTTGAAGGCACTTGTGGGGCCACCAGGCAGTCCGAACGCGATGCGGTTCGAGTGGTGCATGGGTGAGAACGCGTCCGGAGGGCGCCGACGGACGTGCAGTTGGACACGGCGGAAAAGGAAGGCGCATTCGTACACAGTCTGACCGCAGCAGAGCTGCTGCTGCCTGCGCCGCTCTTTTTGGCCGATGTTCCTCCGCTATCAGTACGCGACTGCTCGAGAGAATAGCGTGCAGGCCGGTCATCGTGTGCCACAGTTATGAGCACACAAACTTGAGTTGCCCCGGTTGCGGATATTAGGGCAGTTACTCTTCAGGAAACGAGAAGGCCGACAGGAGCAGATGCGAGATCCTCTGGGTGGTCCGCTTTCTCTTAGGGGGCTCTTTCTCCTCCTTGCTAATGTCTCTCCCATTAAAATCCTGGATTGCCCGTGGCGCAAACGGAGAAATATCTTCGTCGGTAGTTGACTGGGAGACGTTTTCACAAGAGTACGCGTAATACAGCGCTCGCTTGCAGGGGGCAGCTTAAATTGCACCGGGGCACGATGCTGATAAACGGAGGCCTTTTATAGGTTATGATCGAGTTTTCAATGATTTGCGCTTAGCGCTGCGCAACGCAGCCACGTCCAGGCCTGTTTGTTTTTCGTCCCTGCAGGAGACATTTAGGAAACGTCACCCACCTATCTGTGCAGTGACATAGGCTGTTTATGTAGTGAAGGTTATTGTAGCATTATCCTTGTTATTTTTTTATTTCATGTATACAGGGACATGGTATACAGGGAATGATACTTCTTGGCGAGGTATTCAAAATGCCCTAAAACAATTTTTGAACAATCATTCACATGCTATTATTGCCAAACAGTCTAGCACTGCCCACAAGGAATTTAGTTACATTTCAGAAACAGCTGCAAAATCGTGCACCCTTCTATCTGCAGATGCCGTCGTAGACTGGCCCGACTATATGTCATAGGTGCGTGCACTCGGCCAATGATTGACTTGAGCATTCGTGTGTTGCACAGCTAACCGTGGTCGACACAGTGCTGTCATGTGCCTTCACCACCCACCATCGTGTTAAAGGGAAGCTGGAGGGATTTCAGAATTCAATCAAATTTCGTGTTTCGGAAGAACCTACATTATTGTTGACAATGTCATAATTGTTCTCGCGGGTATAGCAGCAGGAGCTTTAGAACAGGCGAAATAAAAGCTTGTCTTGTCCCGCCCCCGCGAGCGTGCTGAAAGTGTGGGCGTGGAAACATACGTCATCTTCGTTTCATCTGGCCTAGAGCAAGTGTTCTTTCTTATCTTCAACCACGGCCTCCGTGACTAACTCATGACGTGCCGTTGCCGGAACTAATCGAAGAGGCCACACTTAAGCAGTGCTGCTGCTGCAGATGACGTGGCATGCCGGGAATGACGTCACCGTGTTCGCTGGGCGTCTCAAGAAGCCTGGCGGCCACAGACTGTTTTTTTCACCAAAAAGTGATATTGGCGTTCACTTTTAAGGACTCTCAGATAGCTTTTCTTATTCAGCAGGGATCAAATTGTCCTTACATCACGCTCCTAAGTAATTTTTTTTGGAGAAGTGCTTCAGCTTCCCTTTAAATTTATAAGCTCTAATGAATTACACTAACGTGCTAACAAACACACCGAAAGTGAGCTGACTCATTCGAAGAAAATAAAGCCGTGTTAATTTCGCTCATGTCCAGCGCTAAATGCAGTTCAATTCCAACGCTGTGTCCAACGTTGCGCTGTGTCGTATTTGTGTAGTGATTCGCGAAGTTCCAAATCATTCACTAAGGGCATCTGCACTATACTGTGAAACATGAGGAACGGCGCAGCACCCAGTAATCCCCGTTGTGCTGTCGTTAGTGTCTATATATGAATGATCCCTCGCGGCAGGAGTTTGTAACACCGGCGCCGTAGAAGCACCGCTGGGAGGAGCGATTGCGCGCTTGGCGATGGTGGCGCCCTCTCTTGCGTGGTGACGCTGTCCGCCACATGTTTTCGAAGCGTTTTCAACAACTTTAAGCTAAATATGGCGACTGCGTCTTGGTTATTTTTGTTATCAAAATTTTAAACTTCGTTGGTATATTAACCCGGTTTTGAGTATTGCTGGCCTTGTTTTGGGCCTGTATTGACACTTTGGTTTCGAGTGTGATCACGCCCCATGAGATCTATGGATGGACGACAAGCCGAGCCCCTGGAGGGTTTGGCACGGTCAAGACGCGCGCTGACTTAACGGAGTACTGACATGGATATCGAATATCTTCAGGTTGTCGCTTTGAATAAAAGCACAGCCTTGTCGAACACACCGAAGAGAGTGTCGTATAGTGCTTGGGAATGCATGTAATATATATTTGATACCGCTAACTAAAACAGTGATTTTGGTTTCGGTATCGAGGGGAAGGCTCTGAAGTGACGTGCCAACACAGTTCTCACGTCATGAGAAGACTACAACTCGAGACGTACTAGCAACAGCTGTAAGTTCGCTTTCAGTCGCATGTGTAAACAACGACGAATGTATTGTGGTCTAGAAACAGGTTTTTCTTTTTGCAATTTAGCGTGCGTGCAGGACACAGATTTCAGAAACCCAGTGAACTGTGTTGCCTTGTCGTGATAATGCTTATTGCAGTTGGGCTGGCTCGCAGATACTGAGTGACTAAAACTTCAAAACTGATGTAAAATATTCGATGCGTGTTGTAAGGATCCGCTTTGAGGATATCGCTGATAGCGCGCATCATGGAGGCTAAAAATGCCCCTTTTGGGGTGCCTAAAAATCGTGTCAGTACCCCTTTAACTTCTGGCTCCTCTGGCATCCCCCTCCCTCCGCCCCTCTTGTGACATTCCGCTCGTACATGACGCATTCGTAAAACTTTCGCAGCAGTCAATTTGTGAGGCAATGAACTCTGAAAGTTAGCTCATTCAATGATTGCTCGAGAAAGGGCTCCAGTACCCTCTAATTATAATCCTCGGAACTTCCTCCGTCCCGCCGTTGTTGCACGTATAGTGAAGATGGAGACGACCGACCATCGCATCAGGTCCGATTTGCCCTAAATCATGGCGCCGTAAAAGTTTGCAGACATTTGTAACGTTTATAACGTGTATATTGTTAGTTGTACCTTGATTATGTTTTCCTTGATTACTCCGCCGCCGTGTATAAAGACTTTCGTTCGTTTGGTACTGTATACTTTCACTAACGTTTCGCCTTTTATATATATATATATATATATATATATATATATATATATATATATATATATATATATATATATATATATATATATATATATATATATATATATATATATATACACGCAATGGAGTAAATGTCGGAATACCACGGATATTCATTCCAGCATTCGGCATTCGTATCGCCAGGACAAAATAAGCAGTAGCTAACAGAGCAGTGTTCTATAAATCTGAGACATGGCGACAGAAAGAGAGCGAAACTAATGATATATTGCCAAAATTAAACCAGCGAACTTCTGTTTCACTTTCGAATAACTACATGAATATGTGGTAACTGTTGTGCGGCGGTGTCATGAAGCTATATATTTCTACGATACGTTATAACACATTATTTTGTTACAAGTTGTGACTATTTCGAGAGTTTCTGTATAGGGTGGAATCTAGTGTTTTGTGCCTTGAAATCGAAACAAACTGATCAGAACGTGCGAACGATGCGTACGTATACAAAAGGCCTAAAAAATCACATTTTTATAACGTTATTCTTGAATAGTTCTTTGCAGCACAAAATTCTTCTTCATAGACTTCAGCATAGATTCAACACGTCCATGTGTTCCTTCGTATATGCTTCCCTGCAAGAGCCGATAACAGTAACTGTAACGCTTGTGCAACGCGATGACTTATGGTGATCCGTAATAGACGCCGGATTTATAGGCACTAAAAAAAACAGGTTTTAGGCGACAGAAATGGGTGGGCTAAACACTGCTTTAGGCCCCCAAAATTGTAAATATAGGCACAATAAACTTTGACAAAATTCAAATTTTCGGAAAAAATACGTGTGGGGTTTGTGGGTATATGACAGGAAAGCAAACAAAAATGTTTTAGTTTATAATGGTACAAGGCGCCAATGGTTTACCATAACGATGGAATTTTTTTTTCCCCGGGAGTTTTGCAGAATACATGTCTTTCTTTTTTTATATAGTCCAGCATGGTGAGTTAAGTGTCCACTGCCTAAAAAACACGCCTCTGGGGTGTCTATTCAGCATGGTTGAGAACAGCAACACGGTAGCAAATATCTACAGCGCTAATAGGCCAGCCGGGTCTTTTTGTCTCATATTAACTTAATCTAATCGCACATGGTCTATTTCTCTTCTGTCTGTGAACACCTTAAAGGGCCCTTCACTAGGCTTGAGAATTTCGAGTAGGCAAGACGAATGCATGCACTGGGTGCTCTAAATCTCATCTGCCAAAATTCGCAATGCTGTACGCGCCCTAGAAAGAGGTGAAATGTCAGACTGAACGCTGCTTGACCGGACACGCCTCCGTATACATGATAGATGTGACGTATACAAGGAATGGTCCTGCGTACGTCAAAGTAGAACGTGACACTGCGAGAAACATTCGAGGCAACGTGTGTAATTTGTGCAACCTGTGGCCTGAATAGAAGTATGAATGTTATAGAAATATTAAATCATACAAACCGAATCCATGCGCGTCATATTTTTTTATCTCCGTTTAGAGTGAGATGCGAGACTAATGTGCCTCAATTTCATCTGCGTTGGTGTTACCGCCCTTCTCGAATCGTCTTGGTGCCAGGTGCCAATTCTGACAATGTTTGTCGTATGTTTTGGTACATCGTCCCTAGGAGCAGTTCGAGTGGTGCGACTCTGTGTATCGCGGTAAAAGGATACATGATCCTTGTCAGCCTCTCCAAGCGTTTGCGCATAGAGGAATTCATCCCACAGACACAGGCATGACGTATACAATATACAGAGGATGTCCAAACGGCACACCACCAATCGCGTGCACGACCTGACATGGGCATGGAATGCGATAGTAAACTTGCGTGCGCATTACGTGCGGATGCGTCTGCGTCGTGTGATGTTCCGGCTCCGAGTTTCTCCGATATCGGAGAGGGCAGGGAAGAAATTTGGCTTGTGAAATCTACACCAGGAGAATGGCGCCGGTTTAAAGCTCACCTCCTCGCGTCCTGCTTTCGCAGCTTGTAATAAACCCATTAAAATTTTTTGTAGTCAAAACCTTTTTGTGAGGAACGCAACAACTTCAAGTGTCTAAGTAAAAATTTCTCATATGACTTAGTGAAGCGCCGTTTGAGAAATAAATGACAAACGAAACAAAGACCGCGTTGACATCTTTTGTTTTTTGTATACGCTCTATTTTCCATTGATGGCACTCCATGCTATCGCATTCGTTCTTCATCGTCCTGTGGCTGCCCAGAAGCACCTCGATCTGTATACGTGTGCGAGCAGACGCCGGGGAGATGCCGAGCAGACGACGCGATGTGAATGAATACATGTTTTTTTATTTTATTTATTTCATTTTCCTGTAATGGGGAAAGTTTCTCATTATCAGTCCTAATTACATTTCACCATACTAACAAAAAATAACCAAAATGTGAATGGCATAATGAATAATACCATTTAGCTCGGTAGTTAAGAAGTTACGTAAGTGGTTCAACATGCCAATAGACTTCGCTACCTTCATTCTTACATTGTTCACGTGTTGGGACCAGCTTGAATTTGATTGAAAAGTAATGCCTAAAAATTACTGGTCATCTACGAGGTCTAGCAAAGAATCGCCATAATACAGTTTCATGTTGTAATCTATATATTTATTCTTAGGATAGAAAAGCATGAACTTTGTCTTTTTAACATTAATTTAATTGATTAGAAGATACCCTGAAATTAAGTTGTGTAGAGGGTAATCAGCCTTCCTATAGGTTAAGAGGCCTTGTAGCCTTGACAGTGCTGAAAAGAACTCGAGATCAAGTATAGGTTGCATCCAGTAGAGTTCCGAAAGCTCGAGTTTGCCCTGTAACGGGAACACCTTTCTCTAACTGTACCCGAAAGCAAACGGTGGGAATAAAAATCATTTATATGGCACTGATCTTGAAAACAGGCATTTATAGGCACTACAACAACACTGTATTTTGTTAGAAAACCCACATTCATAGATTAAGGTGCTCGTTACAGAACCCCGTGTGTGGTTGAAATTCATTTGAGATACCCCACTATGTGGCGTAGCTCATAGTCATATTGATTTCGGTGCGTAAAAATCCCAGAAGTTATGTTACATCATCTGGCAAGTACTACTCTTCCAGTGGAAACCATGGTTTTCGGTATTCACTAGTACTTCAATAAATACCGTTGATGAAGTATTGATGCATGACGAGTATTGATGCGCGACGTAGATGAAGTGTTCGTGCACGACGAGGACTATATTTAGACAAGTCCTCAAAACCTTTCGAAGGCCTCGACATTAAAATATATGCGTTAAAGACCCTTGAAAGTACTATAATTTATTTCTTTTCTTGAAAACCCATGCATTAGTTGGTAATTGGAGTCCTGCATTGGCTATGGGGCCTGCCTTGTACGGTATATACATAAACGCTCATCCGGCAAACTATACCATAGAAGCAGTGCACTATGCACGTTTGCTTTGCACGGCCCGCGCGCAACTTGTAACAGCTCTGTGAGCAGTGCCAAAAAGACATGTCGGCACTGGTTGATGTCTCTTTTCATATTTTGGTTGCCTTCTTCGCGGCTTGTACGGTCACTAGTTTTATTTTCCCACATGTCCATCAGCCTCTTCCAACTTTCTGTCAACTCAACTCCTGCCAACAAAGCACCACCTCCTGCATTGGTGCAATTTTTCTTCCTCTGATTCTCATTCAGCCCCGCCGTGATGTTCTTATGGCTAAGGTACTCGGCTGCTGACCAGCAGGTCGTGGGATCAAATCATGGCTGCGGCGGCTACATTTTTGATGGAGGCGAAAATGTTCTAGGCCCGTGTACTCAGATTAGGGTGCACGTTACAGAACCCCAGGAGGTCTCAATTTTCGAAGCCCTCCACTACGGCGTCTCTCGTAGTCATATGGCGGTTTTGAGACGTTAAACCCAACATATCTATCATCAATGCTTCTAATTCGTACAAGTGAAGAACGCAGTGAAACTACTGGCGCTCACTTGATATCTTTGATGGAATCAGCAACTCAAGTAGCGCTCGCAGCCAAAGTATAAAATGGTGTGCATGAGCCACATACCTAAAGTAACAAGTTCTGACTGAAGCTGCTGAGACGCTTAGTGATCGGTTCCCGCGCGGCGTTTTATTGCTTTCATATGTGCCATAACGTTGACAGTGCACAAACACGCATTAATGCAATGCAGTACATATCAAAGCTAAAGCGAAAAAAAAAAACAGGAGAGGCTTGCGGACTGTAGGTAGTAAAAAAAAGTATTCAAATATCAAACGACCAACACCGGCAAGAAAAACTAAAGAACTTGAGTTATTCATTGTTCTTCTGACTGTTTTCAGATCAAAACTATGAAAAAATCGAAGCGTCGTATATCACCTTCTTTGATAAACAGAACAGCCTGCCAAAGACATTAAAGAAAGTACCATGAGATAAATATGAAGAACATTACCTAATACAATAAATGTCGCAGCATCTGCATTCAGGATGTGAACTTTTGAACACATCGGAGTAGGTACCGGGTGTTCCTTATACAATTTTTGAAACCTATAATCCAATAAATCTATGCATAGTTCTTTGGAACATGGTCATAGGGAAAAGTTTTTTCTGTCTATGCTGTTCTAGGTCCTTCGAAGAACCATTGAAAGGTACTTTGAAGTCCTTCAGAACACTTGAAATTTGGCCTACTTAAACTCTACGAACACTCGATTTAATATGGGGGCAGAAAAGGTGTTAATATCGCTACAATAAAGTGTGATAAATTACCGTTTGTTCTTGCGCGGGCAGGTGACGGCGGTGATGTTGTCGGGGGCAGCTGCAACTGTTTCGGGCCAATGCAGGTCTGCTGATAAAATTGCAATGTCGTCAGCAGAACGAGCGTCTCGGATTTCGCAATACTCTGATGCACTTAGAAGGAATCCGGAAGCCTTCAGAACTTTTGGATAGATAGCTGCAAATTGAAGAACGCAAATAAGGATATACAGACAAATTTGTGCCGCTCAAATTATAAAGCTATGTTTCCATTGCTAGCCCAGCAAGAAGCGCTCTTATTGAATGGAATCGTTTTTGCGAATACATGATTTCCTTTTTTTTCTGCCTTTCCATTCTTTAATGCCATCAATACTCCTGCTGGCTCTGTAGTATGCACCTTAGAACTCATTTATGTATGCATATTCTCCTTAAAACTGAAGGCTTCGGGAGAGCTTACATCGCTAATTGAGTACATGTTCATCACAGGATAGATACTGTGATATCCTGCCAGAAATGAGCATGTGCAAGTACACGAATCTACAGATAGAGGCGTAGGTGCCCGCCCACCCAGCGGAGGAGAAGGGGGCGTTGGAAGCAAAATAACCATTCGCATTGAGTGGAGATGGGGGAATATAGAGTAAACCATTGTAATAAATATTTAACTTTGCGCTGTGTTTATTTATGCATGGTTCATTGCATCAGTATGCTCTTATTCCTATAGAAACAGCATGTCGCTGGTAAGTAGGGCTGCTACAGTGTGCATTCAGGACGATACCAGCGGATGGCACCAGTGATATTTGACGTCACGGGCACCGGTTGAAATAACGTCTCAACGTCGAAGTTAAGCGTAACTGACTCTTAAATCGAGTAAGGGGATGACCCAGTTCCGTCGTGAGGTTTATGCATGCCAGAGGCCAACATCACGCGAAACTGCGCTTTTCTTTTTTGCGAAATAATGCTTGCTCTTCCTCCTCCTCCTCGTCACGCATCTCGTCGGACTCTTTGGCATCCGCTCGGACTTTCGATAGCGTCTGGAAGTTATGTACCTGCGTTAGTTACCATTACAGTACTGAAAGAGGGGGCATTGTTGGCTCACATCTATATCGATTTATAAATTTGCGTGTCTCGTTCCCATCCGATGTTCTTCTAGAGAACGTAAATAAAAAAAAAAGCTTTGTATGCTGCGATCGGTACCGGTGACGTGTCTGCCACTCATTTACTCGGATGCCAGCGTCGCTGAATTCGAGCGTCCCGGGCGCGCAGCGTCGTCTTTCGGCGCTGTGGTCTGGCAGCGGCCTCCCTTGCCCGACTCGCTCAACTGGCGGCCCCTGTCACATTCGGCGTTGCCGACCGGGTTCTCGCATGGCGTGTCGACTTAATTGCCCGTTAGCGTCGTTGCGATCGGCTTTCCCCGTGAGCGCGTTTTCCTCCCTCGTCTCGCAACACGGGGTCGGCGTGCGTTTTCCCCGCAGCCTCTCCCGCCCTCCTCCTCGCCAGCGTGTTCGGACAAATCGCCGCGAGTCTCCATGGCAACGGGTCACGTGCTCGCGCTCCCCGACAGCTATCAATCAGTCTCGTCTGCGTCAGGGCCGCCATGTTTGCGAAAGATCTCTCCGCCGGCAGAGCAGGAAACGAAAAACGGGGGCCCCCTTGGAGGGGACCGCTCGATAATTCGGCGCTGTCGCACTGCGGTTGCGCTCACCTTGATCCACGCTTCTCACGGTGCCTCGGATGTTGTTGACCCGTCAGTGACCGAAGACAGGTCACTCTGGCGACGGCTGCAAATGGCTTTTATTGTTCATCTTTATTTTTCTGCTTTGCTTGAGATCCCAACGCTGAACGCTTTCGAGGCTACATTCCACTTTGGGGGCATCTGGCGTACACGCAGGGCGCCGCGCGTTTCGCCAATTTATCCTTCTCAGGAGGGCAGCAGTTCGACAACTGCTGATTTAAACTGACAAAATTCTGTACTTTGCGCCTTAGTTACCACTGTCACGAAGTAGAATGAGCCACGTCACGTATAAGGTTTCTCAGCATACACTTTCATTTCTTGCCCCACCTTGGTGGTCTGTGGCTAAGGTACTCGGCTGCTGACCCGCAGGTCGTGGGACCGAATCCCGGCTGCGGCGGCTGCATTTCCGATGGAGGCGGAAATGTTGTAGGCCCGTGTACTCAGATTTGGGTGCACGATAAAGAACCCAAGGCGGTCGAAATTTCCGGAGCCTTTCATTACGACGTCTCTCATAATCATATAGTGGTTTTGGGACGTTAAACCCCACATATCAATCAACTTTCATTTGTTTACACGTTGGGAATGCAGCGAAAAGAGATACGATCAAGCTTCTTGTGCAGTTGTGCTTTCTTTATTTAGGTGCACATGAATGGGAACTACTGGCTCATGTACTGCTAGCTCATGTACTAGGAAAGCTCCAGAAGGCAACAAACCTCTCCTCATGCGCTTCGTGATATCTCAGCAGTATGTCACAGTTAGTGACTTCTGTACGTCGTACTGACATGTCGCCATCTCGTCAGCTCCATTTCGAATAAAGTGTATGAGGTTCATGACTAAACAGAATAGAGCGTGGGTTGAGGGGGCGGCAGCGCTGTGGGGGGGGGGGGGGCGGTTGCAGGCTGCATACGCTAATGATTCATGCGGCCGCACGTCTTTCTGAGCTCGTCTGATCTCTCCACGTATTTGATACCTCATCCCATTTATTTAGTTCCTTATTTCTAATATTTATTAACATTTTCTAGTTTGCTTAATATATGGTTGCTGCACTGGCCGTATACTTGTTTTTGCAAAGAAAAATCTGCGTTACCAGGTGGCAGTGAAGATAGTTTAAAATACTTCAAAATTTTAACGGAGGCTGTTCGAGCTCTGCAGACATCATCGTTAAATAAATAAATAAATAAATAAATAAATAAATAAATAAATAAATAAATAAATAAATAACCAGGGCAAGTGAAAGACTGGAACAGCCTTTCCCTCGCTATCACCAACCCATCGATCTTCATGCATGGCGTATCAAGTTTAAACTCACGCTTAAAAACGAAAAAGAATAAAGGAAAAGCATATTGCGTACTAACCCACCTCTTATGTAATAGTCCCCTCACTAATAATTAATATTAATTTCTAGGGTTTTGCCTGCCAAAACCACAATATGATCATGAGGTACCCCGTAGGAAAGTCCAGATGAACTTTCACCCCATAACATGCACCTAAGTTTATATGTGGAGCGCGAGCATAGGGTGTCATCAAGAAATATTAATTAGCTGATTGTACTTTCGTTCACGAGGCGTATTCATATTTGTGATAGCAAAATTACTTAACGCAATTATCTATTTATTTTATATGTAGAAAACCCTGCTGCATACAGACCACGTTATGTAAAAACAGAATTTAAAGAAAAAAACTCGGTCTGTTTTTCACTAATATTTCTCGATTTTTACCGAAGTAGCTTCTTTAGTAATTCTTTTAAGTCTACAGCTAAAGCTGGCATGTCATTTTTCTTTCCCTTTTTTTTTTGAAGGTTGGTTGTGCGAGATTGATGTAGCCTGGGAATGTGTTCGCCGATGCGAAATGTACTCATTAGTACGTTAAGCCAAGCACTAGAAATGTCGGTGCACCTGTCAATCACTTTATGGCTTTGAAACTTGCTCGAAGAAAAAGTGGTATGCATAGTCAGGAGCGATTGCAGTGCCTCACAATGATCTCATCCATTGCAGCCACACTCAAAGCGGCTTCTCAAACCATAATCTCGTGATGAAAATTGAAAATAATGATAATGAAGCAGCGTAGTAGGGTCGTAGTATAAATATAAAGCGGGGCTGGTGATGGGAGTGCCAAGGGCATCTTTTTTTTTTCTTCAACGTCAGCAGCTGACACCAGAGACAGGGTTTACGTGATGACGTTCAGGAAAAACAGCTTTAGGGGCGAAGCTCCTTCAGGCGTGGGTCTGTACATCCCCCGATGTATGCAGTAGTATATAGTAGTAGGTAGCCACCGGTGGCACATACCCACTATAGAGCGGGTATGTGTCACAGGGGATGCGAGATGGGAAAGGGCGGTACTTGAAGTGTTCACTAGATGGGCGCACCGACGGACAGACAGACTAACAGACGGACAGATGGATGGACGCACGAACTGATGCACAGAAGGGTGGACGGACTCACGGACGGAAGCACGGACAGACAGATGGACGCATGGATGGTCGCGCGGACAGACGGAAGCAAGAACGAACTGACGGAGGGAAGCACGGATGGGCTGACGGACGCTTCGCCCCACTCATCATCATTAACGTCGTGGAAGAGAACAAGTCCGCTCTGGGTAGACTTTTGGCACCGTTTTTTCGTGATGAGAGCGCAGCCCATAGAATCTCCCGCCTGTTGTGAGGGCACAAGGCGCATGCTGATTGCTTCCGCCCCCCTCCCTTTGTTCGCTCACGAGATAAGCGCGCGCGCAGACGACCCTGGCTGCTGGAAAGGCGATGTTCGCTCCGCAGAAAAAGGAGGCTAGCGCATCCTTACCCGTATATATATATATATATATATATATATACATATACATACACGTGAATTATGGCGGCTGCGGCCGCGCCGACGGCAAAAACCAGCCGAGACTGCGTACATAAGATTTCTGTCGCAAGAAAAAAAAATTGTTGCCGTTGTAGGGGTGTTGTCACTTGCCACCGGCGGCAAGACGCTTCTTTCTTCGACTTTCATTTCTCGTTTACTCCGTATTTACTGCACTTCAAGTAAAATATACAAATAGTGTTTCCCATGCTTGCCTCGGCTCCGTGTACGATAGTTGTTTCAAAAAATAAAAAAAATAAAAAAAATAAAAGGCAGCTTCGCCTATAGTGGAGCCAAGGAAGCGCGGACCTAGACAGCCTTCTTTGTTTCTCTTCCGTTCTCTCTTTCTTTCTTTATCTCTTCTTTATTTTCTGTCTTTATATTTATTTCTATTTTTATTCTTATACTTTTTCTTTCTATCCATGTATCTGTCACTTGCCTGCTCTTTGTTTTCCTATTTTTATACCTGGTTTGCCTGCGTTACGCTGAGCGATGGCAGCATATGCGACAGCGTGGGTCCCTAAAGTGCTTCGCGCTTGCATCATCAAGGCGCTCGACGAACAAGAGGAATGTTACTCCTTGGCGCGAGCTCAATATGCTACAGATGGCTAAGTCATACGTGGTTCTTTCTTGCGTAACAACAAGCTACATGAGACAACGATAGCATACGACAGCCCGGTCTCCTGAAGTACTCCTCAATTTAAAGAAGACAAAAAGGGAGGGGGGGCAAACAGGATCGATCTATTCACGCTCCTTCATTCAATAATGAATCACGTCATAAGTTGTTATGCTTCGAACGTTTTTTTGAAGCAATAGAAACATGTCATGACTTATAACACAACTCACTAGTTATTGTTTTGCCGCAATGAGACTTCCGGTTGCCGTTACGTGCAGAAGAGTCACGTGACCCGAGCACAAACGTCACGTGGGACATAATTGGCATGAAGCAGCACGTCACAGTTGACTTTCATTTCGGCATTAGTGATGCTGGTAAAATAGAACCGTGAAGCGGCATGGCGTATGTAACTATTTCCGCCCATCTTCCGCCCACATCCCCCAATCACACGGGCCAAACGCTGACACTAGCGATGTTGCGACACTTCTGCAAAACCAGCTAGATCTTTTTCCTTTGTTTTGGTGGTTTTATGTCTTGATATATGACGTTTCTGTTCAGGTCACATGACTTTCTTGCATGTGACGATCACCGTGTGTCTCGCTCGATAACCGTAGTGTTGCGTACGGAAACATACTTGTAATCAAGAAGGCGTCTTAGTGTCCTTACACTATCCAGCAGGGTTGCCGTTTGCCGGACGTGAAAAACAGCCAAAAGTATATACTCAATGTAGCCACGCCATTTAATATATTATCACCAAATTTGTAGGCTAATGGTTTACAGTGATGTGTAAACTCTTCAGTATTCATCAATAAATAATACAATTTTCGATAAGCAAGACCATAAATATAAGAGCGCAAATTTTCATCTCTCACTTGGTCCTAAATTTACAAATAAGTTGCTAACAAATGAACAAAGTACAATACATTCAATATTCGTTCATATAGTTTGTATAGAAACTACAGAGGTCTTTCGAGATACATAGTATAATAGTACAATATTCCAGCCAGCCGGACAGTACGAATGTTAAACGTTAGGACTATTTTTTCATCTCATTTGTAGAGTTTACATAGCACAGGTGCATCTTCGGGTAGTGACCTCTGGTTAAAGAATGCACCAGATTTATTTTGTTGCAGATCTCAGTTCTTGCTAAGTTTTCGGGAGAACAGGCACTGCGCATCAGAATTACTTGTAGAAACTTGCGCGTAGAGAGCGAGAGAGAGAAATTATTAAAAGGAAGAGACAGGGAGGTTAACCTAGACGAACTGGTTTGCTACCCTGTACGGGGGTGGGGAAAAGGGTCGGAAAGAGGATAGATATAAAATAAATTAGGAAAAAAACCACATGCCCACACATTCAGGGAGTTCTGATCACAGTTTTTGGACAGGCCGGTTGAACGCAAGAAGCGCAGGAGCGCCTTCACAGCCTTCTTCTGCGACATAAAGTCCTGTCGGCAGCGCAGGAGTCTTTCTTCCGAAAGAGGCTGATTGTCCAGTTAATCTAGTGCACTGCAGAGTGACTGTCTCTGCAAGCAGTATTGTGGGCATTCACACAGAATGTGCCAAGTTGTTTCACCACTGCCACAATGGTCACATGCAGCAGTGTAAGCCATTCCTATGCGAAACGCGTACGCATTGGTAAATGCGACGCCCAACCATAATCTGCACAGCATAGTATACTTTAGACCCAACCCTCAGTCTTCGAATTCCTCCGGAATTCGAAGACTGAGGGTTGGGTCTAAAGTACCTAACCGTGCATGGATGAAATGTGACTCGTTCCATTGTGACGTGGTGCGCTTGCGAGCAAGCATGCGGAGTTTCCTTGCAGCGTCAGTAGTGAAAAGTGAAATTGATATTTCATCGCTTTTCAGAATGGGCAGAACGGGCAGCTCGATCGGCCCGTTCATAGCCAATTATTCCACAGTGACTTGGAAGCCATTGAAAGGCTATTTCATGTCCTTCCTCAATAAATTTGTGAGTCTTTTCTGCAATATCAAATACCAGCTGTTCGTACGGGCCGTGGCGTAAAGGTGCTAAAAGGGATTGCAGTGCCGCCTTTGAGTCACTGAAAATTGTCCATTTTTGTGGCTGTTGATCGCTGATGAATTCCAATGCGGCACGAAGAGCTGTGAGCTCTGCTCCCGTTGATGTCGTGAGATGGGAGGTCTTGAATTTTCTTGTCGTGTCTTTTATCGGTATAACAAATGATGCCGTTGAACTCTTCTGTAAAAAAAAGCCGTCGGTATATACGTGTATACAGTCTCGATACGTCTCGTATAACAAGAGCAGAGAAAGCTGTCTAAGAGCAGGTGACGACATATCTGCCTTTTTTTGGATGCCAGGTATATTTAGCCTGATGTTAGCCTGAGTCAGGCACCAGGGAGGAGTCGAAAGCCTGGCGGCGTGTGTGAAGCATATTGGCAAAGAATCGCGGTATGTGGTGATCGTTTGGCAAAATGACGAACGTGGTCTGTCTGCTGGTAAAGAGGCTAGGTGGTGGCAGGGTGTCCGAGCAACATGCCTTATATGTGTCCTGAGTGCCTCAACGTCGATATGTGTCGTGATGAGGTGGTCACCGGCGATAGCTATAGTAGCCATTGTTGACGCACTACGAGGCAAGCCGAGGCAAATCCGGAGTGCCTGGGACTGAACACTCTGTAGCGTTCGAAGGCTTGTTTTGCTTGCATTGGTCAATGCCGGTAAACTGTACCGCAGGAAACCGAGAAAAAGTACTCTGTACAGCTGTAGCATTGCACTGGGAGACATTCCCCAAGTCTTCCCTGCAAAGAACTTCAGTATATTACAGATGTCCATTAACCATTTCTTCATGTACGAAACGTGATCGCTCCATGATAGATTTCTGTCAATTATGACGCCCAAAAACTTGTGCGATCGAACGTATGGTACAGTTTGACCATTGATGCTTATAGTGTGCTTATCCATAGGCTTTCGTGTAAAAGCTACGAGGGCGCATTTCTCGGAAGAAATTTCCAAGCCTCGATTTCTGAGGTAGCGTAATGTTTCAGTGGCTTACACGTAGCATGAGCATAAATGGTAGGCAGCATGAACAGCGGACTGACCACTCATTTGGCAACATGCGCGCGACCGCCACTCCGAATTAGCTGGCGAGCCTGACGTTGGGGCACTTTCATAGACTTATTCCTTGTTTGTAAACATGGGTGCACCCTGACACACTGTACTCGGGACCAGCTTTGCAGCGACTGTGCCACATGTCAGGGGATCATAGAGGGTTGTGGCGAGCTTTGGGTTGTGCGCATTATGCGTAAACATATGTGTGTATTTAAGGTGTCGCTAGAGTGGCGTCGGAATTGTCGCATACACACATAGCCAGTTATCGATCGTGTTCACGAATTGCAAGGGTGACGCCACAGGATTTCGGCTGTGGGCGTCATCTGTGGGCTGTGGGCATCTCTTGATCATGCCATGAAATTAATGATTAATTAATTGATATGTGGTGTTTAACGTCCCAAAACCACTATATGATTATGAGAGACGCCGTAGTGGAGGGCTCCGGAAATTTAGACCACCTGGGGTTCTTTAACGTGCTCCCAAATCATGAAATTAATGTAGGTAACGAAATTTAATATGCGAATACAACGCACACTTAGGAGGGAGGTGAAACTGCCAAGTAATGAATGATAATAATACAGAATTTCAGCAATATTTGTACGCTCCAGAGTAGTTCTCCTTCGCTTCACACGCTGACGGGCAAGGTATTGCGCCAAGGAAAAAAAAAAACTTACTTCCACTTACCTCTTTCGTGAAATTTATCCTTGCACAAATTTCTTGTTGCTTTAGGCTGGAACGACATGTGTGAAATGTAACGCCGTTGATTTCATTTAGTACAGCACTGGGCGTCGGCGCTTTATCGAGTGATGGTGGCTCGGTGGCAATTAGAAAATCCCGCAAGAAACCATAATGTGCGCACCATACTTTCACTGCTCGTGGCGACACGTTGGAATAAGAAGAACGCTCGGCCGTTCTAGGATCGCAGTCAGTTGCACCCTCCTCTTTATTAGTATTGCATGCAGAGTGACAAGAGGCGCTTTCAATGCAGCGTAGATATACGAGCTTTGAAAAATCTGCAAGTAAAATGGGGATTGGGAACTCGCGTGCACGGCACTCGATCCGTGCCGCACTGTTTGTGAACGCGGCCACCTCCGACCCCGAATTTCGGTTGAGCTCTCAAGAGTACGCACCCGTAAATCGACGGCAGGTCATGTGTGCATACATGTTGAACAGAATTCTTTAGGCTCGTGGCGGAGCACACACAAGGCATGTTTGTGTCATATATGTCAAGCCAGTGTGCATGCACCGGCTTGACCGATGACAAGTGGGTGTTAAATCCGACATATGAATCAATCAATGACAACTGGGTATTTCGCCTGGTTTGTATGTATCTATGTAGGCCTACTTACACGTACAGTCGCTGATCCTTGTGAAGGTGATAAATCTCCAATTCCGGCTCCATTCAGACTTGTTCACCGTAAAAGTGTCCCTCAAGGAATTAATTTAACCTTATGCTTCCCGTTGGGAAACTTCGTTTCATTTTAACTAAAGCTGAAGAAACATTCCCTATAAAAGTTAGGTATTTCCGCATATACAGACAGTTCATCACGGATGGGATCAAGTAACTTGACCAACATGGTCGAGTTACTTAACAGCTTGGACAGTGTTAGAATCATCTCGTGATGCTGAGAATGGTTTGGGACGTATAGTTTCAGGCATGCACTTTGT
This sequence comes from Rhipicephalus annulatus, assembly GCA_013436015.1. Taxonomy (NCBI): domain Eukaryota; kingdom Metazoa; phylum Arthropoda; class Arachnida; order Ixodida; family Ixodidae; genus Rhipicephalus; species Rhipicephalus annulatus. The sequence continues at coordinate 276,962 of WOVY01004168.1, forward strand.
TCAATAAAAATAAACAAAATGAAAAGGTAGTAATCTGTGTGAAGTGACTGAAACTTAACCTTCCATTTTTCCGACGTCAGCTACAGCAGTTAGAGTGCCAAGACTGCAACCGCTTCTTTTTTTTTCTTTACTATATGATAACTTATAATGGAGGGGTGTTCGTAAACATATAACACACCATTCTCTTCGGTGCTTCTGCTCTGAAGTGGAGAACTGAGCGGCTTTTCCCGTCTCTATACGGCGAAGGGAACAAGATTATATGCAGGACAAAAATTCATTAGGCCACGTGCGAATGCATGCCCACAATGGCGAAATAAAACACGTTCGCTTTACTTAATTTATTTTTGACAACGTGTGTTCAGTTTATGCGGCACAATCTACTTTTATAATGATGCCTTATATAACGCTGTATCACTTACAATGATCAGACACATTAGAAACATGAAGTTTGGCGTTAAATCGATCGCATCCGCTCGACCTGTGGTTACAGTTTTAACTATAACGCTTAGGGAAGTGGGGTTCACCGAGTTCGCGCTTACTCCTGTGGTTATTTTTTTCTATTCTTGAGCATTAATTTCAAGAACTGAAGTTTATTACACTCGCACATAGTTTTGCCAACGCAAGAGGAAAAAGATTCGCCATATGCAGTAGCAGACGTGCACCGACGTCACAAAAGGCAGCGCATTTACCTGTATATACCTGATCGTCGAGCCAAGCGACCGCGTGGGTGTTGAATACAATGTTCATCGTAGAGCTTATAGGTCGTAGATTCAACCCCTCCGTGCACTGCCTTCAAAGTTGTACATGTGCCTGAACCATATAGTTTTATGCTATGTTATGAAACTCTCAATGCCTGCACCGATTAGTGAATTACAGAAGAACACAGCTGGCCTGTATTACACTCTTAACTGCTGTTCGCCGCATAGATTAAGGAGAGCAAACGAATCAAGGTATCAGTGTCGTATTGAACTGTATAGAAGTGTTAACCCGCTTGCTTTTACAGGTATAGTGACACGGTCTTTCGCTATGACGAGGCTTGCGGTAAAAAAGACACCGCGCTTTATTAGCGGTGTGGACCCTTTGTAAAGCTTTGTTTTTTTGCGTTATTTATTTATTATTTTATTTAGAAAGTTATGTTTTAACGTGTTATCTGGAAGTGCTCCTGCAGCATATCTTTATGCGCCTTTACAGTTCACTCCAGTTTTAGTTCTGTATTTTTCTAGTTGGTAATGTACATGTTACATTGTGGCGCACATACGTTTGGGTGACCAGTTTGCTTTCCTTTGACGCAATATACGTTGGTACTGATTGCAGCAACCAACTGCAACAACGGTTAAATGCAATAAGATAGCACTTCATTACTTCATCGATTATCCGATTATGTTTACAACATTTTACGAGCGGCGTTGAAGAAACGTTTGCCCAATCTTCTCGGAAATAGCTGAAACAACCACAGAAGTTTCCTGAAAGGCGCGAGTTCGTCAAAAGCGGAAATAGCTTATCAATAACGAGTTGACGTCATCTGTGTTAGTTTTAACTCGTCTCTTCCCCCATTTATGTACGCGCCCTTCTATGTTTTACATGTTCCTGCTAACAAAAAATCTTCTTCTTTGCTTTTTTGAGTTATTAGCTGCAATAAATATTTTTTCCGATGTCTGTCAGCTCTGCCCTTCAATACCAATGCACCTTTGTCAGGTCAACTTGATATTGATGGACTTGTGAGGTGTTGATAAGGAATTATTATTATTATTATTATTATTATTATTATTATTATTATTATTATTATTATTATTATTATTATTATTAGTAGTAGTAGTAGTAGTAGTAGTAGTAGTATTAGTAGTGGTAGTAGTAGTAGTAAAGCACTCTGCCTTATTGTGTAAGCAGTGGTGGTAAAAAAAAAAGCAATTACCTTAGCTGGACACGACCAGCGATCTCATGTTTTGACCTTTAGAGCGTGATTTTGGCTCAGCTTGCTTTTGTGAATGGGACCGTTGTAGCGGTTTTGACCCTCCAATTAATCGCATTAAAAAAAAAGACAGAAAGGCAAACCATTTCTCACTCAAAAAAAAAACATGCGCTAGAATAATTAACGTGTGATGATCGCGTTCCTTATAGTGATGCCTACAGAAATGCAGCGCTGGAACTCTTGATGTAATGAAAGCGGGAAACGGAGGGTGACCGACCGAACGCCCCGCCCCGCCCCATGCGAAGTACCTCTTGCTCCGCGATCGCTTCTCGTGATCTTCTCTAGATGGCGCCAGCTTCCTCCACGTCGCTCGCACGTGGAGGTGAGCGGTCGCAAAGCGCAAATACAAAAATGAAGAGAGAGAGAGAGAGAGAGAACAAAGGTTGACCGAGAAACAAAAAAAAAGTAAAGAGAAGAAGCCGCCTGGCTTCGCGCGTCTCCCTGCTCGGTCTGCTTTGAGCTCGGCGTACGCGTTTTCCCCATCGCTCAATCCGCGTGTTGTCATCAGTGGCGCTCTCGCTGCGCGCGAGGTGTTCTTTGTCAGCGCGCACTTTCTCTCTCTCCGCGGGCGGCCTGCCCACGCGTTAGCGTCGTCGATTGGGGCCGGATATCGAGGCGTCGACACACGACTGACAATATGCGGTGACCGCTGTGGGCGGCAAAAGGCACTCGCGCAGTTGTCCGGACGGGGGCACGGTGACGCGGCTCGGTTCCGCATCAGCCGCGGCCGTGTCACTCCTCTGCCACCCTTTCACGTGGGCGACGTGGCGCCACTGACGGGACTTAGTCACCGCCGTCGTCCTTGACGGCTGCTGCCTTTTTAGATCGAAGTCGTCGGTTTCTTCCCCCTCCCACGAAAAACCTAAGCGGCTGATGCTTTTGCTTCCCGATCACTCAATAGCGTGCCAAATACGGCAAAACAAGACAAAGAAAGAACAAATGGCTATATAAAGGGAAATGGTGTGGCGGACTTCTTCCGTAAACGAGTTTATTGTATTACGGTTGTCGTGAATGCTTCTTGGATCGAGGGCTCGAGTTTAAACGCGACTGGCAACCTGAAATCAAGTCTAAAGAGACGCGAAAGAGCGATGTCAAGTTAAGCTGAATTGGTAGATTACGCCGCCGGAATACTGCTGACATTTCAGAGTTCCTGCGATGGGAGTCGGTTGAGGCGAGAAAAAAAAACCTATATTTGAACGGGCTAGACAAAACCCAATTTGGAAAGGTCCGCCTGCTCCGGGCTATAGTTAGGATAGTTTGTCAATAAACAAATGTTGCATCGGAACCCGAAAGGACTCGGCGTAGTCAATCTGGAGGGCGCTTTCTGAATGCAAGCGACCCAAACGTGCGATGTATTTCGATATCCCTGACGTCTTTCCATACTAATGCTTTACGTGCAAACCTGGGACAAAATGGACAGGACTTCTGCTTTGCGAAAGGCAGACCCTCCCTGTTGAAACCTTGGCTCCATCGATGCCGGGTATTCACAAATTTTTCAACTCTTCAGGGCTTCCATCTTCCCTTTTTCGGATATGTACACGCCCCGCCGCGGTGGTCTAGTGGCTATGGTATACCCGGCAGGTCGCGGGATTTAATCCCGGCTCCGGCGGCTGCATTTCCGATGCAGGCGGAAATGTTGTAGGCCCGTGTGCTCAGATTTGGGTGCACGTGGGGTGCAGAGCCCCAGGTGGTTAAATTTCCGGAGCCCTCCACTACGGCGTCTCTCATAATCATATGGTGGTTTTGGGACGTTGAACCCCACAAATCAATCAATCGGACATGCGCACACAGAGGGCTCGTGTGGGTCCTAACTAGGGGGAATGCTGGAAAATTTCAAGTGATGAGTCGAATAGTGTTCTATTCGATTCGGTACTCGAACCGAACTGTGCATATTTAAGGTACCGAATATTTTTAGAATATTTTTCGAATAATCAGCAACGATGAAAAATGCTCGGAGGAATGAGACGAGGGAACAGCTAAGGGTACTTTTTTTCCCCCATCATCGAAGTACCCAGATGCAAGCAGCCCATGTACTTACGGCACTATATCGATGCCATATGGGCCACAGGATGAAGACGTTTTGCTCAAAACTCCAGTGTCGCCAAAGCAATAGTGTCAGCAATCATCTACACCTTGACATTCATGATGCTGTTCACTCATGAACATTGCTTTATATTTAAATGTCAGTTTTATAAAAGCTAGTCAGATTATCACTCACTGCGTCAACGCTGAGGTAGTTTTTCTCGGTTAGAGCCGAGTATCTATATTCTGAAGCGAGACAGAATCGCTGCACTCTACCTCTCAGTGCAATCTCAATAATATACTTCTTGCGTACCAGTTTTTGCGTTTTCTTCCCCAAGTCTTGGCCAATTCGGGGTATTACCATTCTATGGTCACTGCATAGGATCTCGCAACTACTTCCATATCCTGTGCAATGCCCGGGTGAGCGCACAGTATGAAGTCTATTTCATTCTTTGTTTTGCCAGTATAGGGCTCCTCCACGTGCATTCACGATTCCCCCATTTTCTGTAAAACGTATTCAAGATCCATAAAATATCGTATCCTTCGAACTCTACTTGTAGTTCCCCTCAGGAATTTTAGAACCGATGCCATAATCCCCCGCTGCATTGTCCCCAGCCTCTTTCTTGCCTACCCTACATGTTGACAAAGAATCACCCTGGAAACGGCCGTCACTGCTTTATTTCAGCTTGCAGGTAAAAAAAATATGTTTTGAAAGCTGTAGTTGATGCTCACTTTAAATCATTGTAATATTTTTTATCGTTTAAAAATAATCCTAATTTTCTTTTAATAAAATATGTCAATATTTGTTTCGAATAAAATGTTGTGGAATCCTTGGGCTGTTTTGAAAAATCTTACCTTACCAGCCTATAGGGCTGCTGTAAAAATGGTTGCCTTGATATTCGAAAACTATTCGAACATCATTCAATTCGTATTCGATTCGGTTCGAAAGTTCACTATTCGCACGCCCCTATATAGTCCTCACTACCGACCATTCTGTCCCTAGTTTTTGCTCTCAATACTCGGCATTAAGCTCTTCCAGTGAATTCATTCCATGATTACTTCAAAATGTTTTCAGGGCCCCTTTAAAGGCAGTATGTTGCCATAATTCCGGAGAGTGTCGCCACCTGCCTCCAAGTCGATGTGGTGCGCTATTGTGAGATATTTCAAAACTATGTATTGGTTGTTAGCCCGCTATATTTGCATATACATATACTTTGTAAAGCTTCTGTTTGTGTGTGTGTGTTTTTTGTTGATCGTGTGCTTCAAGAGTACGTCTGTTCGTAAGATACTTCCGCCCGAAACCGTAACGCTTGTGCTAGCGATGGAACCGACGAACTTAAGTTGCAACAACACCCACAAGTGGTTCAATGCAGTGCCAGCCGACCGTTTCATTTCCTGCATTTTCCGACAGCGCTCGTTACCTATAAATGAAGTTAGTGGGTCACCTGCGTGAGATCATATACTTTCCTCAGGAATGAAGTAGCTGTTATGCGTCTGGTGCCTCTATTTAGTTCTGGTCTCTGTATTTGAGAAAGCGCGAGTTGCCCCCCCCCCTTTTTATTTTTTTAAGTCATACGACTCATATACTGTGTTAGGGTATAATTATCTCATTAATCGATTTTTGTGTGCGTAGAGGTAACGAAAACTTTTTTTATTTCGACGTGATTATTGCGGAATTTTGTGCCTGGCCAACAGCATTATTTTTTTCTTGTTCGTGAGAACTGCATGAAAGGTGTACTTGATAACTTTGGCATATTTCCTGATCCGTCGTTGTGTAAATGACATCTGAAAGTTGAACGGGTAGCCTGTCTGTGGCGAAATGACCTTTTGTAAATGCCGTCCATCATAAAGCCGATGCATGATTTGATGAAGCCGTTTTCAAAAAAGAGACCGATGATGCTGCTCTTTTGTCTATATATGTTCATATGTAAATGTTTAGGCATTCCTTTACAGTACTATTATGCATTCCTTTAGAGTTCTAATTGAGCGACATAGTGTTGTCTGATTTATTTTATACTATAATGTACACTCGCATATCCCTGCCACTTTGCACGGGGTCGTGGTCCTAGTCAAGCCCGTGAAGAGGCTTTTTGACCCCGGGCCTCAGCATCCCAAATGATGGTATGTTGGAATAAATAAAGTTCAAAGTTCAAAGTTCTCTTAGCCTGCTCAGACTATACGCATTCAAAGTTGGCGAACGCTCCAGAGTGGGCCACTTCGTAGTTGTCCCGAGAGACAAGTAGAACAAAAGGCGAGAAATGGAGAAGTGTTCAGCAGAAAGCTTGAAGGATTCAGCTATCCAGAAATGAAAGAGTGCAAATGAAAAAAAGAAAAACGCCTGATGTATGTATAACGCAGAGAAGGGAACACAATTGGGCTAGAGCTAACACTGAGTGACGAGCGTTGAAATGGGAGAAACGATGTTGATAACCGAAATTTGAAGAAGTTGTCTACGAAGAAGGGAACAATTAGGGCAGAGTATATAGGCAAACCAAAGAGCACTCAGATCCAACTCGCCGCCTTTCTGTTGAAGTAAAACGTGTCTATCGTTTTCTTAGCGATGAGGTCTGTTGCTACATCGCTTCAATGGTGATCGTTTTGTCATAGACATACATCGTGATATGGGTTCCGCCTCTTTCATTTCATTATCGAAGATGGCTTGGCGGGCTAGTGGTATTGCATCTCGGAAACGTTACAGCGCACTAAGACGGAATCGAAAGAACAAGACGGAGACGGCTCACTTAAAAAAAAAACACACAGATGCACGCTGCCCACCTTTTGTATAGCTGTGGTTTCTTTCAGCTCATGGTGTGCATAAGCACCAATTGTTGCCTAAAATACAGAAAAGAACCTGTGACTAAATGTAAGTATAAGTTTCATGTCGTCACTTGATGGGTAAATAGGACGTACATTTATTTATCAATAAAATTGTGGACACAGCTCAGTAGCTGTGGCTTCTTATTCACGGCTGAACTGGGGGGTCGGACCCTGCGGTCGTGGTCATTGCACTCTGGTAGGCGCTGGACGTCGTGCTTTTGGTGTACCTTAAATAACGCCAGGTGGTCAAAATGAATCCGGTAGCCACCTCTGTGATATAAATCACAGTATCGTGGAGGATCGGGAAGGTTTAACCCACTCCACTCCTCTCCCATGTCGCCACATAAGCAAGCAAAAATGTCTACGCAAAACTTGCCAAAATCCACCATCGTTAGTCGTCGCCGTTGTCGTGGGAGTTGGCACTCTTTTTGGGTGGCTCTAAGGAATTTTCGTGGGTGGCCTTCTGCCATTTTTTTTTGTTCTTTCTTTCTGGATTGTCGAGGAGCTTGTTTTGAGCCGGCCTTTCTCGCCCACTAAAGCGATGGCAGTCGCCATGAGAATGCGTGATCGTCTCGTATCGTTTCGCTATCGGTAGAGCGAGTCCTGCAGGCAAGGGTCGATCCGCAATCGACGCGGAATGCTTTGAAGGCACTGCTACGCGTCTCGAAGAAAGCACCAGGATCGTCTGATGACTTATGACGGTTGTTGAGTGCTCTCTTCTTCCACGCCGTCTTTCTATTCATCCTCCCCTTCCTCCACTTGCAGGATAGTCAGCCGGAACCGGCTCTGATTAACCTGGCTGTCTTTCTTTTTGCATGATGCTTTCTCTCCGCGAAAGGCACCAAGCCGACTCTCTGCTCTTCATTCCTTTCTTCTCGTCATCGTTCGTTTCAGCACATTGTATCTCTTCGGCTTGTGCCTACGTGACTGGTTCCTTAAGCCCGACGATAAATTTCATAGCTCTGCTGTTATACCTCGCGTTGAGTCGATGAACGAGCGGCCGGAGCCGAGGTCTTGCAACAATGGTAATCTTCGCATCGGGCCTGAACCATCCTGAAGGTTAGGAAAAAGGCGCTTTCCTCTTTCACATCGTCGCGTTTGCCGCCTGCGAATGAAACATCAGTCAGCTGGGTTATATATTCTTATGGAAGAGTTCAGTGATGTTTCATGTCGCAGTTCATTGGCGATAACTACCGTTATAGTTTACTTAAACAGGAAAAGTGCATTTCGATCTTCCGCTTGCAAACCTGGTCGCCATAAAGCACCCAACGCCCGCTTAGCGAACAAAAGCCTGCTTACGTGGGCTGCGCCGGTGATCGAGGTAGAGTATATGCGACCAGCTACTCGGGGCATGTGCCATTCGTTGGCGCATTGACCTCGGAGGGCGCATGCCACGTCGCTTGCTCGCAACTCGTTGGTCCTCCCGATGGTGGAAACGAGTGGCGGCCCTTCTGTCGAAATGGCAGCGTCACGATGGTGGCGGCCAGTATCGGCTTGCGGCTTTTGAAGAGCAGCGGCCGATTTGCCTAAAGGGTGCGCGTGTGGTGGCACCAGCGAGGCGCCGTCGGGTCTTTCTGTCGGCGCGCGTGAGTAACGACCCGAAAAACCTAACCGATAGAATGTACGCGTGTGTGTATGGGACGTCAGCGGCGGGACCCCCTCCACTCCTGGAACCGGCCTGCCCCCGGGTGCAGTGCACATACTCTGGGCCGCGCTCGCCACTCACTGGCCATGCGCCGCGCGGGCTTCTGCAGTGAGAAATGTGCGAGTCGTGAGCCTATCCAAATGGAGCGCCGATCAGCGGTGGGGGCCTGCGCGTCACACAGGACGGCGCGCCCGAGACGCTTGATTTAGATGGCGTAATTAATGAGTCGCAATTTCGTTCTTACCTGGGCCGTGATGCTAATCGCAGCTGCCTTCTGCGGCTCTCCCTGACAGGTTCTTTTTTCTTCCCTCTTTGCGGCCCGCTCCGAGGTGCCCCCCTCGGCTCGTGATCCTGTTTCGGGCCGAACGCAGACGACGCCCAGCGCTCTCGCCGCATACTGACGCGCGCGCTTCGTGCGCCGCGCGAAGCGCGTGAATTGGCTTTTGCCGCTCTGAGCGGCGCTTTCATTGAGCGCGCTTATTTCTGCCTGGCACACTATCTTCTCTCCGGCATGAGAGCAAACTGTTGTTCTTATACCTTCCTGGTGCGAGCGAGGAGGTCGCGTCGTGCGGCCCTGTGGGTGTTTCTGTTCTTATACATAACGCCTCGAGAACGATCGCGCCTGATGTTTTCAACAAGCTGTCTGCTAACGTAAGCGGCCCTTCACACCTGCGGACATGCTGCTTAGTTGGCACACATTCATGCGCGTCTCCTGAACGCTTGGAAGTGTGTCGTGTCGCCGTGCACGGTAGGGGGCGGGCTGGACGCGGTATCTGTCAGGTCACGGGAGAGGGAGGAGTTCGGTCTCAAATCGTCCCCGGCTGCCTGGGCGGGCATGCGGGCACGTGTTATACAGTGTACCCGCGTGCAATCAGTAATGAGCGTTTGAAAACCAAGGCGCGCGCATGACGGAGCGCGCCGCCTACCGCTCTGTTCGCGAAAATGCGCGCGTCGGAGTGTCGTAAATATTCTAGTGACGTCACCGGCATCCGAGAGCCTGGTGTGGGTGGAGTGGCCGTGTCGTGCCGGCTGCGGGTGCGGTTGCAGAAACGCAAATAAATGGTCCCGGCGGGCGGAATAAATGGTCCGCTACAAGAGCCGCTGGGAGCATAATTGAAACCAATAACAGCCGGCCCGTCTTCGCCTTAGTCTGACCCCTCGGTAAATGCGTAGCTGCACCAGGGTTTGGAGCTTGTTCCTTGAGGAGTAAACTGCGCCGATTTACGATTGTTTACCGAACTGACGGCATCGCGCGCGTACGCGGCAAATGGAACGCCCATCCGCCCGGGTATAGAAATTGTGTTCCGGCATACCTCCCCTTCCGACGTAGCACGGCTCTGAACGCCGGGTGCTAATCGTCACACGGCTGTCGGTGGGCTTGCTTCCCTTTTCGCGCATGTTTGCCATGCGCGTATTATGGCGCGCCTTAAGTGACAAGCGCCAAGTTGGCGGCAGAATTACGCACTTCGTCATCATTAATTATATTCTACAGGCCCTGTCAAGTGTAGCTCGTTCACCAACCGCATATTTTTTTATGCCGCTTTCTTGAATCGTTTTTTGAGGTACACCCAGTAGGGAGTGGGAAATATGCGTTAATGGTCAGTACCGGGCAAATACACTGCTGAAACTGCATCCTAACGACGACCTCAGCGCTGAAGGAAGCGAACATTAATCTTGGTGTTGTCGGCAATGGGATTTACCATGGCCTCCGGCCAGGACATTCCTCCCACTGCAGCCGCCACCGCTGCTTTTCCGTGAGTCACAATTCTGGTAAGTCGTATCAACCCAATGAAGTTAAGCCATTTTTTATCGCCCTCGCTTCTCACAGCCACGTGCTCTCGCAGATCTTTTCCCGCCCTTTTTCCTTGCTCATCGTGTGTGCTGGCGATATCTTTACCATCTCTTGTTTACTATTTCGCTCCTGTACACAACTTTGAAGAAATACTCGTTTGGTAAAAATATAATGAAGAAACAACAATCGTTTCAATCAATTTATTGCGCCTCTTGAAAACATTAATCTCTTCCGTTTACTTTGTATTCAAAATAATCTCCGAACAACAATTATGCTACGTTGGTTCAGAGCGCCCCTTTCCTTCTTGATCTATTGTCCTCAAGCGGAATGAATTTTGATGCTTGTCTCGTGACGTTCGCCCGTTAACAGCTTGTCACGATGCTAGCTTACGCATACATGTATACGATCCGCGGAGCAGCGGCATTCATTTCTTCAAGAGCGTGCATGCGTTCAGTTGGCGTCCAGCCGTGAAGAGCCCGCGGCAGCATAATCGTCCCGTAGCTTTGATCGCAGCGGCTTCACTGAAAGGCGGGCGGCGTTGCCGCGCAACTCATGGGCCGGTCGTGCTCGCTAATCTAAACCGGCCAACACACCGAGGGACCCACACTGGCCAACACACCGAGGGCGTTTGTTTGCGACGCCGTTGAGCTTTGCGGCCGCAGCAGTCCTATATCGGTCCGCTCGTTAAGCGGTCGTGTTCTTTTCGTCTGCTGCGACTCCGGGCGTCCCAGTTTTATTAGCAGGCATTTATTACGCCCTTGGTTTGCCGCGGCTGCGCATTCGATTATCGCCGGTCGTGTTACGCGTGTTTTGTGGCGCCCCCTCTCCCGTTCTCTGCAGGCTGTGGAACGCGTGCACGACGTCTGCAGCGACGGCCGCGAAGGTGTGCGCGTGGGTGGCCTAGCGTGGCCCGTCGTGCGAGAGGGACGTGTGACGGTTTGTCGTCGTGCCCGAAGGGTTCTCTGGCTGCGACAGTGGCTCGAACGCTGTTCAGGTGGGAAAATTTGCGCCGCGGGGTGGCGTAATCACGACCCGGCGGCGTGAGCGACGCTCGAGGCGGCCCCTTGTGCCTGAATGGAGCCAAAACAATCGCGTGCGCGCGCGGTCAGGCCTGGCCAGCCTCAAGCGGCCCCCTGGTGGACGGAGCTATCTATCTGTCACGAGGCGAACAGCATCATTTGTTACTAAACAAAGCACGCGAGCGCTGAACGCCGAAACAATGGGGACGCAGTATAGTTACTCGCGCTCTCCGGCGCCCTGAAGATGGCCTCCGTAGGCGTTACCTTCGCCAAACGTTCATTTGTTCTCGACCCCGTTTAGTTTTGTTCTTTCCTCGGCCTCTCACACTCGCAGCCACTTGATTCTGTTTCCTGAAGGATTTGGCGGCTCTTTTCGGGCCCCGCTCTTCAACTTGAAGAAGATCACGACCATTTAATTTCTGGCTGCCATTAATTCTGCGCCGCGCTGTTTCGACTCGTGTGAAAACACGCCGCCTCCGGCGCCCCCCCTCCGCGCATCTACTGCTGCCATTCCTCCTCACGCTTAATTGTGACGTCACGAGAATCACGTGAAGTCGTCCTAGCGTACCATACATGTGTGGCGACCGAAAGAGGGGAGACAGGCGGCGAACCTTGGTAGACATCCTCCTCTCTGCTGCGGGGTGGGCTATGGCATCATTACTCATTTGGAGCGGAGACCAGTCGTTCTTTTTTCCCAGTAATGACGAAGGAAAATGGCTGCAACGCCAGAATGAACGTTTAATTTGGTTCTCCTTGTTTCTCAGAGCCGCCACCCACCCCCTCCTCCTCCTTTCGGGCGCTTTTCTTTCTTTGCCGGCTTGTGGCGCGCGGTGCTGGCCGAGCGAGTCCAAAGTGGCATGTTTCTCCCGAAGATTATCAATCAGGTTCAATGTATGCGCCAGACCATTAAGTGAGCAAAATGAGATGGCCTCTGCGGCTGGGAGGGAAAGAAAAAGAAGCCTTGCGCAGACGCCAGCCACCTCGGACGAATAGCAACCGGGAAGACGCGCAGCCGTTTATCATCACTCACACGGCCAAGCGAGAGCCGTGGCTCTCGTCAATTTCACAGCACTTCGGCTCACCCGGCAGTGTGCCCAAAAGGCAAACAGCATCGAAACCATGCAGAACGAGGCCTTTGAAACGATTCGCCCTGTTTCGGCGCACTCTGTCCATTGGCAAACGTTTAACCTTTCGTTTACCGGGCTGTCCTACCAGCTCGAGTTGGCAGGTTAATCGCGGGGTGCTTGACAAAAGGGAAAAGTTTATGGCTTTCTCTCGGGCTACCTGTCCGAGAGCGCCATCACCGGCCTCCCTCCCTTACACGAGGTGCTGGCTCCGACACGCAACTCGGATCTGTTGAACGCCTCAAATGAATAGGTACCAACCGACCGCTTTGGCCCTCGCGCCTATTATCTCCACTCGCAGTTCCTTCCTTTCTTCGCTTCGTATACACACCGTTCGTTAGGTACGCCCGTAGCTGGTACCACTGTCCACATCCAGAAAGGAACTGCGCCCTCGCTCCATGACCTGCCTCGGCAGAGCACATGGTAACTCAATAGCAAGCACTGCTGCACACACCTGGCTATGCTTGCATGCAGTTTTATACATCAAAATAATTCTTGGATGCTTATGGGAAAACCTCACTTTGCTTTCTATAGGAAACGTTCTCTTTGCAAGCTTTGCGACATTTTTGCGAGTTCTTTTCAACTAATAAAAAGGGAGCGTGTGAATTGTGAGGAGATATGTCGGTGTTGCTCTAGTTGTGTAAAAGCCGAGAACAAGCGACTTGTTCGTCAAATTGACGAATACTGTTTCGGTTTAGTGTTTCGTTGCATATGAACGTAAACGTTAGGGCTGTATATGACGATGACTTAATGCTGCGAGAAAAGAAAAGTTGCAGCGCACTCGTTGATTGGAGGAAATATATAGCTTGTAGCGTACCTTGGCGACTACTGTTGGCAAACCCTAAAGGTAACACAGGAACCGACAGTGGAGATGCCGATACGAAAACGATGTCGTAATGAGAGGTAATTACGTAAAAGAATACTGCGCACGTTATGGTGCGCCTGTATCGCCTCAGAAGTCTGTGCGCTCACAGATAGATGGCGCTAGGCGTTTAGAAGTTCATGTATACTTTCCTGACAGACGTGGTCGCCTGCATATCAACCCGTCTGTGACTCACGCTCGTTTGGGAGTTCTCTCCTCCTCCCCCTTTCTTCGTACTCCTTTTTTTCCATTCCACGCACTCGGCAAAAGTTGATTTAAAAATGAGATCAAGTGCATATTATAACACATTTCGTGCTAGTTGGTTGTTTATACGTACTGAGGTGAAAACAGTGCGTACTTGACAAGGACGGACCGAGGGGAGACAAGGCCGCTGTTTCGCGGAGACAGCCGTCATATTGTGACACGATGGGACGAGCTAAATCGAAGCCGAGCACATCGATGTTGTCCTTTGATTTAACACGCTTCAATACTGAATACGGACGCTGCTTGCTTTTTAAGGTCCTCGGAGCTGACTCAGAGGAACACGTTTGTTGCTGAAATGTGCAGTCAGTCTACCCTCATAATATGTGCAGTTTGCTCTGTGGGATAATATGGAACTTTCATGTACGGCCACTTTCACGGGGTGTGCGTGGATGTGAATAAAAGTTTGCCGTGTCAAAATATTGTCAGACACGTCGCAGTGATCTGTTACCAGTAGGGGTGTGCGAATATTCGAAAGTTTCGAATATTCTTCGAATATTAAATTCGCACTATTCGTATTCGATTCGAAAAAAGTGCATTCGAAAAGTTCGAATATTCGAATCACTTGGAATATTCGACAATATCGAATATTTAATTGGATTATCATGCGGAAAATAACTCTTCTTTAATATTTCCGCTGGGTTCAGAGATATTAAAACGTTGCCCAGAGGGGCGATAAGCGTCAGCAGTGCACGGAGGCACTATGTCGGGCAGCGACGTTCAACAATCAGCAGCAAAGTTGACGTTCGTGTAAACGTATTGCACGCTTTTCGTATGCCGTCGTAACGTGCTGCACTACCACACGTTCACTATGCGGGACCTCGTGTGCAGGAACGAAGCTTAACCGTTGCCACGTTGTCTCATCAAAACATCGCTTGATAACGCACGACCGTGCACGCGCGTGCTAAAGCAGAAACTTCGTCACCGTCGGCAAACACTTCGGTTAGAAACCATAATAGGTGACAAAAATAGTTCTACTGGTAATTTGTACCATGACGTCGCATTTATTTCCTTTTTCGAGGAAGTTCCGCACGTGAGCAGTCGCACAGTTATACAACATGCTCGAAAGCGGTTAGTCCGAACTCATGCGTGTTTCGCCCACACCCTGCAGCTAGGAATTCACGATGCAATCTCCAACACACCGTCAATTGACCGTCTGTGCAAGAAAGCGAGGCAAATCATGGGCCACTATAAGCACAGCTCGTCTGCGCAAAAGAGATTAGATGAGTACCAGAAGAAGATGGGCAAGGATCCACTTCGTCTGGTGCAAGATGTAGATACGAGATGGAACAGCCAATACCTAATGCTGTCCCGCCTCTTGGACTTGAAGGAGGCTGCCTCTGTTGAGCTGGCAACGTCAAGTAGCAGCATTGATGGTCTCTGCTCAGCAAAATGGAAAGAGGCTCTTGAATATCTGGACGCACTGAAGCCCTTATATGATGCAACTGTGATAACTAGCGCAGACAAATACCCATCATTTTCCACTCATATACCAATTATTTTTGGTATGCTAAGTTGCCTCAGCAACTTTAGCGGCACAACAGGCTTTCATGAGAAACTGGCAAGGTCTCTCAATACCAGATTCCCCTTATATACTGAAGACAAAGAAGCATCCTTGGCTATGTTTTTGGACCCACGCTTCAAGTCAACGGTATTCAGAAATAACAAACAAAAGTTGGTATTGCTGAAAGATCTGGTGCTTCAGGATGTTGCCCTATGCCCTGCTGTGGAAGTCGTGCAGCCAGCAGCAAAAGTGCAGGAGCCACAACAGTGTGTGCAGCCATCCTCTGATGTTTGGAGTGCATTTGATAATCTTGCAAATAGTCAAGTAGCAAGTACATTACTGTCTACTTCAGAATGGGAAATGAAAACGTATTCCGAAGAAGCCCTACTGAAGAAAGACAGTGACCCATGTGACTGGTGGCGGACTGTGGGGGGCACCTTCAGATATCCCAGTCTGGCAAAGCTTTGCCCCAAGTACTTGCCCATACCAGCCACTTCAGTTCCATGCGAGCGTGCCTTTTCAGTGGCAGGGGAGGTTGTCTCAGTTCGGAGGGAGCACCTCCTGCCTGATCATGTGGAGCAACTCATATTCCTCCATCATAACATGTAGTCATTATGTTTCATGATAACAGCTAGTCATTACTTGCATTGTGTTCCAAATAACAGTGTATGTTGTGTTAACAGAGAGGCTGTTGTGTATTTTTTAGATAAATACATCTTAAATTATTGTTACTGTAGAGGCATTTCTCCTTTGATATTCGATATTCGATTCGATATTCGAACATGAATATTCGTATTCGATTCGTATTCGAAAAATTTCATATTCGCACACCCCTAGTTACCAGTGAACCAATCCAGGCCGCAGTAAAGCAGTCCAGACTTCAACTACCTTGAAGTCTGAATTTTGTTCGTTTGGTGACCATGGCTTCTTCACCGCGCACACATTCAATGAACTTCACACGAGCAGTTTTGTGATCAGTTCACATAATGCGGCCCAATCAAGTTAGGGATTCGTACAATACCTGCTTAATGCGCACGCATTCATATATAAAGTGCTCACTGTACAGTTGCGTTGTATATATAGGCATTACACTGAGTGCAATCAAAAATCTCTTTTCATTGTTTTTTTTTTTGCGGATTGAAAGCGAGTTGTGACAACAGCAATATGAGTGGCAGAAAGAAATAAGAACAAAACTATGTCGTCAGCCCGTCGCTAGAATAAAAAAAAAATGTGAGTGACCGAATATCGCTTTACGAAAACACTAGTCATCACGATGTACTTCATTGCAGATCTCGTTTGAATAGTTAGAACGCCGTTCTTTCTGTGGCGTGAATCAGGCATGTGTTTGAATGACAGCAAGTAGGTTGATTGGTGACTTCGCTATTCCCACGCACATTGATTGGTTCAACACGTAGATCTTAGATATTCTTGGCATGAAAGAGGGGGGAAATATTCACTGGTGGTTACAATACTCTTTAATGAGAAGTTTGAGCGCAGCAGTATTCTGGTGGGGGAGGCGCTGCCGATTCCCTTGTTCTAGGGAGCCTACATGACCGCCTGTCATGTAGGCCCCCCTGTATACCTTGCTCTCCCAGCTCGTCAAGCAGCAGTGGAAGACTAAGCACTTCCACTGGTGTCATCACTCACTGTTCCGAAAGAAGGCGCAAACACGGGAATGCGTGGCTCGCGTGGTGCGCATTCTCAAGCTAACGCTTTAAAGTAGCCCAGAAGTAGTCTAGCGGCAGCGGAGCACTTGACGTGACGCATGCGCAGTGTGTCAGAAGTTTACGCAGGCGCTTCCTCCTCATGCGATTTCTTCCTTGCACTCTTTTCGCAAGTACCATAATTGTCTTCTGGTGCGCTACTTTGTTCCCATCAGTCTCTGCTCTCCGGCTCTTCCGAATGTCTGCTCATCCTTCCGCTGCAGCTTCCTCCGCTTTCCTTCTCTCGCTCTCTTCGGTGTCACTGTCGTTTTTTTTTTTTTGATTCCGCGTGTGGTACTTGAAAAGTGCAGTGGTCATGACTTTTGTCATGTCGCTACAGGTTCTCCTCCTCTCACGCTCTTTCATCCTCTTTCTTCTTTCCAAGTAAAGGGTAGCCAACTGGAGATTTCCTCTGGTTGATATCCATGTCTTTAGCTTCTGCTGTCTCTTCCTAGAGTTAGCTCAGTTCCGCCGACAAGGACGCAATATTAAAAGAAATTGTTCATGGCGTGGCAGTTTTTTGTTGAAGAAAACAAGGTTTTCATTGTCTTGGAGTGTAGCTCTCACTGTCCACCAAAGCAAACATAAAGCGACCATACTGGTTAGACCTGGTCGCACAGCTGCTGGCCATTTCTCACGACTAAACGTAAAAGGAGCGTGTCGTTTACGAAGATACGTACATCGCCCAATTTCATCCCAAGAGAAGGAATTTCATCCCAAAAGAGCCACGCTGTTGCCCCATAGGCGATCTTGGATTATCATGTGCTACCCGGCCGCGTTCCACATTACGGGTTCATTGGGGTGTGGGTGGCACACCGCGCCCTTGTCACCCACCCCCTTCCGCCTCAACTTTTTTTTCCCGTGACACAAGGAGTGAACAATGATAAAAAAGGGGACCTCCCCCTCCCCCCACCAATAAAAAAAAATCTGCCTACGCCTCTGCCCGCGACCACTTGCTGAGCAGTCATATAGTCACTGGGCATACCACGTCGGGTATACAGGTAATGAATGAGTGACACGCAACCATCGTTCTTTGGCGACAGTTTCTAGTTCCAAAAGAAAAACGGGTAGTTTGCATTTAGCGAGCGCATAGTACATTTTGTGAAAGCATAAACCAGTTTTTTTTTATTATTTCATGGTATGAAGGTATGGGAGGAAGGCAGAAACAACAGTTTTCGAAATATAGCTCTTGGAAGTCTTTCATAGTACACTACCCGCCAGAGTCCGGGCGAGATGCGTACCCAACCCATACCCATAGAGTTGGGTATGGGTTGGGTACGCAACGCCGCGCGCCCCCAAGCCCGCAACGCCACAAGAGCTTGCCTACCCAGCACTTCAGCACTTGCGTACACGCACAGGTGGGGTCGCCTTGAGGAGTCGGGGCGTGTTGGGTCACTCCGCCTGCGGGGGCTTACATAAATTGACTCACTCGATCTTTTTGACGAAACATTGATTGATGCAATACGAAATTCTGACTCGACCTGTTCGCGTCTAGTTCACGTAAACGAAGCCGAATCGGGAACGTGGGATCGATTAGTAATGACACATCAGGTATATACTATTGAAATATTCGGGTGGTGCGAATATATCTGGCCAGGAAGAATCCACACAGAGTCCCAGAACTATAGTTCTTGGTAGTGCCTATATGCGTCATGTCTTAGCGCAAACGTCTGTTCATTAGAGCAATAAAGGAAACGGGACATTTATGGGCAGGTCGTTCGTAGCTCCCGCAGCGCTTAGCTGTGTGGGCACGCTTTCCAGTGCACTCAATAGCGAGCATGTTAAGATGAAACCACTTGTTCTGATTGGCCATAGAGAACTGCCTGTAGCTGTATTCGATCGGGCTTGTTCAGCGCAGAAACGTACGATATATATATATATATATATATATATATATATATATATATATATATATATATATATATATATATATATATATATATATATATATATATATATATATATATATTGATAAGCAAAACGGCCAGCGAGGTCAATGCGCGGCTCTTTTTTGGGGTTCTTCTTGCCCCGCATGACGCATACGCGTGGCTCGGTAATTTAGGATGGTACGCCTCTCACATATCATTTTTTTTTCTTTCTCCTTCTTTAACCCATGAAGGGAGAAAAATGGACGCTGGATGGGGCCCCGACGTGACAGTGGACGTCGCAGTGCGCGGAGGTTTTACAAGAATACTCCCGGGGTCAGATATTTTCGACTGAGTGAAAGAGAGAGAGAGAGAGACAACATATACAGCAGCGGGGATCGGAGAGGGAGTACAGATCGAGAGGAAACCGGGGAGGGCCCGCGGCACATTCAAGATGCACGGGCCACCTGACCGACCGCGCGTATGATTCCTTTCCCCCCGCTGACACACTGTTCAGGGGCGGTCGTTGTATCAAAGGGTTGCTGACTACTACGCCGGCCGGCCTTCCCGGTGTGCGGCAGCCATTAGGCAGCCAGTCGTTTGTAATGGACGGAAGCCGGACGGGCTGCCTTGTGCGTGCGTCTCGTATGTGCCACTTGAGCCACGCTGTCAGCCAAGCGGACGCGATGGGCGAACGCTACGCTTCAAATAAGCAAAAAGAAAGGCCGGAATGGGCGATGGTGGGTTGCGGCGCGAAGAGAATGGTTCCCAGAAGAAAAGCGCCACTTCACAGACAGTTGATACACGGGCGTTTGGCGCGGGAAACACGCTCGTCTTCCCCCGCGGAGAGATTTCGCTGCCGCGCGTCCTTGCCCGCTCTCTTCCTCGCCCGACACGACCGATCCCCGTAGGCAAGATTAAAAGGCTCGCCTCGCGCAGTGCGGGCCCTCTCTTTTGCATAGGGTGCACTTCTGCCTGGCGGCGCGCTTTTTTTTTCTTTCTTGTTTCTCTCATCCGAAACGCTTGGACCCGCTCCCGACGACATACCGTCAACAACTTCGCATAAAGCCGAGTCCATGTACGCCCTCTTCAGAGACCTAGAAAGATGAGGAAACGCGGCGCGATTGCGATCGTCGATAGCGCATGTATTTAGGCCTCGCGGCGACGAACTTGGCTTCGTGGGCAGACCTTTATACACGTATTTCTCGTCTGCGCACATGTCACTACTTGTTGGAACTATTTCTTTTTGTATATCTATCAGCTCCTACATTCGAGCTGTAGCTCTTTGTGCTTTTCGCAAGCATCTGTGCTGTAGGTAACGCGCACATGCGATCCTTCTGAACCCTATCGTCACACGGAGAGGCACGCTTAGGTAGTAAAAGGTAGCGTGTGCCGACTCTTTATGTCGCCTTTGCCGTTTTCCGCGTGAAGAACAGCCCCATGAATTCGCATGATCTCCGCGTGAGGGTGACCTCTTTCCTTATTTTCGAAAGGCGCTTTCATTGTCTTGCCGTGTCGTGCGCTCTCTGTCACGCAGAGCAGCATCACGCGTCGACCATATTCGCGTGCCTACTTGAAAGGTGTTTGAAAATATTTCTGCGGTTATAATAGAATAATCCAAGCTTATCTATAAGACTTTAGAAAGTCTTAGACTGTCCCTGCTCGTGTTACCGTTCAGAATATAGCAGAACACTCGAAACGCAAGGGCCTTTTGTGTATCACTGGTAGTGCCATCTTACGGAGTCAACTTAAATTATGAGCAACTATAATTTCTTCGCGCGTGCTTAGCTTATTTGGTAGGCCCCGCCGCGGTGGTGTAGTGGCTAATGTACTCGGCTGCTGACCCGCAGGGCGCGGGTTCGAATCCCGGCTGCGGCGGATGCATTTTAGATGCGGAGCATCTAATACTCGAGGCTTGTAGTGCGGCGCCGTCCGCAAGCTTCCTCCTCCTTCTTCCACCATCTGTGCATCCCTTCCTCCTCTACACACCACGCGCGCTTCACTCCTCCACCATCTGTGCACCCTTCCTCCTCTACACACCGCGTTCGACATCTACAATTCTCCTAATTCTCCAGTGGACGCGCATGCGCCGTCGCGCTTCGAGAACATTCAACAGCTGACAGTGCATGCGCCGTCGCGCTGTATATATACTCAAGGTCGGCGCTCGCTCGCTCAGTTGCCGCTCGTCGGTTGGTTTTACGGCGCGTCGACGTCCAAGGTCGCGGTGAAATGAATTCCAACGAATCCACAAACATAATGATCGACGTCCCTTCGACCAGCGCCGCCCTTTCGCATACGTGTGTACGTGTTCACTCATTTAACACCCCCTCCTACAATCACGTTAACCAATTTAGCCATCGACCCAAGTAAGTCGCAATTTAACACCCCATTTCACAACCACGTTAACCAATTTAGCCATCGACCCAAGTAAGTCGCACTTTAACACCCCGTTAACCAATTATATGCTCCGCATCCTCCTCAGTGTTCCCCCGAGGGAAGCTGCGGGCAATTTTTTCGATGGAGGCGGAAATGTTGTAGGCCCGTGTGCTCAGATTTGGGTGCACGTTAAAGAACCCCAGGTGGTCTAAATTTCCGGAGCCCTCCACTACGGCGTCTCTCATAATCATATAGTGGTTTTGGGACGTTAAACCTCACATATCAATCAATCAACCAAGCTGATTTGGTAGATTAAAACCATTCGCAGCAGCAAGCAGCAATCCTTCACTCATCCTGGTAAACATTTCCTTTTCATTCGTTTTATTATTATTATTATTATTATTATTATTATTATTATTATTATTATTATTATTATTATTATTATTATTATTATTATTAAGAAATAGGGAACACCCGCGCAACACAAACACACGCACGAAGAAAAGAAACATCCCAAAGGTGGTTCAACAAATCATCGCCAGGCGTCGCCACCAGCTCTGCTACATACCATTTATGTCTCCTGTGTTCAAGTGTTTGCTTTGTGGTGTGATATTCGAATAGTGCAAACTTCTATATTGTAAGAAACCTGCGGACGCTGCTGACATATTTGTCGCCCATTCATTATTTGTCTTGGGGAAACGTGTTGGACGCCCTGTAGTGGTCTCTCTCTCTTTTTTTAACACGTACGCATTACTCATACACTTCTAAGACTTGTGAAATAGACGTACTGTTAATTGTCTTCCATGCTCTAAAAAATCTGATTAATTACTAGCCCTAGCTGCTGACCCGGAGGTCATGGGTTCGATTCTGGCAGCGGCGCGGTCGTATTGCGGTGGAGGTGAAGTGCTAGAGGCCCGTGTAATGTGCGATATCAGGGCACGTTAACGCACTAGATAATCCAAAATTTCGAAGTCCTGCACCAGGACATTCTTCATGATCATGTCGTAGTTTTGGCACGTAATACTTCAGAAGTTACTGGCTTTCTCATATGATAGTCACATTCTCAAAGGAAATCAGTCCTGTAGTGTTGTCAGTCGGATTTAATGCGACGCACTATACGGCAGAGTAGAAACGCCGACGGCCTAATGCTGTATGCGGTGCGGAAATCGAGCAGTCGCGTCAGCGAGAGCACTCCCCTCCCTGATTGCAACGCCGTGGCCTCCGCAACATCATTACGTATACCTCCGCAGGCGATGGAGCCGTGATTCAGCTCCGTTTCCCAAGAAGGCGAGCCGTTTGGGACACAGCGCACGCTCCGCACAGATACGATAGGTACGACGAGACCGATCTCCCCGTTGAAGGACGGCCTACTCAACACAGACATCGAACACCGGAAGCTGTGCTGTAGCTTCCAGTGCTGCGGAAAGCATCTGGGCTCAGATGCTTTCACAAGAACTCACAAGAAGTCACAAACTCACAAGAAGGAGCAATACTGAATCAGTTGAGGCTAGATTTCCCCCCGTTTCTATTTATTTAGTGAAAAAAAACATTTGTTTTTTTACTTAGGTAATCATAGACAGGCGCCAGATTTGATTTTTTAAATTCTCGTTTCGAACCGATCTCTAAAAGCGGTGGAGTAAGTGGGGAGTCATGCATTTTGGATCATTTAGTCGAACCTGGGCTGTTTCGCGGCAATAATAAGTAATCGATACATTGTAATGTATAGCTACTCGATTTTTCCTAATGCATTTGGTAGGCTATTTTACCGATTAACTGTAGCCTATGGGCTCCTGTTGACACGGCCCAATTCTGAGCCGTCGCAGCGAGGAACTATGCTTGCCCACCCAGTTCATTATCATGCATGCCCGTATTATTTTGCCTATCAAGCTTCCTGTTATTGTACTCAGATAAGGTGTACCTAGATAAGAAAACTTGTATAAGAACGGGCCATAATTTAGTATGCCTGCATAGTGATTCCTCGAAAGGTTTTAGTTGTTGCGCCAAAGTTAACCTTCTGCAGGCCGCTGACATCAGTTGTGGAGACGTCATGAAGGGTTGCGTTAGACCCGGACTCTGTTTGGTGGCGTGACTGAGTCTCCGGGTTGAGGAACTGATTTTTGCAAATTGGACCAGATATACCGACTGATATCCCCTGATTCCATGTATGGCTGCATGTACCTATAGACATCTTGAACTCTGCCTTCTTGTCTGGAAGAGGTGCCTTCTCGCTGGGGGCAAGTGCTCTACCACTTACCCAAGATCTATAGTTTACGAAGCGGGAGCTCACGTTCCTATCTTTCTTTTTCAAAAACACTCGCTTTCCACGCGACGTCCCTCTCCTTGAGACTCTCGGTTTTCTTGCAGTCATAACAGCCATATACCATACTCCTTAAATGCAATCTTACTATCCCGCCGCCACGTTTCTGCTCACAGATAAGGATGAAACGTTCTATCATGATTCTGAAAAATAGTGTAATTATGAGGGTCTTGTTTGGATTGTAGGCGTTGTCGTTGGTCGCCAAACTCATCAGCCGTGCTACTGAAATCATTAAGGACGATACCACGTGGATCACCATATATAGTGTAGGAAGAAAAAAAAGAAGTGGACTGTTGTTATTCTTCACCGTATCGTTATTGCACTTTCGTCTACTACTACTACTACTACTACTACTACTACTACTACTACTACTACTACTACTACTACTACTACTACTACTACCACACCATACCAAGCTTTTGACGGCGTCCTTGCTTTCTTCTTTCGTCTTCTTTGCATTCGTTTTTGTGTTGAATCGGAAGCAGAGCGCTCAGTCGGCGACCCGGGCAAAGCTTTCTCTTGGAGCCTCTTAACTATGTTAGTATGACGCTGTGTTACGCCGCAGGCGGCATCGTGTGAGCATTTGTTACAGCATAGCTCGTCGGCATAACCCACTTAGCTGCTGACCGGCCGCTGTGGCAAGAGGTAGGGAGAGGGGAGGCGGCGCTGCGGTCGTTGCGTCGATTCCCCGATGCTCGCTCAGGTGGCAAACACCCAGCCGAACCCCGTCAACGCGGCCAGCGAGATCAAAAGAAAGCCGCTCTCCACGTTCGCTCGCGCGCGCCGTGAGTGGTTCCCCCGAACCGCATTAACGGCGTCGGGCCTCGTTAATTATGAATCGGTAATAAAGTGCCTTTTCTCTCGGCTTCCGGACCAGCGAAGACGGCTGATCAGGGTGACGACGCTTTCGACCATAACCGAGCTCCACCGCGGGCCCACGTACTGCGCGGCCACGGCGGTTGATTGAAGCGCGATCGGGAGAGCCATGCAGCCGATTTCGTCAAACATCGTGGCGGCTTGGCTATTGCCGTACGAAGGGCCGAGGGATGAGTGGCGATGGCCTTGCGCAACAATTGTAAAGCAAAAGCAAAAAAAAAAGAGAACAGAAAAAAATAGATGAGTCCCTAAGTCACAATGATAGTTCTTATTCGTGCTCCGTCCGCAGGCCGCTTCTTGTCCGCCCGCGCCATCCACATTAATGGCGCGTTCACAC
Organism: Rhipicephalus annulatus; assembly: GCA_013436015.1. Classification (NCBI taxonomy): domain Eukaryota; kingdom Metazoa; phylum Arthropoda; class Arachnida; order Ixodida; family Ixodidae; genus Rhipicephalus; species Rhipicephalus annulatus. The sequence continues at coordinate 301,451 of WOVY01004168.1, forward strand.
CGAGCGCGGAGCACTCAAACGGGCAAGCGGATTTTCGAAGCAGCGAGCGCGCTTGGCTGTTCAGACCGATCGCGTTGCCTTCTCCCCGCTCCGCCGCGGGCAATCCACCAAACCACGGAGGGCGTGTCGCCATCGTGCGGCACTGCGCGATGCTACGCGCACACGTCTCGGCCGCTGATTGGCTGCGGCCAAAGCGGCCAACTTTTACGCGCAGTCACAATCGGTCCGGGAGGGATCCAGAGAAGCGGCCGTGGATTTTCCGCTTTTGCGGTTTATCCGCTTTCGCTTTCCGGATGCGCGCTTGGTGTGAACATGCCTTAATTCGCCCGACGCGCTCATCATCATAATGTACCGATGTGCCGAAAGCGTGTACGCGAGCGCCCGTTGCGCGATTATTCATTGAGTTCCCTAACACGTGTGCATATTTGCGTGATGGTTAAGTGAACTAAAAGAGAGAGAGGCAGATGAATCTAATCATGTGAATAGATTGGATTGGATTTGTGTGGTTTAACGTTCCGAAACCACGATATGATTACGAGACGCTGTATTGAAGGGCTACAGAAATTTCGACCACCTGGGGTTCTTTAACGTGCACCCAAATATGAGCACACGGGCCTACAACATTTCCACCTCCATCGGAAATGCAGCTGCCGCAGCCGGGATTCGATCCCGCGACCTGCGGGTCAGCAGCCGAGTACCTTAGCCACTATATCACCGCGGCGGGGCTCATACGAATATTCAATCAGTGAGTACGTACGCTACCCTGGCGTGACTTGAATGGTTAGACGAGAATGCAACAAGGTGTTCATATAGATAAAAATCACCAGCGAGTGTGAAACGTAAAAAAAGAGCAAGGCAGCCAAACAAAACAAACTTTTAACGCTTTATGGTGGTGTCAAGATCTACAACTAGCCGATCTCATAAAAAAAAAAATAGGATCATGGCACATCCACGAAGTGAATGATGATGAGTGGGGTGAAGCGTCCGTCCGTCCGTCTGGCTGTTTGTCTGTCTGTCCGTCTGTCTGTCTGTCTGTATGGCTGGTTACGCCTGACTCAGGACAAGGTTAGACTAAGAGGCGGAACGGCTGTGGCGCAGCGCTATCAAGATCAAGGGCCTGCTTTTGATTCCCTGTCGCGGCTACCGCATTTCAACGTGAGCGATTTAAGCTCGTGCGAGTAAGAGCCCCGCGTAGTCACCGTTGATCCGGAATCTGTGTAGCGCGTAGCACCTTATAATGACGTTGTGGTTTCTACACGTGACGCTCCAGATGTTTATTACGGCGGAAACATTAGATGTTTCGTTAAACGTGAATATCTGTTGTTGGTGGCGCCGGCGACAACACGAGGGATGCAAGAAATTATCATAATCATGTGAATACGTCACCGTATACGAGAGGTGATATCACATGATGACGTCATTACATGACATTGTCGCTTGGTGAAAGGATCCCGCGGGCAGTGCGCAAAAAAAGAACACACAAAATAAAAGGCGAGGTTAGAAAGCCCGCATTGTATCCACTTCTCGAGGCAGTGCAAAACCACGTTAGTTGTGGAAATTAAAGTAATAATGAGTAATTGATTCATTAATAATGAAACCACTATCTATGTTCTGTAAGTGGTCGCGTAAGCAGCCTTTATTGCCCAACTTGCCATTTCATATGCGCTGGTACTTTTTGATATATTATGCAGTGGGAATAGTGCTCATGTACGAAGTGCAAAGTTTATGTTTCTCTATTTTTTGTATTGATTATAATTACTATTATGAGCAATCATAGTATCTGTACAGAGTGCCCACCTGATATGGTCTCAGTAAAGACTGACATTATTGCGAATAAATGAATAAAAATAAATAATAAATAAATAAATAAATAAATAAATAAATAAATAAATATGGACTGGGTGCGGGAGAATCAATACATTGACTGAGAACGAAAAGAAGACGGCCTTCGCCATTGAGCTAACTGAAGAGGATGCACAAGGCACTCTGTGATTTTTATTGTTATTTAGCGTCACCGTTTATACGTTGCTTAGCAGTGTTATCAACGGAACGAATTGCAGTAATAAATAGGCTGGTAACCTTTGTTCAATTTTTACACCATAGCAGTTATGATCGAGGTTCGCCGTGCGTCTCAGATATATAAAATGATCATTATCGTGAAGTGGCGTGTGCTCAATCACCGCCCAAGCACCCGAAACAGATGGTTAACGCGAGAAGCTGCGACGTGTGGTCCCTAATCGGTGTGTACCACCCCTGTTTTCTCTCCTTAATTTTTAGGGGACCAGTGTGGTGAATAGTGGCATTCGCGCAATTTCCTTGACACATGCGCACTCTAGGAGAGCAGTTATGGTCGTGGTTTCCCTATACAGACAGAGCGAGAAACAGGTATAGAAAGAGAGATAAATAAATCACAGCACATCCACGGAGTGAATCATGATGAGTGGGGTGAAGCTTCGGATGGTGTTATCTGTAAACCGTGAATCGTCCATCCGGCCGCCTGTCTGTCTGTCTGTCTGCCTGTCTGTCTATCTGTCCGCACCTGCAGAGTGAGTCATCGAACTAGGCAGTCACGTACGAGCTAGGATGGACATACCCACGGCTTTAGGAACTTTGCCACTAGAATATACAAAAGACAGCAAGCATAGCCACCTATATATAGTATGGTAAATTAGAGTATAGTATAGCATAGTATAGCAAAGAGTGGGAAAGACACAGGTGAGATGGCAAAAGTATAGCCACGTCAGTACAAGCCGTATATGCCAAGCCTTTGCGACTTACTGCAAGCTGCGCTATTGTCTTTTGCTCAATAAACCTATAAGACCATTACAATACACATACGCGTAAAATGAAACTGAGTTTGCGCAGCCACTAATGTGTAATACTGGGGTTGAGTGCCCGCCATTCGGTAGTGAATACAGACGCGAAAATGGGAGTGAATCGCTCGCGTATCCTATATCACTATATATCGCGGCAAACGACTTGTGTGTTTACAGGCAATTGCGTAACCGCTGCTGGTGTTCTTGAGGGAAACACACCTGAACGAAGCATTACGAATTACTATTTTGTGTACGCGCGCGAAATGTGTGCGACTGTACGCGTTATTGTGCGTATGTGTGGCCATTGTGTATATCACAGTTATCACTCTACACTTGGAGTACCAAGCGAGGCGATGCGTGCACCAGGATGAAGTCTCCGGAATTCTAATCAAAACATATTGATATATACATGTACAAGTAACCCTCCCGATCGTGGGGATGAATTTAAGATAAGTTCAAGGCACGATAAGTCGTCGACGTTCTATAAAGAGTTTCAGCGAAATTACGCGTGTATAGTGGTGTAGGTTTTCACCAGGAAAAACAAAATATTCACATGACTGCGTGCCGTCGGAAGTGACACTGTGAAACTCGCGTAAACTCACTTTAACAGTGATTTTTTTTTACTTTGGTCAGTATATGGATGTGTCTAGCATTCTTTAAAGTCATCGCTTATAGCATCTGCTTTCCCTTCATTTTGCCGTTATTGATGTAAATGGGTGGCAACAAAAAAAATGTGAATGATTCCAGAATATCAACTCAGCTCGACTAAAATCGTGCTTCGTGATAAGCAACGACAGTGAAGACCAGAAATATTGCAACGTTTGGTAAGGAACGCTGTAAATCACGGAAAGAACTCAGAGGATGGAAACTGCGAAGTATGCACGTACACATGTCCACACATGTGTCATGTTGCCCATGCATTCCTTTCTATTGCAGGTACTTCGCGCCATTATAATTTAGTGCTAACAAGCGAGCTTTAGGTGATGCCCTTGGAACATTTACACGTCCTCAGTGTATGTGGGAGAAGTTATACTTGCATGTACAAATGGTCGCAATGGTAAGTGCCACCTGGATGCGATGTGGGCAGATAGGAATCACTGTTGTTCGGCAACGAATATTTTATTAAAAACGCAGTTGCAGTGGCAGTGATCCACGAATCACAAAATGAAACGCTGCCTTAAGAAACTATGTTCCCATATGGGAGTCGTAACATTAGCAAGTGTCTGTGACAACGATGATCATGAATCCCAGTCAACTAAAATCACAAACGCGGACTTAATAATGTATGAGAAGTTTGTTAGCGTACGCTAATCTCATCGTGGGCGCACATCTTCGTGCATAATAAGGTATATAACAAAGGTGGCTTTGTGAGTCATTTGGCGGCTGTGGGAGTCGTAGATAATAAACAGCACATATATACGTCGCTCGGAGCGACGCACAACGATGAAGTTAGACTTATGTTTGTTTTATTTTTATATGGTATTATTGCCCGCCAACAGATGGCGTCACTGTTTATGTCTAGTAGCGTCACAATGATGCGTGCGTGTGATTAATTCCGGAGAAGACGCCGGCACATGGCTACCACCCGTAAATACTTCATCAAGAGTCCTCAACCGAGCGTCATACTTGGTTATATTTTATAGCGAATGCATAATGCATTTGTTTACATGTAAACGCATACACCATTGAGTGACGGAGCAAATACACGGCGCTCTGTGGTCTATAACTCAACGCGTTTTATGACCAGTTTCCGGAATGAAACAGGTCTCATAAATGGGTTTTTCAGTGTCGCGTTTGATGATGCCCACTTGTTCGTGTAACGCATTCGGAAACTTTTCGAACAGGTCAAAACTATACAGTTAGATTCGAAACTTCTTGAGAACAACGTTCCGTTCGTTGCTAGAATGCTTCTATAGAGTTAGCACACAGCTAGCTCTACTGGCCACTTAACTGAGCGTTGCCGATGATTCTCCATTCTGTCGGCTTCGGGAATATTTCACTGTCGGTGGTCGCGATCACTGGGTTGCTTGATGTACGGTTAGCAATTTAGAAGCATAGATAGGCATGCGCCTCGAATTCACGCCCGAAGATCGCCCATTGGGTCCGGCGTATAACTCATACAAAGTATCTTTTACGAGATGATCACCGCTCTGGCTGCGTTTGTCATGTTTTACTTTCAAGGTTCGTTTCGACAGGCGGAATGCGGGGCGGTGGTAATTGTGACGCCGAGTGGCTATACAGCGTATGCACGCGGTATCTCATCTTGGTGTCATCTTGGGTTCTCCTCCTTATCAGGGGCCCGGTGTTTCGTTAGCGATTACAGAGCCCAGACGTTACGTAGTGCTCACGAAAAGCTCGTTCAGCGAGGGTGTTAATTACATCATTACTCAAACCATTTTCAGGTGCGGCGGAAAACCTTCCCTCGCCGCGTGGCCAATTTGGCGCGGCCAGCGCTGGCCTTGAAACCCTTTCTTGGCCGCAGGAAGAACATCGTTCATCGGACGGCAATGGGATGGAGCCGGGCGCAAACAGAGGGCAGCCAGCAGAAAAAGAGAGACAACTGTCATTTTTTATGGGCGCCTCATTGACAGGTCATTCGTGGAGTAACCAGCGGGAGGAATATTAAAGCGGCAAAAGAGACGCCTACTGACCCCAGACGGGCAAAGCTGCGCCTGCCTGCGCAGAAAGGCATTAATATACGGCCCATGTTTTATTATCTGTCGCCCGTGAGCAAAGCCAGCGTTCAGAAAGAGTGGCATTGAGATGGTTGGTCCGCTCGCATACATAGTGGGGGGCTCTTTCGCGGCGGTGCCCGCAGGCAACAAGGTATACGAGGCTGCGATTGCACCCCCTCCCGCTTATTTCGTTCCACCTGTCTCGCCGTTGACGGCGGACGGAGGCGGGACAGGTTCTCCTCGTAGCCGTATTCACTTGTACTTCAAACGAACAATCTGGCTTCAGAGGAACTGCATGTGCAGTGGCACTATCATCTATCTATCTATCTATCTATCTATCTATCTATCTATCTATCTATCTATCTATCTATCTATCTATCTATCTATCTATCTATCTATCTATCTATCTATCTATCTATCTATCTATCTATCTATCTATCTATCTATCTATCTATCTATCTATCTATCTATCTATCTATCTATCTATCTATCTATCTATCTATCTATCTATCTATCTATCTATCTATCTATCTATCTATCTATCTATCTATCTATCTATCTATCTATCTATCTATCTATCTATCTAATCTCTATCTATCTATCTATCTATCTATCTATCTATCTATCTATCTATCTATCTATCTATGATCGCGTGTAACCTAGAAGATAACAATTCAGAACTACACCTTCTTTACACATTTTCGGGCCGGAACTAATCACATAACCGGGTGTGGCGTCAAATTGTACCACGGCGCACTGCACAGAGATCAATCGTTAGTTTACTACGCGTTACAATGTAAACAGCTCGAGATCAATAATAAAAATAAAATGTGCAAATTATAAAGGTCCATGTGAAAGCACATTAAGATTGCACGTCATATTCATTGCTCAGTTGCCGCAACATCATGTGAACAGGATTTGTTATCGGGAATTTTAATGGCACATGTGCATTCAAAATACCGTTTGGTACAGAGTCTATGGAAATCAGTAGCGGATGATAAACGTTACCGTACCAAAAGACATGACAGTTCTTAAGATCCTCGGTTTTCGCTCTCAATTATATGATTTCTCAATATAGCATCAAAAACGTGCAGCTATATGTATGGCACAGCTGCAGGCTTTAGATACTGCCAAGTCCAAACGAGGAAAATGAATACTCACAGACGTGGATACAAAAAAAAAAAAGCAGATACCACGTACGGAGGGAATCGATGATATGCGAAGCACGAATGAGGAAGGCTGATATGTCATTTTAAAATCAGCACAACGTTACGAGGCCGACGTAATTTATACCGTACATGACCTCCATGTCATCATTATCATGTTTGAACGTGTCATTTACCTTCGTCGTCTATTCATGTGACGTGATACAAAATTTGGTATATGTGGAACTAGCGAAACGGCTGCGAGCACGCTATGAGCGTATGTAGTTATGTTTTGCATGATACGCATACCATTATTATCATGTTTCGACGTGTCATTTACCTTCGTCGTCTATTGACGTCACGTGATACTAAATGTGGTATGTGTTCAGCTAAGGAAAAGGCCGCGAGCGTGCTATGAGCGTAGCATAGAGGCACGTTTTACATGACACGCATGCCATGATTATCATGTTTCAACGTATCATTTACCTTCGTCATCCATTCAAGTCCCGTAATACCAAATTTGGTATATGTGAAGCTAGCGGAACGACCGCGAACGGAACGCACCAAGAGCGTGGCGTGTTGCCATGACTTACATGACATGCATGTGATAATTTGCACGTTAGGGTCTATTACTTGTGTACACAATTCAGTCACGTCATACCATACCAGTTTTGCAATATGTCATGGGAACGAAACCACCGCAAGAGAAGCAAGACCACGAAATGTAAATCATGACATTCGCGACATACATGTCATGATTTTCATGTCAGGACTAGTCATTATGCTCGCCATACAGTCACGTTATGCCAAACCGATTTTGGTACCTACCGATACCGTTATCGAAATAGCCAGGAGAGCTAAGGGTCGTAGGAGATAGACAGACAGACAGACAGACAGACAGACAGACAGACAGACAGACAGACAGACAGACAGACAGACAGACAGACAGACAGACAGACAGACAGACAGACAGATGGATAGATAGATAGATGGATAGATGGATAGATGGATAGATGGATAGATAGATAGATGGATAGATAGATAGATAGATAGATAGATAGATAGATAGATAGATAGATAGATAGATAGATAGATAGATAGATAGATAGATAGATAGATAGATAGATAGATAGATAGATAGATAGATAGATAGACGGACGGACGGACGGACGGACGGACGGACGGACGGGTGGACGGACGGGTGGATGGATGGATGGATGGACGGACGGGCGGGCGGGCGGGCGGGCGGGCGGGCGGGCGGGCAGGCAGGCAGGCAGGCAGGCAGGCAGGCTAAGAAATGCTTCACATTTAAAACGTCTTTGGTCTCTATCATTTATTATTATTACTTACTTACCGCAGTGGTTCTTATATAGTTGTGCTGTGGATCGGGAGCTCATGCGTTCCTGTGCCGTAGGTGGTAACACGACAAGGGTGATATCGAATAAATGGTTCCTTTAATTGTTCACTAAGGTCCGATAATATTCAGCCGCACACGTTTACTGCAACGTTTTTTTATATAGTTTCATGCTTGCTTTATTTAGAACGGGAAGCTAGCCTCTTGTCACAAGCAGCATTTCGTTACCACGAGGCTGTGTCAAGGTTCGTCGCCGCACACTGGCTTACGGTGAAGGCAAGATGGGAAAGGTAGCCGAGACTCTCAATTCCGTGAGGCTCGTTTCTAACCTCTGCCTGCAGATGGCAGCACAAGTCACAGTTCACGCGCGCTTGTTAATGCGCTCAATCCGTTGAAGCCCGTAAAGATATATTTTTGTTTGTTTGTCTTTTATTGCTTTTTAGGCTCGTTTAAAGATCTCAAGGGCAGTGGATGGCAGTTTTCAGCTATGTTTATCAGCTTTCCAGCAACGATTTACATCCCATGTTCTAAACTCTAAACTCGGCGTGGTAACACCCGAGTTCCCCACCCGCCTCAGCACTGAAAAATTATTTCGCCGGAAAGTGCACCGTATTTTGTAGGCCACCTAATGAGTCGTCGATTTCTCTGCCATAGGACCACCAGCGCTTCATTGATGATTGACAGTTGAGCAGTATCGCGAAGCAGCAGAAACAACGTCGAGAATTGACATTAACGTAGCTGCCCGCATATTCCTGCATTGCATATACTCGCGAGATTTTAAACTGTCTGGTTCAAAAGAACCGTGTCATAACCCATAAACGTAAGGTCGTTCGGTGTATCATCTTGGTCTCCTTTTTACTTGTTGTGAAAGCGCTGGTGCAGGTACTAGTGTCATCTTCTACTGAGAGTACCAATTTTTTTATGTTTTAGATGCACTGCAGTCACGGTGACAAATGCATAAGAACAAAGTTTCACTTTGTATTATAATCAATCGTGCCTTTATTAAAGAAACGGGGGTAGTTCTGACAATGTAATCTACAAGCCGAGACTGACTGTACTTCTTTAGAAGCCATTATAGCATATGTGTCAATTTCACCAATGACAATTGAGCTCGCTTTTTCGCACTGCATGAGTGCTTGACAGTTAAACAACCTTCAACGAAATTTCAACGCTCAACGAGTAAAAATAACAGGCGCACTGAACGGTATCACAAACATGTGTAATCTAGATTTCGGATTACCTAAGACAATTACTTTGATAGCGATTTTACATAGCATTATATTTGCTAAGTGGCTCATGCATTTCTAGGTTTATTTTGTTTTCCCTGAGGGTGAGACACGAAGATGAGAAAGACAACACAACCGCTTATTAATAATTGATTTTGGTCAATAGTGGGTGCCATATAACGAATGCTGGAATATACAAAAAAAGAAAAAAAATGATTTCACAGTAAAGGCTGGAATCGGCATTGATGCTACTGCTATGTTTTAAAATATGAATTTGTCTTTAATGCATTGTTGAACGATCATCGTTTGCGGCTATATTAAGTTGCAAATTTGCAACGGTTGTCGTTTGATTGCTTTATTTATTTATGTTTATATGGCAGGTACCACAGCTGTAGAACTTTCTGTTTTTTAATAACAAATATCACGATAATGCACTACTGTTGTGCTTTTTCAATTTTTATATTTTTATTTTATGTTTTTGTTGAAGGATATTCAAGGTATCAGAACTTTTGACCTGGGTGAAACTGAATATCGGATATTGTCGATAATATGTCAATATTCATAGCACCACTGGCCTTTTCCACTGCTGATTCGCCTGCAGCGCTGCTATGGCGCAGCTCTTACCCACGGTGAAAGTGTTCAGCGCTTTTTATTACGCAAATCTTTTAATTCAATTGAGCGTAGTGCTCGAGTGTAACGCTCAAAGTGCGCGTTTTGGCTCGTTATCGCATGCAGGCCCAGAGGAGCGGCACGGAGATGCGATTTCCCGGCAGAGAAACACACACAAAAAAAGCCAGGCATCTGATTTCTACAGGTTCACGGTTGTCGAATCATCAGCGCAGTTATAAACGACAGCTAAATGAAGCGTATAGACTTAGACGCCTTTGCCCGTCGTTGTCAGAGGGACTCTGAGAAAGAATTACAACTTACACGCTCAATTTTTTTTTCTTTCTGCAATGCGTGGCGCTGGATTAGAAGTCAGTAGCCCGAGTGGGTTACTCAAGAGCTTCGCCTGCAAAAGCATTCGCGGCGAGATTGGGCTATAGGTGGCAGCACCGTCCCCGCGCAAGTGTGGATAGGCGGTCGGCGGCGCATATACAAATACACGCAGCGGCGCTTCGTTGCGTGCGGTCTCAAACGCTCCTATAGCCGGTCCGTTACAGCTGTCCCAACTGGGCGGATCTTCTTCTCCCGGTCTTCTTGGCGGCCTTCATAAACGGTTGTGCGTTGCGATTGTTCGGACGTGCGCTGAGGGAGACGGATCGAGTGGGACCACTTTATTTGCACATTCCTTCTTTTGCTTTTTCCTTACCTATCCACTTTTATTCCCATGCGCACTACCAATGCCCAGTTCCGACCTGTTGAGGTGTCATCGAAATGATAGACAGTTACGGGCGGCACCTTTCTTTTCTTTTCCTTTTTAACCCCTTAGAGAGAGCACATTGTCGTGAATGAAATGCGTTGACCGCAGTATACCGGTAATCTCTACGCTCATCTCTACTTATTCGGCGCACTAAGCCAATGCAACGCTATACCATCATCCGCAAGTACAGCGTATTCTGCCTTTCAAAGGGGTGCTCGCGCTGAGCGATGGTCGACTTCACGCTTTCGCACTAAATCATGCTTTTGCTGTGTTCTTTGTACGTGGTTAGCTTTTGTTTCGCCTGATACGCACTGCTGTAGCGTGATTGAATTACTTATTTACATCCTATTATCTGCATCCTACAAAAAAAGAGAGAGAGAGAAAAGAAAGGTTGTAAAAAGGCTGCACATCTGTGCGATTAGTCCAGTACCACCAATCGGACCTTATACGGATATATGTATTTCTTTTTCTCGTTCTGTTCACCATGAAGTGTGGGTCGATAAGTCTAGTCAGGAAAGCTTAGTGACTCACGACGCTTTGCGTTACACTGTACCACGTATACGCGCATGTCCTTGCACCAGTGAAAATATAAAAATGTTGTATAAGAGTTCAACAGAAAGCTTTCATTGGTAAATTACGGGCATGGCAGTGCTACGATAAAGATCTAGTGAATGGGACAAGCACGTTTTTTTTTTTTTCACACAAAATGACCACTGCCCTCCGTCGGTCGCTAACAGTGCCGTACAAACGCTTTAAGCAATGTAAAAAAAGATGAGATTTTCAGTGAAATTATACAACATTGTGTGTAAGACATGCCTTCTGAATTAATTTAGAACGTCTGGGCTCTTTAAAGTGTTCCTAAATTTAAATACACGGTTGCGCACAGTAATCAAGTACGGCTGAAGTACCGAAGAGTTGCAGTTAATGTGATAGTATTATTTCTATGTAGTGGTACCACGGCAAGGTAAATACAACTAAGGCTCCTCGCATGATCAATAAACCACAGTGCGGTATATAGTAGTACACCTACCAACAGCACCAAAGTGCGTGGGCTAGAGCCTCGTTTTTTCTTACAACCGAGTCACTATAAAACGGTGCATTTGCACATAATTTAATAGTCTTCATCTTTGGGGACATGCCTCTAGCATTTCGCGCTGTGCTTGAAACAGAAACGGCACCGCCTGTGAAATTATTGTGTTGAATGGAAAGTACGACGACAATAAACGGCACTCTTGAAAGTTGCACTCGCTGATCGTATTACAACGCAATAGCGGCCGAGCAATACCAAATGCTTTCGTACGTCGTTTCAGGCATATGTAGAAGCAGTTACACTGGCGCCGACATGACCGGATAAACCACAGTTGGAGAACGTGCATGACCTACGCGCACATAGAAACACGACGTGGCTAGCAGTCGACGCAAGGAGCAATCCACACTGGCGCACTTCAGCCAGTTGCCGCCAGGCGGCGACTACGCTCGATCTCGCCGCGAATAGAACGCGGTAGCGTGATCGGACGTCGTGCGGATCCCCTTTTCACAACTGTGCGCGTACACTGGCCGTTTCAAGCTATTCGGAAATGCCTACTGCAAATACAGTTGTTAAGTACCTACTACACCATAATTGTTTCTTTTGCCAATCAGCGAATGGCCCTCTACCTGTCTGCAAGGCAACATGTGAACATGTGTTTGAGCGCCTTACCCACTCGGGTAGCGATTCCCATATCTAGACGCCAGGCGCGATTTTATGCTTCTACCACGCAATATCACGCTAAGGTGATTCCTATCACTACATGACATTCATAGCGTGCGTACCTGTGTGCGCGTGCGTGTGCGTTGTCGAGTCAATTTCGAGCTATTGTGTGGCTCTGTCGTAAAACACTTGCTTTCTATAGATGCAGGCGGCCTGGGTTAGATTCTCACTCGGACTGAAGTTTTTTATTATTTATTTTATTTGAATCTTTCTTGATCTTTTCTTGGTCATGGTCAAGAAGATGATTTTTCACTCATAACCAACGACGCCAATGCCGTCACCGTAACTTCTGCGAAACAAGATTTTCGATGATTTCGTGTTAATATGCCACCATTGTCACTCTGTCATCGTCTTTTTCTTGTCGTCAGCTCTTCGACAAGCCACCCAATCGTATACTTCTTGCTGTTTTACTCTGCACAGTGAAAGGTTTTTTAGGGTGCAATACCAAAATGCGTGCCCCTCCCCTCCTCCCGCGATCATCCCTCGCCCATTCTATATTGAATGGCGGCACGCGCGCATTGAAGAATGAGCCTTGCGAAGGTGACGCAATGTGTTTCTTGGCTGCGCTCCGCGATCCCCGGGTTTGCTCACGGCTTTCCCGCTGGCCACGGGGCAAACAGTGCTTTCCTCCTCCGGCACTGAGAGTGGCGGGAAAACGCAAGTGCGCGGCCGCGAACAGGCACTGGACACAGTCGGAAGCGGCCCTTTGGAAACGACTCGCCCAGCCGCGTGCGTTTCATTGCTCATCTATCTACGCCGCGGAGAGCGCGGTGGTAAGTTTCCTGGCAGCAACTGGGCAAATGGATGTGATCTACGGGACGCTGCTTGCGAGATGTATCGCGCGCACATTTACTTCAGGAAAGGAAGGAGCGCTGAACAAAACAAAACAAAAAGAAGTCAAGAGATGTAATAACTAAAAAACCCCCACAGACACATAAGTAAAAAATAACAAAAAAACGCACTGACATTGAAAAACAACGGTGGTCCTCGGCGCGAGTCCCACCACAGAACGGCTTCGCGCGTGGCCGCGGCGTCCGACTTGGATGAACTGCAGGTCCGGCAGTCTGGATCCAGATATTGCACAAGTGGCTTTGTTTGTTTATCCGGTAACGCTGGCCTTTCAGGGCAGGAGAGGCGTGGGTGGAAACGGCGTTTTGGCTTGTTTCTTAGCGCGCTTTATCTTGTTACCCAGTGTACGCCGTCCTGTGTCATGATTGAGCAGCATCCATCAGTGGGATGTCCATTTGGAAAGGGGCCGCTATTCTGCTTGTTCGGCTGAATCAAATTCCATCTGGTCATCAATAACGCTGGCTCCTGGGGTGCCCGCTCTTGAGCTGCAGTTGTGTTTGTGGGCGGCCCTGTCTGCAATGGCGCGGGGCGCCTTTGTTGCCGCCGTCCCTTCTTCATCCTGCGCGCTCTCTTTCGAGGCCACTGGACCTTATATTGGAGGCGCGCTTTCGCGTCCCAGGCGATTGATACCCTGCGCTAAATCTGCCGACACGGACGCGCTGGGAGCTCTCCTCCCACCGACACACGCTCGACTCGCGTGCAACATTGCCGCCATCGTGTGACGTTAAACAAGGAAGAGAAATGAAAAAAAGAAAAGAACCTTGCGGCGTCTAGCCCCCGATGAAAGCAAGCGGGCACTTTCTCAGCACGTGGTTGGCCATGGCGATCTTCTATAGGACGTCCGTCAGGCAAAGCTCTTCTGGACTGTTACTCGTTCGTTACACACTTAGACATCGGCTGGATGAGGGCATTGGAAAAAAGGCAAGATTCGTTGTGGGCGAGTAGTGCAGTCTCGTTGCCGCTTCACACCTGCGTCTTTTCCCTGAGCCTTTTGTCAGGCGGTTGGCGATCTCGTATCGCTCACCTTTGAGGAATGCATGCTCGCAAAATCATGGCACACAGCGTCCGTATTTACCAAGAGCTGTGGATATACCGACCGAGAGTAGGCGTATTGATAAGTCCTATTTTTCATGCGTTAGTGGCAAGCGTACCCGTATAAAGGTCCACTCTGTTCTTGTTGGGTCTGCGTGTTCTTCACCTGTTCCACAAACTTTTTTTTTTCATGTCCGGCGCAGTCGTGGATTATATTTCGTTTGCTCCAAAGAACTGTTTTAATGGGCATAGAATGCTGCCGCTTATGTTAGAAGGTACTACTATATTTTACAAGTTTATGGCGTTTCGAAACAGTGATAGCGCTTACGCGCGCGCATCTGTTTGTGCAGCTGATCCCCCGTGTCTACAACAGGAAGTATAGCTATGCCCGCACGTGTGAGGAGAGAGCAAGAACAGTCGTCGCGCATGCCTCTATACTGGACGAGCCGACGTCGGATTTGGCACTAATCGCTTCATCCATGCAGCCATGAGTTGTCGCGCTGCGATGAGATCACTGCGGTGCACCACCGATGGAAGCGAAACTGGCGACGCTGCCGCACAGGCGGCAAGAAGTGCTCGTTGTGAGAAAGGGGGGCGACCTATCTGCACGAATGAAGTGTACTTACACGCGCACTTACGATCTGGTTCACGAAGTTGCTGTACGACAAACGAGTCGACTCGCCAGGCGAGATCTTTCAGGCACATAAAGAGATCAGTGCGGGGCTCGTCTCGCCCGTCGTTCCGATTACAGCCACGAAGGCCGAGGTTGGCCCACAGCCGATCGGCAGTGACATCGGCTATCAGACAGCACGCGGCAGTTCCCGCAGGAGAGGCGGTGCCGTGTTCCACTTTTCGCGGCCCAAAATAAATGGCGGCGGTGGTCGCTTCAGCGAATCCGCCTTAAAAACGATAATTGATGTAAGGACTCCCCGCGGGGTTGACCTCCGGAGACAATCGGCGCTCGCCATGCACGGCGCACCGTGTGCTTACAGTCGCGTGCTTGTAGCTTCCCTGGCGAGCTCTCGTTTCTTCGCGTTTGCGTGGCGCTCGCTGGAAGGATCAGGAAAGATGCCCGTGTTCGCCAAATGGATGTCGCTTGTAGCGCCCGTCCGTTCGTTAGCCCCCGAAGGTTTGGCCTTTTCAGAGCGACCTCGTCGACTGGAGCGGATCGCCCACTTGTTTCGGGCTCGCGTAGCAGTGCCGGAATGGGGGCGTCAGGTTGCCGCGATTGACGTTGGTTGGGGAGCGCGCAGTGCTGCTGCGAGCAGCATCCGCCGCTATCGCGCTTTACCCTGTGCCGCCGCTGGGCTTTTTTTTTTTTAATCTGTTCATGCCGCTCTTGCAGAGCGATGAGTTTCGCTCTTTTCCTTTCGAGTGCGAGGAAAAGACAACGCACCGACCACCTTGCTCGACCTGACTGTCGCGTGTTTTGGACGCGTCCTGACCGCGCCGCGGTTGACGACAGTGCGAGGTGGTGGGGATGGCGCGCAGGCCAAGCCACCGCTCCGACCCTCGGGGGAGACACGTCATCATCGCGCGACAGCTTCAAAAAATGGCGTCTGCAACTGGCCTCCTCAGACACGGGGAGAGGCGGGTGGCGTCTGTCGGGTCCTTCTCCCAAATTGATTACCGGCGTTGACGCGGCTCTGACGGATGAACTGTCACCGGCCAGTATCATCGATTCAGCCTTCTCTCGGCAAACAGAGCTTCTCTGCTGCCTTTGTTGGGGTCGATGGAGAGCTGTCCTTGCCAGTCGCCTGGTCTCGCCACGTCCGTCGCTCTCTCGAGTATGCATGAACCCCTACATGCATCCTGCGCTCTCCTTACGACCAGGGTGACCCTCTATTGTCTGCACGATACGACAGTTCTGGGGAATTTTCATTCGCCTGACCGTAGCACGTTAATTTTAGTTATTGAGGTACAGTGGCCTAGACTTCTGTCAGAAGTGTGGCTAAGCTCTCGCAGTGCCGAATAATACCATGTATCGTTCTCGGATCTTAACAATTACGCTGCAACAAGACTCTGTTGTGTCGTTCCTCTGCTGCAGTGTCGTTTCTATTTTTTCTTAAAAATAATGTCCGCAAGCTAGTCCAATGAAACTTCCTGCACAGCGCAGCCCACCGTGTTTTGATGTATACCGGGAACGACCAACCGTTGGTGTTGCGTTGGCTGCGTGTGGCAGAGATTATTCAGGATTCTGCCAACGCAGCGTGCATCCTAATCAGATCATGGCTGTGGCACGTAAAATTCCGAATTTAAAGCAATCTTATACGTCGCGATCACTCCGCTCCTTTCTGGTGCATTGGCCTAGTGTTTACGTGGCGCTTTTTTGTGTGCGTGTGTGTGAGAGAGGCGAAGGGGGGGGGGGGCGATAAACCGACTATTCACTGCCACAAGATTCATTCTCTTACGTTAAATCATGCAAAGTGGACAGGAGGTGCGTGACCAATTTTCGCTGCTATGAATCACTACATGGCCACTGTGCAAACTGTGGAAATGTCAGCTCAACTGTAGAAATGTTCCTTATGCGTCCGCGTAAGACTAACCAAAGATGAGGCAAATCTCAGTCAATGTAAGGATTTTCTCCCGGTACATGTGAACGCTTTATGCAGCTAACGTGTTTTTGCACCGCTTCCGTGATTGGGCCACTTCTCACTAAGCGATGAAGTGGTGCAATGATGTCATTACGCGACATGACCGTACGTGATGTCATAGTGACCTCACTATGATGTCACCACATGACGAATATTCTGTGCAGCGCTCGTATTGACGCCTGCGTCACCGACGATCGATTTTAGCATTTGCTGAGGCTTCCAATGCTTTCGCTTTAACCTGTTTTTTTTTTGTGTGTGTGTGTGTGTGTGTGCGCGTGTGTGTGTGTATGTGTGTGTGTGTGTGTGTGTGTGTGTGTGTGTGTGTGTGTGTGTGTGTGTGTGTGTGTGTGTGTGTGTGTGTGTGTGTGTGTGTGTGTGAAATATCTTGTGCCTTGTCAAACCGATCAAAGTTTTTCGCTGTTAGCGGCCGCCAATATTTTAGGTGTGTGTGTGTGTATTCTGAAGAGATTTGTGTAAGAGCTGTCGAAATCAGCCATGGACCATTTTCAAGCAGTCCCAGAATCCTCCGCAGGCGTGCGAAGCACTATGGGAGCCGTGTGTACGTTGAACCGGTCCAGCGCGTTGGTTGTTTTCCGTTGCCCGCTGCTAGTTGGCGCCATGAGAGCACAAAACGAAAAAGAAAAATGAAAGGCGTCCCCGAATATTGACTAATACTGCATGTGACCAGAGCTTAGTCAAGCTGCGCAAGCGCAGCTTTTTTCTCTGGCCCCCTGTTTTCGCAGTGACAATGCGCTGTATTGTCTGAAGCGGAAAATAAAATTTTGATTTGATTTGATTTGATTTGTAAAGCACTATACATGTCTGAACGCACCTGCACGTATATCTACGCATTAATTACACAAGGAATGATGCAGTCAGTGTAGGTATAACCGAGTGGATGTATACGGGATGTAACAGTTATGCGGCATGCGAATGAATGACCACGTGCTGATACATGCAGTCAAAACATCCTGTTGTGAGCAACGGGAGCTGGAACACCGAATTTAAAATATTCGAAGATTACTTGTTCATAAGTTGAACAATTAATTGGTTGTTTGTGATCTGGTGTAACCAAACTGCAGAAACGTTTTACAGTGTTCAGGTATACAGAGATGAATATTTTATTTTAACTCACAAGTCAAGCGATGTACAAAAAAGTGAGCACATTGTAGACGCGTTTAAGCAAAAATAAATGGGATTGCAATTCATTTGTGCGGTTCTTTGCTCTGATAATTTGCAGTTTGTTGTACATGCTTTGAAGTTTCATTGTGGGTTCACCAAAACTGATGCTTTAATTTCGCGTCAGCACACTCGAATATTGTTAGACGAGGAATCACGTCATGCTACTCACGGCTTGGAAAAAAAAACAAAAAAAAACTTGCTCGCAGAAGATGAGCAAAGTAGTTTCCAGCTGCATATTGATCGGCTCAAAGAGGTGGGTGACCCGCGCATTGTTGCATCGGTTTGCGAAAATCTGTTCGCATGACAAAGAAAGTTAAGTACGAACGTACTTCACCCATGAGTAGTGAAGATGCTAGAAATACTTCAGTTAATTGACATATCTCTAAGAAGTCCCATGGCCTGAAGAATGCAGGGAAGCGACGTGGGGTGAGGGGGGTTGTGTTTGCCGCCACAAATGAGATTAGTCGCATTTGTTCCGTAGTGAATGGCAAGAGTTGGCAGTGAGGTCCGCCGCGGTGTAACAGGGGCTACGGTGCTCGGCTGCTGACTCAAAGGTTGCGGGTTCGATTCCGGCTATGGCGGTCGCATTTTGATGGAGGTGAAATGATCGATGCGGATGTACTGTACGAAGTCAGAGCACGTTAATAAACACCAGGTAGTCAAAATTTCCATAGTCCTGAACTACGGTGTCTCTCTTAATTACACCCTGGTTTTGTGACGTAAAATGCCAATTATTATTATTAGTAGTCGTAGTATACAGTGACCAAAAAAATTCGCTTAGAGTCATGTCAGTTGTTGTGTAGCACTTAAACGTAAATTTCTCTCTCTCTTTTTCTTTTTTTTTGTGCACGTGTACATCGGTTAGACAAGTCGATGTGTCAGCACGCGCGCCAGCGAGCATCGAAATTCTTTAAATGGAGCCCTATTAACCCACCTCGCTACATCAGTCATGCCAGTCTTGGAAACCACAGTAGTTTTGTACCATCAACCTAATGAGACAAAGAGAGAAATTGCGGAGGCATATCATGTCACAAATAACGCCACACTTTGTGTAAGCCGACCTTCGTGGTTGTTGCAAGACAAGGAATTCGACTGTATTAATCGACACGCACCTTCGTTGTTTGACATTTCGTGCCTCTTTACGGTGTCGCACACTGCCCCCCCCCAGTTAGTAGATTTCTTTTTTTTTTTTCACGCGTATAAGAAACTTTAAGTTGTGAGTGGGTGCTAGATGGTGCGTGTGCTCCCTTCCTTGTCCTGATTTTTTTTTTCACTCTAAGTACTATTCCAACTTGTTGTTATAGTGTCAATAAAGGCTAGTAGACACTTATCGTTCTTTACATATGTGGTACGAGTGATGCGTTCGCTGTTCAGTGAATCCTATTTTAATAAATGCCGACTATACCTTTATAGCACTCTTCAAAAAATAGAACCTCACATGCTACTCGTCGACAGTGTCAATGGACATTGGTTCCAAATGCATCCGCAAATCTAGGACCATTCGTGTGCTTCATAGGTGTATCTCCTTTTGAACTTCATTTTTTTTTTGCCGTAAAGCACTGACGTAAGTGGGAAAACAATGGTGACGCTTCTGAGCCGCTCGACATATCCTACAGTGGGACCGATTAAAATAGTCGAGTGACCCTGACAACTGAAGTTAGTGATCGAATTATGCAGTAATATGTTGCACTTATCTAAATAAACAGTGTCCAAGAAATCCTGGATTGGCGCAAGCGGAAAGGTATAAAGCGTGAGGCCCATGCACTCGTCGCAGCGAAAACTCCGGCGTACCAACTTTTCCCGTGAGCACTTGAACCAAGCACGTTGGGGGCGCAGGTGTGCTTGAAAATTCACTGTCGAAATGTGCCTGAGTTGCACCATAGAAAACGCACGGCGCGGTTTTGTGGTGCAAGTATGATGAATTGCCGTGCTCCACAATTATAGTTATAAGGCGAAAGCCCTATACGTCTGATTGAGCCAAGGAATTTCAAGACTCGACGAGACACGGCCAGTCGGCGGCACACAATGAATGATAAAAAAAACTAGGAAAATAAGTTAGGCAATAAAATGCAATGAAAAGTCACGTGATGCCTTCACTTCCGAGTGGTCTTAGGCAAATACATTAAAGACCGCGTGAGCTTTCGCCCTGTCGATGGGCTAACGTCAGAATATCATTTTATTATTTGTTTGCTATTGCAACAGCATGACATCAAGTGACACGACAAATAAAAAGAGTTGCCTTTATGTGTGATTTTTACCTAATGTTCATGATGATGAATGCTATAAAAACGGGGACGCCTGAAAACACGGGAAGTCTCCTTTCCAGCACTTCACCATCATGAGCATATACCAACTTGTCCAACTGGCAGTTGTCTAATTTTTTTGCTAATGCCTATAGTCGTCACTTTAATTTGAATATTTTTTTTGCGAGAAGCAGCAGACGGCGCTACATAAGATCAGAAACATATTCTATAACAAAAAATAACAAAGCAAAATAGTTTTGTAACCGACAGCGTCGAAAATGCAAACTGCGTGACTTGCTTAGTTCGGGGTGCGAGGAGTACCGAATACATGATATACGCAGAAGGTGCGTGCGCTACGCCAGAGAGGGCGCTATTGCATGGCATGTGGGTTGGCGTCAGTTTTGAAATTTAGGGGGGAACGCTTTTTGAGAAGTTCCATAAAAGCGAACAAGTGAACCAATGTTGACTAAACAAGAACATGTTTTCGTTATTTATTTTTAAAATAGGGAGCGTGTAGGTTAGTGTTGTGAGTGAAGTGCGCGAGTCAAGTGACTTTCAAATTTGGCGCGTAAGATGAACTACTGACAATGTGTGCAAGATGGCGTATTGCGCCAGTGCGGCGAACACTGGCGATTGGAAAAAGAAGAAAAATTCAAGGAAATGGGAGAAAAAATCCAGAGCCAGGGCATCGAAGAACGAGGAAGAGGAGATGCGGGCTCGTGCTTGGGAGAAGACGGCTAGGGTGCGGCGTGCGAGCTCGTCGGGTGCGAGTACCACCTGGGCGTCAGGGCATCCACCTAGCTGGCGACTGTTTCCACGGGGTCCTGGTGACCATTCAACCGCAGCGGCTATTGGTGAGTCCTTGGCAAGACCTTGATCTGATGTTCGAGCTGAAGACAGCGCAGCAGATGACGTCTACCGGGAGCGGGAGCAAGCCGTCGGGCTACGGGCCCGAGCTTATGCACTCTCACCACGGCAGCTTCCCCACTGGACTATTGAAGGGCGTGAACCGCTGGTGAGCCGTATCCGTCTTCTTTCGCGTCCGGACTCAAACACGAGGACTTTAACGAAAAGGACTGTCTAGACTCTTAGAGGTTTCCGCTCGCTAACGAAACTGACAGTGCTAATTAGTTAACATTTTTCTGATCTTAGTATTTTCCTTTTTGTGTTTTTTTTGTGAGTTTGTGAAAGTATAATTTTTTTTTTTGCAAATCAAACGCTCACTTCCTTTTCTCGTGAGAGAATAACGTTTCACAGCTAGCTCGACTGGCTTTATTTACTGAACCTGTCACAAATTGGCGTCCGCTACGACAGGACGTGAGTGTTTGCCACTAAAAAGTAAAATGGGCTCGCGAGAGTTGATGGCGCTGGCAGAACGCATGGGGTTGGAGGGAGCAGAATTGCAGGCTTGGTTTGACGCACGAGAAGCGCGTGAGCGCGATGAACGAGCCGCGGAGAGAGACGCGAAGAAAGAACAGTTGGAGCTGGAAGGCCGCAATTTACAGCTACGTCTTGAAGTAGCAAAAACGGAGAACCAAACCCGAGAAGCAAGCCAGCGACACTTGGAAGTAGAAGAGAGGACGCTGCAACTGCGCCTGAGAGTAGCTGAGGCCGGTGTCGGTCAGCCTACGGTGGCTGACACGGGCAACCAAAGGAACGCGCCTATGGTAGTGAACCCGCATAACTTTATACCCGTTTTCAACGAGGACAGAGACGACCTTGACGCCTACCTGAAAAGGTTTGAGAGAGTGGCGACAGGTCAAGATTGGCCACGGGAAAAGTGGGCCACGGCTCTTAGTTTGTGCCTTGGCGGAGAGGCTCTGAAGGTATTTGGACGGTTGTCACCGAACGATTCCCTGTCATACGACGAAGTCAAATTGGCACTGCTCCAGCGTTTTCGCTTCACGGCTGATGGCTACCGTGAGAAATTCCGGAAAAGCAAGCCTGAAGACGGCGAAACTGGAAAACAGTATGCCACGAGACTCCAAAGTTACTTTGACAGGTGGATAGAAATGTCTCAGACAGAGAGGAATTTCGATTCAGTCCGTGACTTGATTGTAGCCGAACAATTCATGGCGAACTGCAGTAGTCAGCTGGCGCTCTTCTTACGGGAGAAGAACTGCAAGACTCTGGAAACCATGGCAGAGGCAGCTGATATATATATAGAGGCAAAGAGATTGAAGAACTTATTAATAGTTCAGAATAAGAGTGAGGACACAACTGGGAAGGCTAAATTGATTTCAAGCCCAAGAGCAGAGATGCAATGTTTTGTTTGTGGCCGTAAGGGGCACAAGGCTTCTGACTGTCGAAGTAAACCTAAACAAGTATTTTGTACAAACTGCCGTAAGTGGGGGCATGATGTGAAGGGCTGTCAGAAAATGACTGGCACTTCGAAATCAACTACATCTTGTTTAATGCTACCCAAAGAAGAGACCGGTCCACAACAATCCATGATTGATGGCGACGACTCGGACCGAGATGACAATGTTATGGGCACGGTGAAGACGCAAGCGCAATGTAAGAAACGTCCCATGCCAGTGTTACCAGGGGAAGTGAATGGACAAATTGTTCGAGTCCTAAGGGACACCGGAAGCAACACGTTGGTAGTACGCCGGTCATTAGTACCTGATGAAGCACTAACTGGCACTACCGCGACGTTGTGGTTGGCTGATGGCAGCACCATCGTAGCCCCTGAGGCGGAGATACGTATCAGATCTCCATACTTTTCCGGCGTGGCCATCGTCAAGTGTATGCCGTCGCCACTGTATGACGTCATAGTTGGGAACGTACCGGGGGCCCGTGACGCCAATGACCCCGACGTTTCGCGGAAACTTTCTCAAGATCAATTCATTAAGAAAAAAGTTCATTCTGCGGACGAAGGTAACCACCCAAATTCTCAACTGGTTGGTGCCGCACGTCTCAATAGTTCGCGAAGGGCCATCTCTGTTGGGCTCCCTGGCCAGATGTCTCGCAAAATGTTTCGCGAAGAACAAGAAAAAGACCAGACGCTTGACATCTGCAGAGCCAGAGTGGGTAAGAAGTTTGTTAGAAAGGGCTCGACATCTTTTTCTTTCGTAGCCAAGAATGGTATTCTTTACCGACAATACTTCCTGTCCCCTGGTAAGATCATTGAACAAGCCATAGTCCCGAAGTCCCTGAGAGGCCAAGTGTTACGTTTGGCTCATGAAAATGTCATGTCAGGTCATCAGGGTGTCAAAAAAACAATAGATCGAGTTCTGGACGCATTCTACTGGCCTGGGGTACAAGAAGATATCCGCAGATATGTCCGATCATGTGACGCCTGTCAAAGGACTTTACCGAAAGGCAAGGTGGGCAAGGTGCCTCTAGGGCGTATGCCGTTGATCGACACCCCTTTTGAACGTGTGGCGGTCGACATCATTGGACCGATAACTCCAGCCTCGGCAAAAGGCCATCGGTATATTTTGACTCTTGTGGATTTCGCCACTCGCTACCCTGATGCAGTGCCTTTGACAGCAATTGACTCAGCTACAGTGGCCGAGGGACTTGTCGAGATGTTTTCTCGCATTGGTTTTCCACGAGAAGTCTTGGCTGATCAGGCATCGTGCTTTACCTCAGATCTAATGAAGGAGGTGAATGAACTACTGGCAGTCAAGCATCTTAGCTGCACTCCATACCATCCTATGTGCAACGGGATGGTAGAGAGGTTTAATGGAACACTCAAGCAAATGCTCCGCAAAATGGTTCAAGAACAGCCTAAATGTTGGGATCGCTTGCTAGCACCTCTTTTGTTTGCTTATCGTGAAGCCCCACAAGCAAGCTCCGGGTTCTCACCATTTGAACTTATTTATGGCCGACATATTCGAGGACCTCTGAGCATCCTGAAAGAGCTATGGACTCATGATCAGGAGAACGAAGAACTTAAAACGACGTACGGATATGTCCTGGATTTAAGAGAGCGAATTGAGAAGACACTGGAGCTGGTACGACAAAACCTGAGCCGAGCACAGGTGTCGCAGAAAAGGTATTACGACCGCCACAGCAAGCAACGGGACCTGAAAGCTGGTGACCGTGCATTGATCTTGCTTCCCACAAGCAACAACAAGTTATTGATGCATTGGAAAGGGCCGTTTCCAGTCATAGAAAAGAAAAACGACTATGACTACTGGCTGGATCTTGGACACAGGAAAAAACTTTTCCACATAAACATGCTGAAAAAGTATGAAGAACGCCGTGAAGAACGGCTTCCTCAGACATCATCTTTTGTCGTTCTGGAGGAAGAGGAGTCTGAGAAACCACTACCAACTTTCAAAGTACAAGGTAGCTGCGGTATTGACTCCATAAAGCTTGGAGATGAAATAGGGGAGCGACAGCGGGTGGAGATACGGGACATCTTAAGTACATACGAAGACGTATTCTCGGAGATCCCAGGTAAAACAAACCTTGTGGAGTGTCGGTTACAAACGACCAGTTCAGAACCAGTTAACACCCCACAATACCCATTGCCATTCTCTATGAAGGAAGTCGTTGAAAAGGAAGTGCAAGACATGTTGCAACTTGGCATTATAGAACCTTCAGAGTCACCATATAATTCTCCTTTGGTACTAGTCAAAAAGCCAGACAATAGCTACAGGGCCTGTATAGACTTTCGCCGTATAAACAATGTTCTGGTATCTGATGCAGAACCTATACCCAGAACTGATCACTTGTTTGCCGAAGTGGGAACAAAGAAATGGTTCTCGAAGTTTGATTTAACTAAAGGATATTGGCAGGTTCCTCTCGCAAAAGACTCGCAGCAAAAGACCGCCTTTTCAAGCCAATCAGGGCATTATCATTTCCTGTATATGCCTTTTGGCATCAAGACCGCATCCGCGGTCTTCACTCGTCTGATGAGAAAGTTATTGCTTGGAATACCTAACGTCGTTCATTACATAGACGACGTACTGGTGGCTACCACTACGTGGGAAGAACATCTAACAACTTTGAAGCAATTTTTTGCCAGGATACGACAAGCCGGACTAAGGATCAAGCCACAGAAATGTGAAGTGGCTATGAGCACAGTCACCTTTTTGGGACATCGATTGGGAGACGGCAACATACGGCCAGTCGAAAGCACGATACAGAAGATCACCTGTGCTTCTAAGCCTGAAACAAAGAAGCAACTCCGGTCATTCCTTGGACTGGCTGGCTACTACCGTGACCTGATACCTCGGTACGCCGAGAAAGCACAGCCGCTCACTGAGATGACGAGGAAGATGGAGAAAAACAAGACTACGTGGACCACGGATAGAGAAGAAGCGTTTGAATCACTCAAAAAGGCTTTGTCTTCTGGGCCAATCGTCAAAGCACCCGATTTGAAAAGAGAATTCGTGCTTCGGTCTGACGCCTCTGATTCTTGTATAGGCGCTATCCTTATGCAAGAGCATGATGGCATCCTCCACCCTGTGTCATATGCCAGTCGTCAACTTCAGCCTCGCGAAAAGAGATACTCAGCAATCGAGAGGGAATGCTTAGCGTTGGTCTGGGCGATAGAAAAGTATCATGTTTTTCTGTACGGAACGTCATTTGTCGTACAGACCGATCACCAACCACTGCAGTATCTCTTAAGGGCAAAACACCTGAACAGTAGGGTATTACGGTGGAGCCTCGCGTTACAAGAATATTCATTCCGAGTCGAGCACATTAGAGGCTCTGAAAATGTCGGCGCAGATTATATGAGCCGGTTGTGAATTTTTACGTTTTCTCGAGACAAGCGACTTCTTCAAGTTGTTTGTTTGTTAAGGACATCTTGTGAATGGACGACGCGTGGTGACTTCTCGCGCACTGAACTGCAGTTTATTTTTCTTCGCAAAAGAAACTTTTCAAAGGGGGGACTCTTGTTGTGAGTGAAGTGCGCGAGTCAAGTGACTTTCAAATTTGGCGCGTAAGATGAACTACTGACAATGTGTGCAAGATGGCGTATTGCGCCAGTGCGGCGAACACTGGCGATTGGAAAAAGAAGAAAAATTCAAGGAAATGGGAGAAAAAATCCAGAGCCAGGGCATCGAAGAACGAGGAAGAGGAGATGCGGGCTCGTGCTTGGGAGAAGACGGCTAGGGTGCGGCGTGCGAGCTCGTCGGGTGCGAGTACCACCTGGGCGTCAGGGCATCCACCTAGCTGGCGACTGTTTCCACGGGGTCCTGGTGACCATTCAACCGCAGCGGCTATTGGTGAGTCCTTGGCAAGACCTTGATCTGATGTTCGAGCTGAAGACAGCGCAGCAGATGACGTCTACCGGGAGCGGGAGCAAGCCGTCGGGCTACGGGCCCGAGCTTATGCACTCTCACCACGGCAGCTTCCCCACTGGACTATTGAAGGGCGTGAACCGCTGGTGAGCCGTATCCGTCTTCTTTCGCGTCCGGACTCAAACACGAGGACTTTAACGAAAAGGACTGTCTAGACTCTTAGAGGTTTCCGCTCGCTAACGAAACTGACAGTGCTAATTAGTTAACATTTTTCTGATCTTAGTATTTTCCTTTTTGTGTTTTTTTTGTGAGTTTGTGAAAGTATAATTTTTTTTTTTTGCAAATCAAACGCTCACTTCCTTTTCTCGTGAGAGAATAACGTTTCACAGCTAGCTCGACTGGCTTTATTTACTGAACCTGTCACAGTTAGGAAGTCACCAGAAAAATGATTCGTCGGCTTATATAATTTTCTTCACTTTTTTTTTCAGCATGAACTAATGCCTGAGAGAAATAGATAGAGACAGAGAGAGAGAGCAGAGGGCTGACTGGGTACAGCTGATCAGGAAGCAAAGAATGTATCTCTCAGTTGCACATTATTTTATTATACATGGCGTTTTTAATGACATTCGTACACGTGTTTGTTTTAATAAGACAGGACACCTATTTCACTGCATGCAGTATTAACTATATACAAATGCACTGTTTTCATAAAAAGGCAAGCTTGTTTGTCAACTTGGGATAAGCTCTTTACCTTACATACTGTAAGATGCTGCTCATTCCGTGCAAGCACTGTACTCGTTTGTTATTGCACGCGCCTCCGCCACTTTTAGATGACGTTGGCTCAATCTACTTTGGCTAACTGGCTCACTGGGCAAACCCTGAAAAGGAGGCTAAACATATTACAGGGTGCGGCCTCATTGGCGACCACCTTTCAGTAATACAATTCCTCACCGGAGCAGGATTGGCCACCCTGGTGCAGTATTTGGCCACTACCTCCCATGACTACAGCAGTTTACACTTCGCCTTCAGTCCCCAGTGGCTGCGAAGCAACTGTCCAAGGCGGCAGTCAGACCTGCAACGCAGCGGAGGGTGCTATGAGTTTCTGGGTCCGGCCAGACTGCCATTGTAATCTGAGCTTGACTACCTTCAACGCTAGAATGCTATGTAGTGAGGCTAGTCTAGCTGTTCTATTCGAGGAATTAGAGGGTGTTCAATGGAATATAATGGAGCTCAGCGAAGTTAGGAGGACACGTGAGGCTTATACAGTGCTGAAGAACGGACACGTTCTATGCTACAATTGATTTATCGATGGAATAGAACTTGGAGTGGGGTTTATTATACACAATAATATTGCTGATATCATGGAGGAATGCTATATCATCAGTGATGGGGTGGCAAGTATCATAATTAGGTTTAACAAAAGGTACAAGGGTGGCGCAGGGGCCTACGCGCCTACATCGAGCCATGATGATCGTTTGGTTGAATGCTTCTATGAAGGCATAGAATCAGCCAATAATAAAGTAAAATCACAGTATAATATTCTGATGGGCGACTTTATTGCCAAAGTAGCCAAGCAACAGATGGGAGACCATGCAGTGGGGGAATATGGCATCGACTCTACAAATTCCAGAGGGGAGTTATTAGTGAAGCTAGCAGAACGTAATAATTTATGGATATTGAATACCTTCTTCAGAAAAGGGGCTATTCGTAAGTGGACGGGGTGAAGTCCTAATGGCAAAACTAAAGAAGAAATAGACTTCATTCTGTGTGCTCACCCAGGTATTCTACAGAATGTAGAAGTAGTTGGCAAGATCCGATGCAGTGAGCACAAAATGGTATAGAGCTCGTATTCACCTAGATTTAAAAAAGCAAAGACTAAGAATGATATGGAAGAAGCCAGGTAATGAACTAGTGGTGAGAGCGAAAGTACAGGAATTCAGAGTTTCGTTTAAGAATAGATTCGAGGCACTAGACGAGGTAACGGATGTTAGCGTTGACACAATGAACGATAATCTTACTAGTATCATCAAAGAGTGCGCAATGGAAGTCGGAGGTAAAGTCACTAGACAGGACACTGGCAAACTGTCTCAGGAAACGAAAAATCTTATTAAGAGACGACAAATCATGAGAGCCTCAAATGCAACTGACAAAATAAAGCTAGCGGAGCTTTCGAAGTTAATAAATGGGCGTAAAGTAGCCGACATCAGAAGGTACAACATGGGCGGAATTGAGCAGGCTGTAAAAAGTGGCAGAAGCCTAAAAGCTGTGAAGGAAAACTTGTGCATATACAAAAATCGGGTGTATGCATTAAGAAACAAGGAAGGCAGTGCCATAACCAATATAGATAGGATAGACGAGGTGGCAAAGGAGTTCTACAGAGAGCGGCACAGAAAACCAGGATGATATCGTGAGAAGAAATAATAGTCTAGAGGAATTCGACAGCTTACCAGTAACGACAAAGGAAGTAAGGAAAGCCCTATAAGAAATGCATAGAGGTAAAACCACTCGTGCGGTTAAGGTAACAACGGACCTCCTGAAAGATGGTGAAGAAATAATCAAAGACTTAAAAGGCGTCAAGGACTTGAAGAATTGGAAGCCATTCAGCTTACTGTCCGTTTTCTACAAATTATTTACAAAAATAGTAGCTGATCGAATTAAGGTGACATTAGAGTTCACTCAACCAAAGGAGCAAAGTTGCAAGCATTGCTCATATCCGGTGGCACTCATGCATAAGGTGTGAACGTGCACGCATTACAACACAGACAACACAAACACCCGAGAGTCGTGGGAGTCCCTCTTGCGTGCCTCTGAGCCAGAAGACTAACGCCGGCATCCAGCGCGTGGTGGAGACTGTGGTATCCCAAGGGATTCCCGCCGACCTCCTCTAAAATAGCACAACCAGCCTCTGCACTTGTCCCCTCCTATTTATTTTAATTTCTTTATTGGAGAAATAAAGATGCTATCACCATCAAGCAGGATTTCTTACAGGATACACCACAATAGACCATATTCACGCTATCAATCAGATAATAGAAAAATGCACGGAATACAACCAACCCCTCTACATAGCCTTCATAGATTACGGGAAGGCGTTTGACTCAGTCGAGGCATCAGCAGTAATGCAGGCACTACGCAATCAGGGCATCGAATATCTCCACATAAACATACTGGAAGAAATCTATAGTGGATCCACAACCACCATAGCTCTCTATAAAGAAAGTGACAGAATCGCAATAAAGAAGGGTGTAATGCAGGAAGACACGATCTTTTCAATATTCTATTTACCGCGTGTTTACAGGAGCTTTTCAGGACTATAAATTGGGAACAATTAGGGATAAAAGTTAATGGAGAGTATCTTAGTAACCTGCGATTCACTGATGACAGTGTCTTGATGAGTAACTCAGGGGATGACTTACAGCTCATGATTACAGAGCTGGACGTAGAAAGCAGAAAAGTAGATCTCAAAATAAATATACACAAAACTAAAGTAATGTGCAACAGTCTTGGCAGAAAGCAGCAATTTGCGATAGGTGGAGGGATGCTGGAAGTTGTATATGAATATGTTTACTTAGTACAGGTGGTAACCGCGAAGCCGAACTATGAGAGTGAAATACCTAGAAGAATAAGAATGGAGTGGATCACATTCGGCAAGCATTCTCATATCATGAATAGTAATCTGCCACTAACCCTCAAGAGGAAGGTATATAACAGCTGCATCTTGCCGGTACTTACCTATACGAAGCAGCAACCTGGATGCTCACAAAGATTGTTCAGCCTAAATTGAGGACGACGCAGCGAGTGATGGAAAGGAAAATGATAGGTGTAAGCTTAACAGACAAGAAGAGAGCAGAGTGGGTCAGGGAACAAGCCGGGGTTAAGGATATCATATATAGTTGAAATCAAGTAGAAGACATGGACATAGGCCAGGCACATAGCACGTAGGCAGGATAACCGCTGGTCATTAAGGGTAGCTGACTGGAGTCCCAGAGAAGGCAAACGCACGAACTGGAGACAGAAGGTTAGGTGGGCCGATGAGATCAAAAAGTTTGCAGGCATAACGTGGCAGCTGAAAGCACAAGAACGGGTTGATTGGCAGATCATAGGAGAGGCCTTTCAGGGCAGTGGACGTAGTCAGGATGATGATGATGATGATGATGAGTATGATGATGATGACTATGACGACGATGATGATGGTGATGAGTATGATGATGATGACTATGACGACGATGATGATGGTGATGAGTATGATGATGATGACTATGACGACGATGATGATGGTGATGATGATGACGACGACGACGCTGATGATGATGGCATATGACAGCCCATAACAGAGCACCAACAGCGCTCGGATAATTATTGCTCGCTTTGGCGGGACTGCAGTAAAAACCCTATGGGGAACCGCGCTGCTGTTTCATCTATATGCGACGCTCTCGGACTTCGATAAACGAAAATTCGTTCCTCGTATCCTGGTATAGAATCTAGAGACGACAAATATAGTTCATATGACTTGCCGTTGAGGCATGAGATGTGCTCTAGTCCGAGACCGATAAATAATTTCGAAATTTTTTTCTTCTCTATTGCGATAAAGTTTCCATTTCAATCAATAATCAATCGTTCGCTTGCCTTCTGGGAGGAAATGGTAGACACTTTATACACCAATTCGTTGCCGCGGAAACAAATTCAAGTAATTCTTTTCTTTCCAAACCACTAAAAAGCGAGTGTTCTTATCTTCTAAAAAAGAAAAGTAGTAAGAAACTACTGTCGTACAATGCCGGTTTGCCTATGCTTTCAGCTAAGTTTCTTGAACGATTTGCCAGCATTGGTTGTAGGGAGTTCGCGTCAGCAGCGGACCGTGAATGAGAATGTTTGCTTGTGGAGGAAGGGCGAATTTTGTAAAGATGCGAGATTGTTGTTCGCTGGGATCATTTGTGAAATAATGCATCGCGGCGCTTTTTTTTTGTTCTTATTGGTTCGGGATGGGTGGGGACTCATTGTGAACAGCGTGCTTGCCATTTGTGGCGTTTCGCGTGCTTTATCGCCGTTGTCAGCGTCGACCCATGAGCGAAAGCAGTTAAAGCGACGCGGGCCGTCGCCGCGCGGTCCGCTGTGAGTGGTGCCGGGAGGGGGGCAGGCCCTCCTCCGTAGCACAACGCACACAAACACTCCGGAAAAAAACGCCGGGTTGAGGGGGAAGACCGCGCGTCTCTACGGTACCGCGCAACCCTTGCTTGCTTTGTTAATCGACCATTAGTGCGGGCCCGATACGAAAGCATCTCGCCGCCCCCGGCGCTCTTCGCGCCGGCAGGGGGCAATTTAACCTTCGGGGCAAAGAGGCGGCGGCGGTTTCCGCGTTGACTCAATACGGCCGTGTCAGGCGCCCGCTTGCTTACGTCGCGCCCGTTTTTACGACTCCTGGTGCGCGCCTTCCTCCCGGCGTCGTCCGCGTGATCTGCATTATGCAGCAGCAGCTACGCCTTGCGACACCCGCGAAGGGTGCGGGGGTTCGCGTATACAGAGAAGGCCGCCCGATTTGCGCGAACAACATCCGACGATACATTGGCGCCCCGGTGTACTGATCGATCGATAATGAGCTTCCGAACAGCGCGCTCGCCCGTTTCTCGCGACTCGTACGTCCCCCTCCTCGCGTGAAATCTGGAACCGCGATCAACGCGACGTTTTCGGGCCCGCGCCGCTCCTCCGTTCGTGTACGCATCCAACGCGCCCAGGAACGCCGGCCACCCGTGGCGCCGCGCGTCAGTCGATTTAACGTTGTATACGCGTCGAAATCTCGATGTCCGAGTGCTCCCAGGCCACCGAAAGAGGAGTGACGTTGTGAGTAAAGCGCGGAGCGTGCACGCTACATACCACTGGCGACTGGACGATTAACGGCTCGCGCGGAACCCGGGGCGCCCCTTGACAGCACCGGCGGGCTAACTCGCGCCGTCCGGGTCAGGCATTTAATTCGCGCGGCGGCTTCAGCGAGCCGGCCCTGATCTGCATACACAATGGACGGAGTGTCTGTCTCGCCCTAAGGAAGCGTTGCCAATAGATGGATGCGCCTTTTGTTCACACAATGATTGGCTGGAAATGGCACGCGCGTGGGCAGCGTCCAGCGAGTGTTCTCGTCGTCGCTGGCGCGGCGCCTTTGAGCCGCTCTCTGGTTTCTCGGCCGGTCGCGCAGCCAGGCGGAAGACAAAGTGGTTCCGCGCAACGCCCCTCTTCTATTTGCTCAGATTGGCAGAAAACGGGCGCTGCGACGGCTGTCTCTCTCTCTCGCTCGCGGCCTCGAGGGAAGGAAGCCGCGTGTGCCGTACACGCTGGTTTTCACCGTGGCTGCATGATGGTAGATGAACGATGTCGAACGTGTGAGTTGAATAAAGAGGGCCAGCCGAGCTTATTAAGGCGGCGCAATCTCGCGTCATCTGTATGCGCCTCGCCCGTGGAAACAGATGCGCCGAGCCGACGGCCCCGCGGCTTATTCCGCTCGCGCATTTCCGCATGCGATCAACGTATGCGCACGTCGACTGGCAGTGCCGACTTTGTTTATGACTGATTGCGCGGCCATTTCCTGTAAAGTCTGAAAGGCAATTGTCTGGAAGCCTGGCAGCGTCCGCGGCCACCGCCTTAACGCATTTCGCATAGCACACTCGCGTAAGTAACGAGTGACCAACGCGGGAGGGGGGGGGGGCGCATACTTTGAAAGAAGATAACGTGGTGTTGGGTTTATCTGCAGCAACTTAATTGAAACGACCGGATGACATTTGAAAACATAATTTTACGCGCTCCACAACGGTGGGTATTGCCCCAAGAGTCAGGCTCCACCTGCGTGTCGATTGTGACAGGGCATTAAAGTGAGACAAAGAGATGGCTTCGTGGGCGTAAAAGTATGGGCAGTTCTTGACTGTTGTGTAGCCAAGATAGATAGATATGTGGGGTTTAACGTCCCAAAACCACTATATGATTATTAGAGACGCCGTAGTGGAGGGCTTCGGAAATTTAGACCACCTGGGGTTCTTTAACGTGCACCCAAATCTGAGCACACGGGCCTACAACATTTCCGCCTCCATCGGAAATGCAGCCGCCGCAGCCGGGATTCGAACCCGCGCCCTGCGGGTCTGTGTAGCCAAGTGTCTTAATCTAATCTTAAGCCAAGTGTCTTAATCTGTGCCTTAATCTAAGCACAAGGCCTCAACCATTTTCACCTGCATCGACAATGTGGCCGCTGCGGCTGGGATGTGATCCCGCGACCCGCGAGTCGAGCACTATGAACACAGATCACCGTGGTGGGTTATAACTGGGCGGTGAATAGACTTTTCTTTCTTTGGTAATATAGATTGAACCGAAGTAGACAAGGTATTAGGGACATCTTTAAAAAAAAAAAAAGCAAGAAGTTTTTCTTTTTTTTTTTGGTGGAGCCTGGTGGTACACATGTCGCCACACCGTGATAAAGTGGATGCTCATGTAGCATCGATTCATCCCAAATCCTGGCCATGGGTTTTTACGCCTGCAGATAATTGCTCTAACGATACTCGAACCTATGATGTCAGCCAATGGTGAAGTCAGGGGGGGGGGGGGGGTCCCTTTTTCCTGCCTTCCCTAAAGAAACATTATTCCTGGCTACGCCCCTGAGTTCAATGACATTTCAGCCCCGTGGCTTACGCCACCAAGGATCGCCGTGATTTGTATTTTACCGCTGTAAAGTCTGTCTTGGGGATGCATGAGAGGAAGCATGTTCGTACTGCTTACACTAATCAGCAGCGAATGGCACTCCTCGAATGTTGAAAGCAGTATTTGTAGCTGTTGCCGCTATGTTCATGGACATGCTTCGCAAACACGTTTTGATTAGATAGACAGAATGGGTGGTTATCAGATACAGACTTCCTCATGTGAGCCTGTAATGATCTTATTGACAGATATCGGTGGTTCAAATTGACACGATCCCAGTGATACTTCAGAACTTTCGCGCTCTAATCTCGTCCTCTTCGTACTAGAAGTCCCGGACTCAGCGTTCTCCTCCAGGCGACCTTTTTAGGGAGTGCGTGTGTGAGCCACTAACCAAACAGCTCATGCGGTCACACTACAGCATAATGAGTGGAGAAAAAGCAGATTGAGTAGGCAGCGGTAGCTGTCTGTCTATATTGGGCGACGAAAAAGCCACCTCTTTTACAGCGGCCGCCCCCTACACCCGGTGTTTGGCAGTTGTCCGTTGCGGCGGAAGTACTCTGTACGTGGACGTGGCTCTACCACGTCCAGGCCGCGTGGGGAACCGCGCTTCCTTATCGCCGCCCCGAGTGGCTGGAGTGGGGGCCACGTCGCATGCCCACGCAGGATCCTGCGCGAGTGCCGAGAATTGCTGAAAAACATCTCGAAACGTTGTCCGACGCGATTGACTAATGTGCACGCGCTGCCATGAGCTCGCAAAACAAGTGTCCGTGTGGGCCCTGACGCTCGCTTCGGCGGAATGCAAATTGCGGCTGTCCCACGTAGCCAATGCTAAGCGCTCGGGGCCTCTTGAGACAGCCGCTCGATTGCGGTCATTGCTTGGGAGAGGTGGGGGGGGGGGGAGGGTGCACTGTGCCGAGCCGGTAATTAATGACGCGAGGCCGCACCAACATTTTGCAGCTGCCGTATCATCGAGCGCCACGCTACCTGGACTGCGTTATTACTCGGCCGGTCCCCGCTCTGCTTTGCTGCCTTCCCTGTCAGGCTCTGCTTGGCCTTTCGCGGCGAGCTGCCATTTGCGGAGGCAGAGATAACGCCACTAGTTGGTCGCCAGTTGACAGTCGCCTCTGATGGTCGCTCTTTTCTTTTGTCTCCTTCTTCTTTTCCCCCTGTTTTAACGGGGTCGCACGCTGCGTTTGGGCGCTTCGGCCAGGCCGTAAATTCTTAGCAGGAACTATATGCAACTGTGCCGAGACTATCAGCGAATTGTTTTTGTATAAGTTCGCGACAGGAATAAGTACGGGTAGGAGGAAACGAAATCTATTTTAGGTTTTAAACTACGCATAAGGAACACAGCAGCAGCCACATGATGAAAGTGCACGGCGTCAAAGATATCTTGGTATTGATTCACACTGATACTGCCTTGGTTGGCTTCATTTGTCGGCAGGTTCTCTACTAACTACGATTAACACAGGAGATAAGAAAACGCTGGTCCAGTTGCGTTTGCAACAATGCTTTTTTTATGCCTCTCCAAACGACAGGTCACCATTGTGCGCGTTTTCTCTTTTGTCTCACTTGTTTTTTGCAGTGAATGGTATAGAGGGTTGCAGTAGCTGAGGAAGCAATATCCGGATAGGTAACACGGACATAGAAATGGGTATCATTTGCGCTAAAACGGAGAGGAAAAATAAAGAGAGAAGCGCCAACAGCTGTTTTATTCCTATGCGTATTGTGAAACAGTAGAAACGTTTCAAAGTGGGGCTAGAAACCCAGGTGTCAGCTGTGCTCGCTCGTCTTAACCTTAGTTCTGCGTTTCGCCTGTTCCTATAAGTATATGTCGATATCGATTACCCAGTGTGAACGTAGCAGCTTGCCAACTTTTTCCTGGCAAGCAACTTGAGATAAAACAGAACAGGAGACGATTAAGGGTTAATTTATGTGGAGAATACACGTAAGATGCTCCCGGACTATCAATTAAAGCTTGCAACTTCGTAGATTCATCAACAACGTCGCAAGTACGTGCGACGTTGTTTATGAACCTATAGGGACACCATCGCTTTCGTAAATGAATGGACTGGAAAGGGACAGAATAAATATACGGCCCTTACCTATCTTCGATGCTTGCGAACAGAACACATATTCCTCTCTAATTCACGTGCGCATGCCTTATCTTGCGTTGTTCTCCTACTAGATATATGCTGCTACATGAAGTTCCAAAGGTTTTTTTTTTTTTCTGCTCAGCGACCTCTGCACGGTTTCCCTGACTTCAGTTGTCCTTGATACATCCGCCTCACATGCGTATAATATTGCTCTTCTGTAGAATGTTGAGCTTTGCAACATTTGCAGGTGCGAAGCTGCTTTTGCGCTAAGCCGAGCTACACATTTAAGTAAAGACTTCGCCCACCGAGTGTCTCCCCCTTCGGTGGTTACGGCCGTCTGCTGCTGACCCGAAAGACGCGGGTCCTATCTCGGCCGTGGTTGTCGCATTTCGAAGAAGGCAAAAGGATAGAGGCCTATGTTCTGTGCGAAGTTATTGTGCATAAAGAAGCCCCAGTGGTCGAAATTATCCGAAGCATCCTCTAAAGACGTCTCTCATAGCCGCTTTGGGACGTTAATTTGCATAAACTACAATTTAAAGAAACAATGTATGTAACGCGAAATTTATGATTACATTGTCCTGCTTACCACCAATAATTTTTTTATTAGTGGTGGTGTGTCTACTACATGATGTAGTCTACAGTATAAATTAGAAAGTATGTTTTGAACATTGTTATTGCTACGCTTCCCTCTCTCTCTCTCTCTCTTTTTTTTTGTCGTCTGATACCTCGATCTTGGTGACTATATTTAGTCGCGTGAAAGAAACTGTTCAACAGTTACTTGTCCAACTGTCATGTGAAGAAGGTTTCAATGTCTTCAAGCAAAGTTGTTCGCTATTAGTTTCGAGCCTCCTTGCAATACTCAAATGAAAAATAAAATTCTCCTTTTCTACCTTGACATGCCAGAGCACTCTCTATAGACAGTTATAGTATACCGGGCTTACCCGGGCGTACCGTGATAGCGAGATCGAAGTGCGCGTGTGCAGATACATACGTTACCCACACCGCTTACCGTACGCGCGCTATTTTTCAGATTTAACGTTACCGTGGTAGCGTAGCCTTATGTAATGTACGTACAACAAGGCGGCGCTCTCGGACGCCCGCTTCGAAGTGATTTTGGCTCAGTTGTTGAAAGATTCGCTTTGTTCGCACCAAATGACTATTTAAAGTGGCTTCGCTTGTCTTCAGTTAATTTCCATGACCGGGTATTACCGATAGGTGGCGTAGTTTTTGAGATGGCTTCCGATTTCGAACGCGTCGACGCCTAACAACGAGATCGACGTGAACAAATCGGCAACATAAATGTTTTCGCGTGTGGTGCGTGTTTCATATTTATTTACTTTTATCATTACTAAAATAAACTTGTAACAATTAATGCTTCACTTGGTGGCATAGGCAAACATTCTCGTTTTCTTTTTTTTTCTTTTCACTGTTTTTAACTTAATAATCATTCGATAGGTGGCGTCACCACCCTCGTTTGAGGACGTAAACCACGTAAACGCCATCTCGCTAAACTATAGGACGCTGTCCACGACGAACGTTTGCTGCATGGTAACATCATTCCCTTAACCTCTGCTATCACGCTAACGGTAAACTATAACTGCCTTATGTTTGATTTGGTTTGGTTTGCTTTGTTCACGGCAAAATTGAACAAGATTGCCTTGGGCGACACGACTAAAGGCAAAGTAAATGCCTGACTTGGTCGTGTCACCCTGGCAGCAAAGTAGAAACATACCGCAAGTACAGTACCCAGAAAATTACAACATCGCGTGTCCCTAACTTTCCCATATTTTAATTTTATTTAAATTTCCGCAGCCTCAACAGTCGTTCAAAGGATGCCCAGAACGGATGTTTGGAGCAGACATTCTTAGTGACGTCATACTTAACCACTACTAGAGTCGCAACAAGGACTCCGATTTCGCACCCGTCGCCTAACACTTCCAGCGGCCATGCAGTAGGGCTATTTGAGCAGAGAACATTGTTTCTTCTCCGAGGGTTTCGTCCGGGCCGATTCGGAGCTGGCGTGTACGGAATGGCCCATCGTCGGCGGGATTCCCGCGCCGCGACCGACCTGGCGTCCGCCGTACACGTGGAGTATCTGGCGTGGTGCGCCACTCGGCCTGGCCAGTCCCCGATGGAGCGCGCACACGCTATGTGAACGCTTCGAGCGCAGCAACGTCCAACGCCGGGGCCCTGCCGACGTCACCGTAAAGGACAAGATTGATGTCCGCGCTAGCCTTGACGCAACTGCGCTGCTCGTCCGACTTGCGCCGTGGCCGGCAGCCGCAAAGCGTATTTTTTCTTCTCCCCCTCAGGCCACGCGCGACTCCTTTGCACTTTCTGGCCATTTGTTTCTTCTCTTACTTAACTCACCTTTGGCAGCAGTTTACGACGTATCGCGCATTGACGTGCATTCGCGCGCCCCTTGGGGAATTTCTAATCAAAAGACGGACGGACTGGTCTCGCGCCTTCTTGCGACGTACCAATTTATTCCGCCGTCCTAGGAAATAGCGGCGCGTTCCTTGCGACAAGTTAAGCTGGATGACGCTGCATCGCTTTTAATTAGTGACTCTCTGCTGACACATTCCCAGACGACTCAGCTCTTCTTCTATTCAGAGGCATTTGTTTGCCGCGCCTGCCATGGTTGTGTTTTGCGCCGTGACAGAGGTCGCTGCAGCTGATGTGGTCGATGCTTTTTCGCTCTCGTGCAGATGTACAGTACTTATCAGTTGGACGCCGCATACGGCGAAGATTGCGTTCCATGGGGTATGCCATCCTTATTTTTAATCACTGCCATGAAAAACTTTCGCAATGCACCATCATACATGACGGTTGCGTCATCACAGAGACGCGATCAAGATTTTCGTAAATAATAAGAACTTGCTTTACAGAACTCGTTCTTGTAATCCATGTGCCTCCGTTTTTAGATCATTTTCGTGCAATGGTTTCTCTCTTCATCTCCGCTTTTGGAATATTCTAGAAAATACACCGACATTTCTGGTTCGTATTGTGTCAGCATCGACGCCTGTCAACCTGTGGGACCGTTTTGCAGAAGGTGTACTGTATACATTCCTTTACACCACCATCGTAAACATTGCACCAGTGAGGTATTGCAGTGTACCACCATTCCTCGCTCACTTGCGTGCCTTGGTGACGCCATATAGGCATTGTCGTTGCCGTAATCGCCGCAGGTCGTCCGTGTACGAGCGAGGTGCGACAACGGCGCCGTGATTGCCCGCTTCACTCCATCACTGCCGTGCTAGACAGGCCGCACCATGCAGGAGGACAGGCCGAGTTGAATGGCCGACAACGCGATGGCGCTGAGTGTCGTGCCTAAACGGGGCGTTTTTAGCCGGCCGGCTCCCGCAGCGGCGACGTCGCACAGGAAGCGCGTGCAAGCCGCGAGCGGCCGTGGCGGGACGAAAGAGAGACTCTGGCCGTGGCCGAACGCCGTTGCGTGCCGTTATGAGAGGCCCGGCCACGAGGCGGAAACAGACCGCTCGAGGTGGCCGGCTTGTATTTTCTTTTTCTGCCGCTCCTTTCTCGCCAACGCGTGTTTATTGCCCGTGCGGCTCCCTGGCCTACTCCTCACGGCGAAAATTCTGCGGCGTGCGCGTCGGCAATAAAGCGCTGGCCAACATTATCCGCGAAGCCGCGTTTCCTGCTGCTGCAAAGGGGGTGAGAGCGGCCGCAACTGGCGCCATTAAGCGTGAATTATGTGAGAAGCCGTGAGCGGAGGACATTGTGACCTTCCATCAATCACGCGCCTGTCACGCTCCCGGAGACTCGCGCCTGCTCTGTCGTGCCAGTGGCCGTGCCGCTCGTTGGGCGCTGTCGTCGTGCGTGAGCTGCTCGACGACGCGCGCCCGCATCGACACGTATGTGCCTCGCTTCACCTCACGCGAAGTCCCCTCTACCTGGAAGCAGGAGAGGCACTGAAGCAAACTAAAGGGGCTTTAGAGCAAACGTATCTGTGTCTATCGCATCTGGGGAGTGACCATCAGGTTTATACAAATGCACATTTTCGTCCCTGTTCTCTATTCCCGCGTAACGACGCCTAACGATGAGTACTGACATCGAGCAAGATGGTTAAACAACTGCGTAAGAAGTCTAGCACTCACAACTGTTTCCGGCAGAGGCCCGTGCGCTTAGATTTAGGTGCCCGCTTATAAAGAACACCGAGCAGTCGAAATTTTCGGAGCCCTCAACTATACGGTGTCCCTCATAATCATATCGTGGTTTGGGGATCGCGAACCACGACACTTGTTATTCGCTGTTTCTGCTGCTTTGTAATCACTGGTAGATAAAACCGAGAAGAATACTGGAAATCTATAGATAAGAACGACAATGACGCGTTTTCTCGCATCAATACAACGTAATGATACAAAGGGTTGGACGAAAAAAAAAAGCTCATTTAGGCAGCTGGACGAACCCGCAGGTCCCCTCTTTTGCGATCACACTAGTTATATAGTAACATTATGACGACCCAATTCAAAAATGCATATTGCAATCTATGTACTTACAGAAGTACAATGGAATTAAATATGCGTTTCCTTTGTCGTTTTTTTGTAAAATTATGAGCTCTGAAATCTTGGGAAAGTAGGCATCTAAAGGGGCGACCATTCAACACGTGGCGTATGGGAAGCTAGCGCTGCCCAGGTGGCGCGCCTTCCCTTCCTCCATGCGCGCCTAAAATTCTCACAATGCGCCGCCCTGGCGAGCTGACTGAGAACTAGCTAGTAGGACAGATCCGCCGCAAGGAGCACTACGGGCACCTCGTACGCGTCGCGCGCGTTGAAACGAATGGTGAGCGCCGTGCGGCACTACCCACCGGCTTTGCCGGATTTGCATCGTGTTTTAAGTCCTTTGGAACGCGCAAGACCAGCGACGAATAGGACAAACTGCGACGCAGCAGTCGAGTAGCGATGCTAGCGATTATTCTCCACTGCGGTTTCATGGATGCGGTGTGCGCAGTGTTGTGACCGGCGCCCGAGCTGACGAGGGAGCGGCGCTCCTTTAATCTCCAAACAAGTAACCGAACGACCGGCTGCCTACTGTTAGGACCGGCGCCAGGTCTGACAATGGATCGGCGTTCCTTTTGATGTTCCTTTTGAGTCGCCAAACGGGTTGGCGGCCTGTGTCCGCCATGTATTGTTCCCACCTGGCCGGAGGGTGCGGCGTCCTGCCGCCGCGGCGCCGTGAGCAGTTCGGGAGACCACCGGTGCAGCTTCTTCTTTGGAAGATGACGGCGGCGGCGGCGGCCGGGAATCGTCCCGCTAATTGAACGAGTCGTTCGGCGACCATTTGAAGCTTGTTTACGGCGGCCCTTTCGATGGATGCAGTCATCAACTTCAGACCCCTCGCCCAGCGACACCCCTTGACGAGGAGGAGCCACGTTCGTGCCACATGGCCGTGCAGTGACCACGCTTCAATTTTGAACGTTCACGTGGACCGTGCGTGCTCGTCACCCTCGCGGGTAATGTGTGATCCGTGGTTGGACGGTGCCCTCTGTACGCGGTCCCCGATCTAGGGATCTGGGGAGGACAGACCCTTTATAATGAGCCCCCACGGCTCATTCGGTGTGCTTTTTTTCGAGAGCAGAACCAGGCAGAACAGAGCAGAACCGAGCAGAACCATGTAGAACCAAGCACCATGTAGCGCTATGTTAGGAGTCATGTAGAGGCTTGCCACGTTTGAGAGCTCACCGTGTAGGGAGTTCGCAATGTATATATTGTAAATAAACCCTCTTCAAGTCTCTCTTCCTCCTGCCTCGACAACTTCATCCCGGACCTCCGGTGCCTGGAAACCCCGGTCGCAACAACTGGTGGCAGCGGTGGGATACGAGTCTGCGACGGAGAGCGACATGTACCGGAGGCCAGCCGAAAGCCCTGGAACTCGGCGGGATCGAAGCAGCGTACCACCACCGCACGTAATGGGGTGAGTGCCTGGCTTTGTGCTTGAGATATATCGAGTCTTTTAGCCTAGATTCGTTAAAAGATAGATATAACCAACAACTGCCTGGCCACTGTAGTTGTTATCTCGGCACAAAGCAGCACTGGATGATTATCTGAGCAAGTACGCTAAAGCAGGAAAGCTTAGATTATTCAATAGGAACAAGTGGTAATGTTTCAAAATTTCTAAGGGTACGTTGCGGGTTAAATTTTAGGATGTTGTAAAATGCAGGAGTGAAAAATTAACAGGAAACAAGTAGAGAGGGATGTTGGCCACGTAGTGCTACTTGGGTGCTTAAGCTTGTGGTCTCCGCTGTGAGATTTGCCAGGCTTCAATTTCTCTAGACCCAGAATTGAAACGCTGGTGGGTTTGTGTTTTGTCACAGCTGAGCCAAAGCAAAGTAGTCGCCATGGATCTTACGAGATTGACGAGAGAGAACCTGCTGAACCTGTGTTGGGATCTGGAGCTAGATTTTAATGATGATATGCCTGCTTCTAAACTCCGCGAAGTGATTCTCGAAAGCAATAGTGACAATGAGGAAATCGAGCACTTCGGGAATATGTACTTATTGGACCAGGAGGAGGAAGTACAAAGGGCGCAAAGAAAGGAAAGATGGCGCCAGGAGGAATTGGAAGCTGAGCGCAGGCATGAAGAACATATAAAAAGGATGCAGGAATTAGATGAAGAGATAGAAAGGCTTAATTGTGAATTGGTGGCATTGCAGCAGAGTGGTCAATCCATAGATGTAGCGCACGAACGGTGCGATGTAGCGGCGGTGCCATTTAAGACCGAAGCGAAGGCTACAGGTCAGACATCTGTAGATGAAGTGCACGAACGGTGCGACGTAGCGGCGGTGCCGATTAAGGCCGAAGAGAGGGCTACAGGTCAGAAATTTGCAGATGTACCGCACGAACGGTGCGTTTCAGCAGCGGTGCCGTTTAGGGCCGAAGAGAGTGCTGCGGGTCTGATATCTGTAGATATAGCGGCGGTGCCGTTTGAGGCCAAAGAGAAGGCTAGTGCCTGTAAGGGAATGGAACAGGTTTTAACCCATTCTGAGAGAAAAGAGCTCGCGGTCGCAGCAGGGTGTGAGGGTTCCGTGGTGGTGGAAACGGAGTTAAGATTAACAGAGTGTTCCATCGAACCTTGCAGCCCTGTAGACTATGTTGATGAGCGTCAGAGGCGGACGAAAGGCTCCAGGTTTGGCACCAAGGAATGTGCCAAACGGAGAAAGCGTCCGAAAAACAGAAGCGCGGCAAGGCTCGCGATCAGCACGGCGCGTTTGACGAGGACCTTCGAACGGCGTGGCGGATTTGCGAGAAAAGGCCCGTTGTCTTCTCTGACTGGCTCGAATCGCATGCGTCTAAGCGGCCGGAGAGTGAGGAAAAGAAAAGCGCAATCTACGCGGCCGCGGTCTAGCGATGAACTGATAAGTGATCATCAGGACTGGGCGCGCGAGACGGCGGAGGAGCATATCGGTGATGAAGAACGTCAGAGTAGGACGAAAGGCTCCCAGGTCCGCGCCAAGAAGCGTGCACAGGGGAGAAAGCGTCCGAAGGGCAACAGTAAGGCAAAGCTCGCGATGAGCACAACGCGTTCGAGTAAGGTTTTCAAACGGCGGAGTGACATCGCGAGAAAAGTGCCGTTGTCTTCTCTGACGGGTCTGTATCGTATGCGTCCGAACCGCCGGAAAAGAAAAGCGCATCGTACGCGGCAGTGTTGGAAGGATGAATTGCTAGGCAATCATTCAGACAGTGCGCGCGGGAAAACTAACAAGCAAGTGGGTGCTGACGAGCATCAGAGGTTGGCGAAAGGCTCCGTAGACGGCACGAAGAAGCGTGACAAACGGAGAAAGCGCCGTAAAGACGAGGCAAAAATCGCGACGCGTTTGAGGAATGTATTCAAATGGCGGAGCGAAATTTCCAGAAAGTTGCCGTATCGCAAGCGTCCGAGCGGCCAGAGAACAAAGAAAAGAGAAGCGCATTGTGTGCGTAAGTGGCCGAAGGGCAAGAGACCCTTCCGTTGTTCTCGCGGTGCATTGGACGGGGTGCGGGGCAAAAGAGTCGGTGGTTTTCGAGGGGCAGGAAGCGACAGCAAGTCGGCTTCGAGGAACGTCGCGGGGTTCGGTAGCAGGGCGATTGACGCGTGTTGTAGACCCCGCTTCTCGAGAAAATCGTTCCGGGCGCGACCACCACGAGTTAGACTAAAAGTTAGTGAGAACAGCTGTTAGCCTGTCAGAAAACGTCGACTCGGGACTGTAAAAAGGAATGTTTTGGTTG
Organism: Rhipicephalus annulatus; assembly: GCA_013436015.1. NCBI lineage: Eukaryota > Metazoa > Arthropoda > Arachnida > Ixodida > Ixodidae > Rhipicephalus > Rhipicephalus annulatus. The sequence continues at coordinate 345,872 of WOVY01004168.1, forward strand.
TTTACTTTAGTGATTTTGTAAATAACTAGTTTGAACTTTGTTTTCGTTAGCACTCTATCGTTTTAGTTGCCGATATGCGTTGTAAGGAGATCTATTGGAAGGATAGTGACACGCATTAGAGCGTACAGAATTAGGCGTTTGTCATCGGCACCGGAGTTGGTTTGTATGCGTCCGAGCCGCCGGACAAAACGAAAAAAAAAAAGCACGTTGGGTAGAAAGGCAGACCCTTTCGTCGCTCTATCGACGGCATGTTTGATGGACTGCGGGAGTGCGAGGTACTCAGCGAGAGTAAGAACGCAGGTTGTCAGCGCAGAGCTTTGCGGGGGTCGGAGGCGAAGCGAATGGGTTTTGCCATTGTTCCATTCCCGTTCGCCTAGAAAGACCCACAGGACGCGACGCCGCGCGTTCGTCTCAAAATTAAGTGACAGCGGTAAGCGTTTCGGAGGGCTCTCCCGCGGATTTGTATTTTTTAGTTTTGAATATCTGTTTTGACTGTTTAGGTCAGTTTTCCTTTTGGAATGTGTTTTGTACTTCTGCTACTAGATAGCGTTTACGTAGCAGGTACCATGCTGTTTATTTTTTAAGCTTTGTATGTATTGGTTTTAAAGGTAACCGTTTTGCGGCAGTATAACGACACGTTAGGGGCGTTTGTCAAGTAGGACCGACGTTAGAGACGAATTTTGAGTGAGCGCACGGACGCAAGGATATTCTTGCGAGGTTTTCAGGATTCATGCGAAAGTTTTTTTGTTGTTCATTTAATGTTTTGTTCGCATGTGTCCGGTGTGTAAGAAAAGCTAGCTCGTGAGTTTATATGTATGCTTTGTGAAAGTGGCAACAGCAAGGGAACGGTTAGGTGGTATCTCCTCCAGGCAGGCGCACTGTGATGTGCGTTTGCGGATGTATAATAAAGAGGTTCCTAATGCAGGTGCAGCACGGCAGTTATGCTTTCGTCTTCTCAAAAGGAATTGACGACTGGCTTTGGCGGCACTAAATTTCGGGAACTAAAAGATAGCGTGAAGTAAAATGCTTTATTTTATGAGTATGATACCTGGTGGGTTACGGCGGATTACTCACGCAGGCACTCGGGTATGCCACGGTGAGCGCATCACTTGACAGTTAGTTTTCTTGAAAGCAGTTTGATGGGAAGATTATTATCGGATCGGGATTAGGAGTTTTGGTGAAACCTCAGAGAAACGTCCCGATTGCTGCTTTGTGTTTGGTAATACTGCTTAAGTAAGGTTGCTTTTGGATAATTTGTCGGACTCGACGTGTCTCAGTGCGGGCAGGGTGCTCTCCCGTGCCTGTGGTGGTGTGTATGAATGCTTTTCCCAGAGGGGAGCCACAAGGAACGAGAGGGAAAGAGTCCTTGGCTGAGCGTCATCAGCAGTGGCCTGGAAGCCAGCACTACACAGCGACACTTCGGGCAACCTGTGCAGCTGGTCACCCTCAGGTCGCTTCTCCCGCCGGCGGACGAGCTGTTGTGACCGGCGCCCGAGCTGACGAGGGAGCGGCGCTCCTTTAATCTCCAAACAAGTAACCGAACGACCGGCTGCCTATTGTTAGGACCGGCGCCAGGTCTGACAATGGATCGGCGTTCCTTTTGATGTTCCTTTTGAGTCGCCAAACGGGTTGGCGGCCTGTGTCCGCCATGTATTGTTCCCACCTGGCCGGAGGGTGCGGCGTCCTGCCGCCGCGGCGCCGTGAGCAGTTCGGGAGACCACCGGTGCAGCTTCTTCTTTGGAAGATGACGGCGGCGGCGGCGGCCGGGAATCGTCCCGCTAATTGAACGAGTCGTTCGGCGACCATTTGAAGCTTGTTTACGGCGGCCCTTTCGATGGATGCAGTCATCAACTTCAGACCCCTCGCCCAGCGACACCCCTTGACGAGGAGGAGCCACGTTCGTGCCACATGGCCGTGCAGTGACCACGCTTCAATTTTGAACGTTCACGTGGACCGTGCGTGCTCGTCACCCTCGCGGGTAATGTGTGATCCGTGGTTGGACGGTGCCCTCTGTACGCGGTCCCCGATCTAGGGATCTGGGGAGGACAGACCCTTTATAATGAGCCCCCACGGCTCATTCGGTGTGCTTTTTTTCGAGAGCAGAACCAGGCAGAACAGAGCAGAACCGAGCAGAACCATGTAGAACCAAGCACCATGTAGCGCTATGTTAGGAGTCATGTAGAGGCTTGCCACGTTTGAGAGCTCACCGTGTAGGGAGTTCGCAATGTATATATTGTAAATAAACCCTCTTCAAGTCTCTCTTCCTCCTGCCTCGACAACTTCATCCCGGACCTCCGGTGCCTGGAAACCCCGGTCGCAACAGCAGTCAGATATACTTTCGCGAGACTGTGTTGTCGAAAGGACGGACGTTGTCCGATGTGAAGTACGGCTATGACTAGGCAGAAACAGTGTGACCTTTCGACGTCATGCCTAGCATTGTACGGCGTAAACTTACAAGTAAGTATGTTCAAATAGCACTTGCAAAGCTTGACGTAGTCTGCAGGTTGCCCGTTATGCGCCCACTTTGAAGTGAAATTAGTAGTTTCTCAGGCAGCTCTGAGGTATACCATTCGGCCCAGCTGTTTTGAATTTATGTAGTTGGTAGTCGTAGCTACTGCAGTGAACCCACAAAATGCTTGTATCGCAGTCTTTAAAACAAGTTTTTGAAGCGGACGGTGAATCGGCCATTTAATGTCTAAGGCAACCTTCACATGAAAGGCCCGGGTAAAGCGGAAATGCAAACATGTCGCAATGGTCCTGCTTTAACAAAGTCGACTCGCCGTCGTCTGCAGATCGTTCGCCAGCTTGCTGTCGGTGGTCGTCTAAGCCTGATACTTAAAAAAAAAGAATGTCTTTGAGCTACCTGGTGGTAATTGACTATTTGGTGGTTCCGTGGTTGACATGCAGTGCGTGGTCAGTAATGCAACATGCGCAGATCAACACGGGCTTTCTATAGCAGTAATCGTCTTGTAACCGATCTGGAACTGTGGATGCGGCAGTCAGATACAATACCGTATTTACTCGAATGGGACGCAAGGTCTTTTTTTTTTCTTTAATATTTTTGCTACTAAACTCGGCCCTTGCTTACCGAGTACCAAAATTCTATTTTTTTTCTTCCTAGACATAATGAAACATTAGCCTTCGCATCACAACCATGGCCGTGTTACAATAGAATAAATACGGTGTGCGTAATATATTGCGTGATGCTTACGCAACCTAAGTTTTCGTGTGCGTTCTTGGACGTTTTCAAGGCAAGCTTCGATGAAAAGACTTGTGATGTTTTCCAGAGCACCATCCCCTGTGAATTCGTGGAAATCGACGCCTGAGGGAGTCAACTATACATGCTCTGAAATATTTGTTTTCCTGTGATTAAAAAAAATTGTGTGAATACAACAATAACGCCGGTCTCGAAACTTCTTTTTTCTTCGTCCGATCATCGAGCATGGCGGCATAGTTCACGTTAGTATTCATCTGTATGCCCGAATGCTTCTGGCTGCGTTCGACAGGGTGGCGCTCCATGTCCGCAGATGTAAATCAAAGGACTGCGGGACGCCTCGCCTTGGGCGCTCCCGGAAAGACGACGAATAAGGCTGTAAAGGGGGATATGGGATGGACAGGCTTTGAAGTAAGGGAAGCTCAGAGCAAAATGAGATTTGAAGAGAGGCTTAGGAAAATGAAGGAAAGTAGATGGGGAGAGAAATTGTTCAGGTATTTGTATAGGAAGAGCGTGCACACCAAGTGAAGAAAAAGAACTAGGAGGCTCACCAGTAAATATACGGCTGACAATGTAGGGGATATGGCAACAAGAACAATTAAGCGAAAAATAAGAGATGCGGAGAGAATTTATGGGATGACAGCGATGAAAAAAAAAAAAGCCGGCTCTCAGTACCTACCGAAAGGGCAAGAATGAAATTAAGAGTGAGAGGTTTTATGATAATTTAAGCGAAAGCGCTTTACTGTTCGAAGTGAGATCGGCTTGCCTACGAACGCGTAGCCATAAAGCGAGATTCAATAATAAAAAGGAACAATGCACATGCTGTGGGGGAGCTAAGCAAACGATGGAACATGCTCTGATTGGATGCGGCGATATCCACCCAGGTATGCGTGTAGATACAAGCCTACATGAGGCTTTGGGTTTTAGCGACAAACATGGAAAGCTGAACATGTCCGTGATGGAAGCAAGTTAGATACGGTTAGCGTATTGGTGGCAGAAAAGAAGAGATAATGGACAGAAATAGTGTGAAAATAAGTTCATTCTGTCTCAAGAGGCAGAGAGATGGAAAATAAATTTATATTTTTGGTTTTTTTATAATAAGAACGATTCAATCCACAGAGATGACATTAGGCCGACACAAAAAAAAAGTTTTCTTTTCGTTTTTTTTTTCCTTGCAAGCCTGGTGACACGCATATCACCGCCCCGTTATAAAGGGGACGCTCATATCATCCATCCGTCCATACATCCATCTATCGATCCAACTCCAGCGCTGCTTTCCCATAGACACTGTCGGCTATAAGCAATGCGCTCCCCCCCCCCCCCTTTCAAAAACAAGAAAAAGACGTAAAAATGGCGCGAGGGGTATATGCCTTATAAGTGCCATCAATAAGTCAACATTTGTGAAGGCAACGCGATGTTATTGCCGTGACCTTTCTTTCTTTCTTTCTTTCTTTCTTTCTTTCTTTCTTTCTTTCTTTCTTTCTTTCTTTCTTTCTTTCTCTCTTTCTTTCTTTCTTTCTTTCTTTCTTCTTTGTTTCTTTATTAATTTAGTTAATGATTCATTTATTCATTTCTTTCTTGCTTTCTTTTTTAACGCCAGCTTTCCTTTGATTTTATGAACTATACCTTAGCAATAAGTTAGCTTACATGCAAGTTACCTAACTGAGTTCGAAGGGATACATGTCATGCTGCTATTGAGTACGTTGTCCCCTTCTGCTTACGTTTATTACTCACCTTTCCTTCCCCCCTTTCTCTATGTGGTCAAAATTGAGTCAAGCAAGGCACCTATGATATTTGAGCAAGTGTTTCGACAACGTTTTCAAGCACTCATTGTCAATAACTTGAAGCTTCCGTGTGTCCGTAAATATGACTGTATTGTTTCGAAGTACTTTTTGACGTATGTATGCGCCAAGATGGATCTATGATGGCGTCTAGTTTCTGCCTATCCTATAAAATAGAGACAACGCCTGACCCTGGGCCGGATGTTCTATTTTCTACCTCATCTTCCTCTACTTTGCTCGCCTATCATGCGCGTCTGTGCCTGCAGTGTCCCAGTGTCGGTCTTCGTCAACACACTCGGCCATGAAAGCAAATGTCGATGGGCCACACGACAATGTTCTGGTGAGTGAGGCTAGATGCAGCAGTTGACTTTTCTGGTGGGAGATGCTGGCTGCATCGCAGTGGTCGGAACAAGCCACGTTGCGACCCTGCCTGGGTATCTGTCTGTGGATTCTCTGGTGGCTGGAATCAGCTCTGTAGCTGGGGTCGTTTTATTCCATGTGGGAACTTGTGAGAACGTGCCAACGATGTCTCTGGTGGGCGGGGTTCGCTGCATGGAGGGGGGGGGGGGAGGGGTCGGTACCGGCTACGCTGCGCCTCCACGTGCCGATCTTCCTCTGCGTTTCTCGGAGGTCGGAAATGTCTCTGTCGCTGTGGTCCGTCCTGGCGAGGTACAGAATGGAACAGGTTTGGGCGTTGTCTCTGATTGTCTGCATTACAATGGCGCAGTCGACAATATTTACATTTTAGCTATTGCTCTGCGCGTGCAGCCACCGTAAATTGACAGTTGTGACATTGCGACATACACGAAAGGAACGTGATCTGCAGCGTATACACATTAGTGACTCAATACGGGAACCATCAGTGCAGTGGCCTCGTGTACCACTCGTGAAAACTCGCTACGCCACTTTCACTTATGAAGGAGCGATTCAGCTCGTTGAAGTGAAAGTTGAATAATGGTGTGGGCGCACTGTCTGCGTACAGCGTGGAAACAGCGCATGATGGGGCCACACGCAGGTCGAGGCGGCAAAGTCATGTGCACTTCATGGCAGCGTTTGCGCGACAACATTTCGCGATGGAGTGCAAAGGAAATTGCTCCACAACGACACTGACATGCTTGGCGCTTACGGGTCTCGCAAGACTCGCGATTCATTTGAACAGTCCATGTTTCTCACGCTGTTCGGAGCAATGCTTACTCGCGGACAACTAGCGTGTTCACTTGACGGTAGTGGCACAAGTACAGCACGATGCGATACATGTACTACATTGTATACGTACAGTTAGATGCTTCCATAATAGTTGCGAAATGTCTGAGAGCATTAGCATTATTTAAAAGGATTCGAAAAGCTTATCCTCATGTGTATACACGCAGAGTATGAAAGCAGTGACACGTACCCGAATCTTATTTTAAATTGCTCATCTTTCTCCTTATCTCTACAATCTACCAAATCCACGGCATAGAATATATACCTTCCCAAAGCATATATAGGTCTCGCTTTTCTCGTTCCCTCCCTTGTTTGAACGCTCGGCGAAATATGCTCAATTCTCCTGCCGAAGTCCGCAATTTTCGGCTCATGCGGCCACAAGCTTCACGCTCGTGCTTTTTTTTCTTTGCCATCTTTCGTCGCACAATTTAATGTGCAGTGTTTAACGTACACTGCACGCCTGCGCTGCGGTGCATTGTGGCACAAAACAGTAGCTGTGCATTCGAGAAACGGTGAAGCAAAGAGCTTACAGTAGTAAGCGGACTTGCACAGCCTGGGCACACTAACTCTACCATGGAGAACGCCTATTAAATGTGAACTTACGGTATTGCTTCCGTGTTTCGTGACGACGTCGGATTTGAAAAACGGTCACCCAAGAAGGTGAGTCTGGCTGAGTGAATTGGGTGGCAACCATCGGATGCCTTCGAGACTAGTCGTGAGAGGGAAATGCAGTTACCGTCATGGGCCGCCGCCGAAGCGGCAGCGCTGCCTTCGCCGTCTCGCCAGATGGGCTCAGAGCTCGTGGCCATTAGCTGCTTAGATCTGGTTCGTGCATGGCTGCGCCTAAATGTTCCCCTCGCCGCCTCTGCTCGCTGTTTAGTTCCTTGATAACTATGTAAAGAACCCCGGAAAGCTGTGCGCTGATTCGGAGACGGTCACTTACGCATACTGTCACGCTGTTGCACGGCTTATCGTGGTAATCGCGGCATTAAAAGCGATATGTGTATGAAAAGGTCTCCTGATTAAAGACTGGACGGGTTAATTAACTATGCGTAATAAAGGCGTAAGTGGTAAGTGGTATCATCACAGCTGGTGTACATTCCCAGACGACCATTGTGTGGTTTTATTTTTTCATATTTATTTTTAGTTGCCGTCTCCTTGCACTTCACAACTCGCTTTCCGCCTACATGTTTTTTTTCTTCTTTTTTTCAGGCCAGGCTAGGAATATTGAAAGACTATCAATTGAGGCTATCGGTAACCTTTCATTCTTATGTGTACTCATACTCCTACCCTCGTGCCCTTTCATCATCATCAGCCTGTCTACGTCCACTGAAGGACAAAGGCCTCTCCCATGTTCCGCCAGTTAACCCGGTCCTGTGCTTGCTGTTGCCAATTTATACCCGCAAACTTCTTAATCTCATCTGCCCACCTAACCTTCTGTCTCCCCCTACCCCGCTTCCCTTCTCTGGGAATCCAGTTGGTGACCCTTAATGACCAGCGGTTATCCTGTCTACGTGCTACATGCCCGGCCCATGTCCATTTCCTCTTCTTTATTGCAGCTATGATATCCTTAACTCCCGTTTGTCCCCTAATCCACTCTGCTCTCTTCTTGTCTCTTAAGGTTACACCTACCATTTTTCTTTCCATTGCTCGCTGCGTCGTCCTCAATTTAAGTTGAACCCTCTTTGTGAGTCTCCAGGTTTCTGCTCCGTAGCTAAGTACCGGCAAGATACAGCTATTATATACCTTCCTCTTGAGGGACAGTGGCAATCTACTTGTCATAATTTGAGAGTGCCTGCCGAATGTGCTCCACCCCATTCTTATTCTTCTAGTTACTTCAATCTCGTGGTTAGGCTCTGCGGTTATTACCTGCCCTAAATAGACATAGTCTTTTACAACTTCAAGTGCACTATTACCTATCGCAAAGCGCTGCTCCTTTCCGAGGTTGTTGTACATTACTTTCGTTTTCTGCAGATTAATTTTAAGACCCACCTTTCTGCTCTCCTTGTCTAACTCCGTAATCATGAGTTGCAATTCTTCCCCTGAGTTACTCAGCAATGTAATGTCATCGGCGAAGCGCAGGTTACTGAGGTACTCTCCATTAACTCTTATCCCTAACTGTTCCCATTCTAGGCTTCTGAAAACGTCCTGTAAGCACGCAGTGAATAGCATTGGGGAGATTGTGTCCCCCTGCCTTACACCCTTCTTTATTGGTATTCTGTTGCTTTTTTTATGAAGCACTATGGTAGCAGTTGATCCCCTGTAGATTTCTTCCAGAATGTTTATATATATTTCATCTACGCCCTGATTCCGCAGTGTCTGCATGACGGCTGATATTTCTACTGAATCAAACGCCTTCTCGTAATCTATGAAGGCTATGTATAGTGGTTGGTTATACTCTGAGCATTTCTCTATTACCTGATTGATAGTATGAATGTGGTCAATTGTTGAGTAGCCTGTTCTAAATCCTGCTTGTTCCTTTGGTTGATTGAATTCTAATGTTTTCTTTACTCTGCTAGCAATTACCTTTGTAAATAGCTTGTATACTAGAGAGAGCAAGCTGATCGGCCTGTAATTCTTCAAGTCCTTGTCATCTCCTTTCTTATGTATTAAGATGATGTTAGCGTTCTTCCAAGACTCTGGTACTTTTCCCGTCAGGAGACACCTCGTAAATAGAGTGGCTAGTTTTTCTAACACAATCTGTCCTCCATCTTTCAGCAGATCTGATGTTACTTGATCCTCACCAGCAGCTTTGCCTCTGTGCATGCTCTCCAAAGCTTTTCTGACTTCTTCTATCATTACCGGGGGGGTGTCGTCTGGGTTACTGCTAGTTCTTATAGTATTAAGGTCGTGGTTGTCTCGGCTACTGTACAGATCTCTGTAAAACTCCTCCGCTATTTTAACTATCCTATCCATATTGGTAGTTAATTTGCCTTCTTTGTCCCTTAGTGCATACATCCGCCTTTTGCCTATCCCAAGTTTCCTCTTCACTGCTTTGACGCTTCCTCCGTTTTTCAGAGCGTGCTCAATTCTCTCCATGTTATACCTTCTTACATCGCATACTTTACGTCTATTAATCAGCTTCGAAAGCTCTGCCAGTTCTATTTTGTCTGTTGTACTTGACACTTTCATGATTTGACGCTTCTTAATTGGGTTCTTCGTTTCCTGGGAAAGCTTGCCGGTGTCCTGTCTAGCTACCCTGCCTCCAACTTCCACTGCACACTCCGTGATGATACTCGTCAGATTATCATTCATTGTATCTACGCTAAGGTTGGTTTCCTCGCTAAGAGCAGAGTACCTGTTCTGCAGGGACACTCTGAATTCCTGTACTTTCCCTCTCAGTGCTAGCTCATTGATTTGCTTCTTGCGTATCAGTTTCTGTCGTTCCTTCTTCAAGTCTAGGCGGATTCGAGCCCGTACCATTCTATGGTCACTGCATCTTACCTTGCCAACCACTTCCACATCCTGCACGACTCCTGGGTGTGCAGTCATTATAAAGTCTATTTCGTTCTTATTTACGCCATTAGGGCTCCTCCATGTCCACTTGCGGTTTTCTCGTTTTCGGTTGAAGGTATTCAAAATACGCAGATTATTGCGTTCTGCGAATTCTACTAGTAGCTCTCCTCTGGCGTTTCTAGTGCCGATGCCATAATCTCCTACTGCCTGGTCTCCAGCCTGCTTCTTCCCTACCTTTGCATTAAAGTCGCCCATTACTATAGTATACTGTGTTTTCACCTTACTCATTGCCGATTCCACGTCTTCATAGAAGCTTTCAACTGAAGCGTCATCATGGCTGGATGTAGGCGCGTAAGCCTGTACTACCTTCATTTTGTATCTTTTATTCAGTTTAATTACAATGCCTACCACCCTTTCATTAATGCTATAGTAATCCTCTATGTTGCCAGCTATGTTTCTGTGAATTAGGAACCCTACTCCCAGTTCTCTTCTGTCTGCCAAGCCCCGATAGCAAATGACGTGCCCATTCTGTAGCACAGTATAGGCCTCATCTGTCCTCCTAACCTCACTCAGCCCTATTATATCCCATTTAATGCCTTCTAGCTCCTCGAATAATGCAGCTAGACTTCCCTCACTAGATAACGTTCTAACGTTAAACGTTGCTAAGTTCAAGTTCCAATGGTGGCCTGTCCGTATCCAGAGATTCCTAGCACCCTCTGCTGCTTTGCAGATCTGACCGCCGCCGTGGTCAGTTGCTCCGCAGCTGGTGGGGACTGAGGGCCGTGAGTTAATTGACGAATGCCTACGGGAGGGGGTGGCCAGATACTGCACCGGGGTGGCCAATCCTTCTCTGGTGAGATCATCGGTGCGTACTTTTTATTCATGCCTAAAAAAATATATCTGAACACTCGTCCTTTAAAATATATAGTTACCGCTGTTTAAAATTTTAGCATTAAAAGCTCCTTCCAAATGTTCGAACTGTCATGGAACACAGTCTCAAACTTTATCCCGTTGAATAACGTCGGTCTATCGCCTCGTCGTGGCCGGTTTCTGGTCACGCGGTAGCCGGTTCCTGGCGCCATAGATTCACAGGACCCGGCATTAATAGCGATTACCGGTACGTGCGTCAGCTGCGTGAAGTGTGAAGAGCCCAGGCGAGCATTGCCCTATAAAGTTTTACGGTAAATGCAGGAAGGCGCCGTGTATAGGGTCGCGAAAACGCCTTCGTGACTCGGACGTTACCGCCTGCATGCGTTGCGACGCGTCTTCGAGTGGACTCCGTGGGCGTGAATAAAAGCCGCTCGGTGCGGGCCGCGCTCTCGGCGGGAGCGCCGTATACCTGTCGATATGAGCGCGGGCAGCAGCAGCCCGATAGGGCTCGCGGAAGAAGGGATGAGGCAAGAATGGACGGGCGCCTTTTCGGGTGGCGTAGTTCCGTGGTGACGTCGCGCTGCTGTGTGATCGGAATACGGAATCCCGGCAGACGTGAAGGGTCTCTGCCGGAAAAGGCAGTGATGCCGCGCTGCCTGTGTGCCTCTTTGCTTTACGAGGTCGGGGAACCCAAGATTTTGAGGTCGTTATTGCTTCTCCCCGCGTTGCGGCCGCTTGTTTTCTGTTTGCTCCAAGGGGAGAGGTCGTGATCGACTTTTCCGAGAGCCGTGATAGCGATGGTCCACTTCTCTCTGTTCGTTTTCTTCTCCATTTTTTTTTCTTGCTCCTCCTATAGCTACCCGGTCTGCGGCAGAGCTTAGCGGAGCCTCCCGAGAAGGAGCGCTACGTTGATGTGATGTACTGCTCCCTGTCGTTGTGTAAGGACATGTTGGCTTTGAGAAGGGTACGCGCTGCCTCAAGGAAGTGTCCCACGCGGTTGAAAGAAGCGTAATCTTTATAATGGGAACTTTGCCCGGCCACTATCTGGCCGCGGTTTCGACGGGGGGCCCCCTTTATGCGCGGACGAGTCTCGGATCGGTAACTTTGTGGCGCTCTGCCGTTTCGCAGCTGTCCCCGCTGCGCTGGCGTGCGCGGCGGCGCTCGCGCGCTTTTTCCTGCGCGTTCTTTGACACGGCGCGCTTTTGACCTCGCCTCCTACCGTCGGGTCTCAACACGCGACGTCGCCACGCTATGTGCGCCTAACGCTTCGGGGCGCGAGAATTTCCGGCTGCCCTGCTTGCGGGATAGATCGCCCCAGATGACGCATACCGATTTCAGTTTCAGCTCCGCTTCTGCGGGACACTCGGATGTCGTCTTTCGCAGGTCTTCTTGCCTCAGTAATGCGTTACTGCCGTTATGTAAAAAAAAAAGACTTAGATACCAAAGAACGGATTTCAACCTGCACTGGGCATTCCTGTTCTGCTGATGCGAATACGAAGCCACAACTGTGTAATAGCAAAGAAACGTTATTGGGGGGTGTTACGATGCATTCTCTTTTGTTTTTCATATCGGTCCAGGTTTAATGAGGCCGTGGTACAACGGGCCGTGAAGCATCTTCGTAGTTACGTATAGTTTCATATCAGGGGCATGGCACTATGCAGGAAAAAAAAAAACGTCCACCAAAAAAGACTGTACAATGGACACGATTGCCGCTACCAACGTTGTTCCTACACCCGCATTATGTATACTTGCGGTTGAAATACTGTACATATACATCGGCAGTGTGGCTTTGCACATGTCGATGTACAGCGTTTCAACCGTTTAAATCGTTCTGCTCCGTCCCCGCGTTATCCTGGTTTCATATTTTGCTTTGTTGGCCCAGCCAGATCTCCCAGAGCGTGCGCGCACGGTTCTATACATATATGTCCCACCTCAGTCGAATAAACCTTCTGTTGGAAGTCAGCGCATCATTCCGTCCTCTATCTTAGATAGATATGTGGGGTTTAACGTCCCAAAATCACCATATGATTATGAGAGACGCTGTAGTGGAGGGCTCCAGAAATTTCGGCCACCTCGGGTTCTTTAACGTGCATCCAAATCTGAGCACACGGGCCTTCAGCATTTCACCCTCCATCGGAAATACAGTCGCTGCAGCCGAGATTCGATCCCGCGACCTGCGGGTTGGCAGCCGAGTTCCTTAGCCACTAGCCCACCGCGGCGGGGCGACCTCTATCTAATTAGTACGAGCATCTTTCGTGCGCCACAAGTTTTCACTGTGTGTAAATGTTACACGCACAGACAGTCGCATATGTTTTTTTTTACTACCGGCTGTTTAGAATTGCGTAACGATGCAAAAGCAACACAGGTACTGCCAGCACCAGAAGCGGTAAGCTGAAATGTAGCACTTGTGCTTGCGAGGATGGTAGCCCTGGATAGTGATACGTACCAGGTTCAGTGGATGGCGCTTAAGTACAACTGACACTAATCGGGCGTGACGCCTGCATCATCGGAGTGCGTGTGTAATGTTTATAAAAGTAGATAAGTACCCGGCATGGTGGCCTAGTTGCTAAGGCACTCGGCTGCTGATCCGCTGGTCACGGGATCGAATCTCGGCCGGGGTGGTCTCATTTTCGATGCAGGCGAAAATGCTTGACGCCCGTGTGCTAAGATTTGGGTGCACGTTGAAAAAATCCCAGGTGGTCAAAATTTCCGGAGCCCTCCACTATGGTGTCTCTCATCATATGATAGTTTTTCACGTTAAACCCCAAGAATTACTGCTATTAAAGCTAGATAAGCAGCACTGCAACCGCAGTTGACGTCTGACCAACATTACGCCTGCATATGGGGTATTACGAAGGAGTTCCGAGACTTCCCGAGCCTCTGTGGTAGAATACTTGACTGCCACGCAGACTGCTTGGGTTCCATTCCCGCTGGTACCATGTCGTTTATTATATGCGCTCGTCGTGTAAACGATGTCTATGGCGGTTTTCTTTATTGCTCTCGCATTTATATTACCAATGTCTGTTCTCACCGTTCCTCGGTAGATATGATCTGTGAACACCTGTGGCGCATACCGTGTCCCGTGGTATACCTGTACGTGCCCCACGTATCTGGTGGAAAGGCCTTGACGTCGAACGCGCCGGGATTTTCAGATTATTCATTCCATGACCAGACAGTCACAATGTCAAACCCCCTTACCTTCCCATCCTAATTTTGTCCACTCCCAGTTGAGGAGGTGATCACGAAAGAATCCAGACATAGGTGGATAGATAGATAGATAGATAGATAGATAGATAGATAGATAGATAGATAGATAGATAGATAGATAGATAGATAGATAGATAGATAGATAGATAGATAGATAGATAGATAGATAGATAGATAGATAGATAGATAGATAGATAGATAGATAGATAGATAGATAGATAGACAGACAGACGGCTAGACAGACAGACAGACAGACAGACAGACAGATAGATAGATAGATAGATAGATAGATAGATAGATAGATAGATAGATAGATAGATAGATAGATAGATAGATAGATAGATAGATTATATATTTGATTGATTGATTGATTGATCGATCGATCGAAACGCTCACAGTGTCTGCAGTACTTAATGACACGCTTCACACTAAAAAAAATGGAGTGAACGTTGTTCAGGCGCTGAATGCTGCCATCGTAGTTGTGTTATCGCTTCAAGTGGTACAAAGGTTTATTAATAAGAGAGGTGTAAGGCCAACCATTTTAGTAGCGGGTACAATAAAGCATGTAGCAGGTGGCGTAAACGTAACACGTAAGAAAGCGCTTAGAACACCGACTGACACAGTTTCATTAATTTGATTGTGTCTGTAAAACCATGTGGAACACCCAAAAAACTTGCCGCAGGCCTAATGTTCACCATACTCAATAATGTAAGAAGGAAAATCATATACAGTATTGAAAATAAGAAACACCTGTGTGTGTGTGTGTGTGTGTGTGTGTGTGTGTGTGTGTGTGTGTGTGTGTGTGTGTGTGTGTGTGTGTGTGTGTGTGTGTGTGTGTGTAGATGTGTGTGCGTGCGTGCGCTGTCATGGAAAGGAAAGGGCATACGCAATCATCATCAACAAAAGCATCGGTGAGCCCTTTGTTGCGTTATAAGAAACGCAGTGCGTCAGGTATGTGCGCGTGCTCAGAAAATAAATGAGATCAAAGCTGGTGCCAACCTGCTGGGCAAAGTGAGGCACACGCCACGCTCACACCAAGGTGCGGCGTTCGCCTTGAGCTGCCGAATGCTTTGGCATCGTTTCCTTTGGCGCCTCAGTGCAGCGTCGAGGTTGTTGTTGTGAGTCGTGGGAACACAGCTTCGTTTCTCTTCTTCAGCAACCTTGTCAGTATATTTCAGCTTTCACACGTTTCCCGTACGTGAAGCGTAAGAAGCTTGAAAACAAGCTTAAAGTTTCGACAATAACATAACAATCGCGCTGTTAGAAATGTTTGTCTCCTACATGACATCATTATTTGTTCATTCTAAGAGTTTTAGGCAATTTAAACAATATATGCAGGTCACCAGTCACGTGGAAGTGTCATTATTATATAGTGAACGTGAGTCGATCTTTCAGCAAGATATGGCCTAACTTTATCACAAGGCTGAGGATGCTCGACACAGCATTACGTTTCAATGGAGACCTGTCCATGCTGGTGTTTCGGGAAACGAAAAAGCTGATGAAGCTGCTCGAAATAGACTACGACACAATTAGGTAGCACTACAATGTTTACATTCTCTGAATGTGAAACATGCGAGTGGTTTTGCTAGCTACCTAATTGCGCACAACTTTGATCTTTATGAAAGTCATTCGTAGCAACGCAGTGATTGTAATCACGTGTTCTGCCTACTGCATCTGACTTCAGGTCTGTGCTCTTCGCATACCCACTGCGTAAACATTAATAACCTTGGTTTCCCCCGGAAGCTTTGCATAAACGACCGTGTGTTTCGACAACGTTATAATGTCCTCTTATTTTCTATATCCATCAAAAGCATGCTGCCTCTAGATTAACTGTTAACGCTACACGTCTCAACCCAACAGTCTGGTAATTGACGCCAACAGTGGCTGGCTGGATGACGTACACAATCTGTCGCTAGGCGAAACGGCGGATGCGACGTCGCACAAGGCTCGCGTGTCGCTGGCGACGTCGAAACGTGATGCCGCCGAAGCAGCGCGTCCATTGTTCGCGACGCCGTTGCACGAACGCCGACTGCGCCTTTCATGCTTACCGTGTCAAACAGTACATATGTATGTATACGTATATGCGCCACCGAGAAATCAGCGCTGGCTTACGAGTCCCCCGACGTGCCGCAGGTTGCGCGACGTTTGGCGGCGTTTATGATGGATACGCGAATCGCGAATCCCATTGTGCCGCTGAGCCCGCACACGGACTTGTCGCGAACTCGTCAGTCGCGGCTGCTCACATAAACGAACGAGTTGCACGCTCAGCGCAGTGGTCGCTATGTGCGCGCAGTGTCGAACGGGCCGCGGCTTGAAATCTGTCAGCGAAGGCAAGAAAGGGGCCGCAAAGCAAGCCAGGTTGCTTGGTTTCCATGTTCCGCACTTGTGGCGGCTTCGGGAGAGTTAATAAAGTTAAAAGTGTTTGGACACGTTGATAACAGCGTTTGGGTACTAAGACGGTAAGTTGGGCCAGTTGGTTAGGATCCATCGTGAACTTACTTACAGCGCAACACCAGAAAAAATACAGGACAGGGAAGGAGTCTTTCCGTCTTTTCTTTCTCTTTTACTCCTTCCCTGTCCTGTATTTTTTCTGGTGTTGCGCTGTAAGTTCACGATAGCGTTTGAGTACTGTTGACCTGCGGCTGATATGCTAGGAAGTTGTGCTTTACGGTGTTGTAGAGCATATATATATATGCTATACGTTTGGTACATGGGTGTATCCGAGGTCGTTTTCTTTCAAACAACAAATAAAAACTTTGAAACGAGAGAAAGAGACAGACGCTGCGTGCTGCCGCAATCTCCCGTTTCAATAAGCATTGCATCGCGCAGTGAATGAAGGCACTTGAACATAATATTTCGTGTAAATGGTTGGATGTGGTACAAACTTCTAATACGTGTGCGCAAAAGAAAAAAAATACCAGATAGATGTCTATTTTATATGTCTACGCATTAACTAGGAAAAACTTTACCTATTTAATTGTGAACTTATAGCCCTCCCTGTAGCAACTAAATGTATAAGTGTACGAAACGAGTACACGTATATCTACCTCGTGTTCATGACACGGAGAATAGTCGGTGGCACATTTGAGCATCAGGATATCTTTTTATAATCTCAGACGGAGAGAGACAGAGAGAGAGAAATTTTACGCATCTCCACGAAGTGGCCTGGTGGCTATACTCGGCTGCTGACCCGCCGCTCGCTGGATTGAATCCAGCAGGCTGCGGCGGCTGCATTTTCGATGGAGGCGAAAATGCTGTAGGCCCATGTGCTTAGATTTGGGCGCACGCGAAGACCCCCAGGTGGTCGACATTTCCGGAGGCCTGCACTATGGCGTCTCTCATAATCATATGGTGGTTTTGGGACGTTAAATCCCATATATAAATCCATCTCCAAGAAGTGAATAATGACCAGTGGACAAAGCTAGGTGTTAAGTTCTGTAATGTCTACTTGAGACGCCGACTAGTATAAAGTACGGACGGACGCACGTGCGCACGCACAGGTGGATGGATGGACGGTGATAGTGTTTTTGTTTGTTTGTTTTCACAGCTGTGTAGTATACGTGCTGTGATACGAGTGTGGGCGCTGGTACCAATCTAAACGCCAACCAGGGCCCCTAAAACCACAAATCCTGCGCGGAACGCGCAACACAGTCTCAGCAAAAGTTGGGGCAAGTGATACAAGCTCGCTTGCATGGTACCCGCTATGCCATAAATTATTATTGTGTTGTGGGTAAGCGCCACTAGGCCTTTATTCATAATTTTCCGAAAAAGCGTGGTATCCGGTACACACTTGTCATTAATCATTATGTAAACTTTGTTTATCGGTGGAAGACGAGAAAGAAGAATTATTGCTGACACTTGCATGGTATACGCTTTGCGCTATAAATATATATTCTATAGTGGGGAAGTAGCGACAGAGAAAGGAATAAACGTTCTTGGTTCAATGGGTGTTGTGCTGTCTACAACTTTTGCCAGCGGCCGCTTCAGTCCAGATAGCAAACTGGCCTTTATTGCTGTCTGGGCGTGGTTTAGCAGCTTTCACTGGTGCTCCAGCTACCGACCCTCGATAACGAAAGCAGCGCTCCAAAACTAAAGAAAAACAGAAAAATAAAAGAACGAAAAATATTATACGTTCGTGTACGCTACAAATCAATGTCCTTATTCATAGCAAAAAAGAAAGGGGGGGGGGGGGGATCGCGGTTTTGGGTATTGACTCTTCTATCATAATATCACAGATGTTTCTTGAGATAATGCTCCGAAAAGCATCTTGGTTGCCACATCAAGACCATAGTAACGTTGGCCTTTTTTAAAAATATTCTCCGTCCTAAAAGGTATCTAACTGCAAAAATACATCCACTCACTGAAAAGGGGCATCTAATTCGGTTAATTTTCTCACTTAGTGACTACTCAGTATAAGCTCTGCTCGGTAGAGAAGATGTGATTCGCTCGTCAAATCAAGTGTTTTCAGACAGTTTAAGTCACAGCTGAGACAGAGAAAAATTCGAGGCAGCAGGTAGATGATGCTCACACCTTTTCAAGGTGTGATCACTATCCACTACTTTGTCGGCAATGCTTCTTTCTTCCTGTTGTACCAATATGACTTCATCCATCGAAATTGAACATGATGGTCAGCTGAAAAGGCGATGGTTTATGAGCTGGAACTGGTTATGACAGCGGGCCGCTGCGATTGCTGAGTGGATATATAGCGTTGAGCTTTCAAACTTGAGTTTGCGGGTGGCCGCATTTTGGTGAAGGGGAAATGAAAATATCTTGTTGCATTTTAGGTACCCGCTGAAGAGCTCGTCAGAGAGAGAGAGTGAATGAATAAAAAACGGAGGCGGGAGGCAAAAGGGACATTCAGGTAGTTTAATCAGGCTAAGCCCAGTTCGCTGCTCTGCATTGAAGAGAGGGAAAGGGGATCGATATGAGAGAAGGAGCAGGTGGAGTAGAAGAGAAGTTCGTACTCTGGTGGTCAAAACTGATCCCTATAGTTCCCCTTCAAGGCTTGTCTCTTCGTCAGATAGCCGTTGTGGCACGTATAAACCTGATTGGATTTAATTTGACAGTGACCAGGAATCTGGATAAAAGTAGTAGTGAGCAAGTGTTTGTATATATTGTTGGTTCTGAGCTAGACAGTGCGAGCATATTATATCTGAGTTTGTTGGAAGCAGTGTATTTTGTCACCTGGTTAATTAATAACAATCCTCCCGACATACATGATGCCTTTGTATGATGAAAGGCAACTTAATTTTTGTTATGTGCTGAGACTTCTAGGTAAATGTGCAAACACGAATGTCCAATGCTGACTCGCAATCGTCTCGTATTCAGATGGGTGATTTTAGCATATAAAGAACATATTGGTTACATCTTAAAACAACTATCTGGAGGTGCATTATGACAAATGATTTGACAAACCTCCTAGAGCGAAACAACGCCAGGCCTACGCGGAAGGCGCGCACAGCCACAGCGAAAGCTAGAAGAGCGGCCTTTTAAAGCCTTTTCAAAACACTCATAGGGTAACTATACTGCAAGCACGCTTGATTGATACCCCCTGTATGGCATTAGCAATAAAATGTTTTGGTAATAGGCCGGCATTAGTTATGCTATTTTTCGTAATTCTTCTGAGAAGCGTGGTATCCGCTAAACACTTGCAAGGGATTTCGTGCCAATTATTCATGCAGTGGCTGACGACGATGAGGCAATATGGCTGAAGTGGGTATGCGCCACAATTAGAGGAACAAGGACAAGCTTTTGTGATGGATTGGAGTATTGGACGGCCCACTCGTTACATATATGTATATATATTTGCATTGTGCGACGACTGGTTGTTCTTTCGCTGTTTTTAAAAAGCTTTATAAGCCGTATTAACGCGATTGCTTTCCCGACATCATGCCTGCCTAAGGCAAGTTTACCAACAAGTCACAAGCACCAGTGTAGCTCAGTGGTAGAATACTGGGCTGGCACCCAGCGGACCAGGGTTTGAGCCCTACTGTGTCTTTCATGCTAGGTTTGCCAACAAGTCACAAGCACTGGCGTAGCTCAGTGGTAAAATAGTGGGCGGGTACCCAGCAGACCCGGGTTTTGGGTGCCACTGTTTTTTGTGCTAGGTTTTTATTTTCCAATTTCGCGCAATCTGGTTACGAACACTGGTGGCGGCGGACAACTGCGCGTGACCCAAGTTGTGTTCTGATAACAGCTGTCACTTTAAAAGAAACTCACTCAAAATGAATGATTTTACTGGTAGAGAATTTATGATATTCGCCCACATATTTTAGCTATCTTAATTTCGAGTAGGTCTATACCATGTTCCGTTTAGAGCGTAAGGCATTGTTAAGAAGTTTTTTTTTTTTGAATATCATACGCTTGAACGTGTGGTCATCAGTTTTAACACGGATATGTTATGTTGAGCGAGACATTCCGAGGCATGATCCAAACTTTGCAAAAAATCGGGATGGTCAGAATTGTATGAAAGGACCTAGGAGACAGCACAATGAGAATAGGTGGTCTTCCAGCGAACAAAAGGAACATGCGTGTTCCAAGCAGTGAATCCAATATCCTTTTTAATTAGGGGCTGCAATTATAGCTTAGTCATTAGGATATGAACAATACAGTCCAAGGGATACTGCAAGAAATACTACAGCCGAAGAACGTTCCACAAAATCTGTCAGTCCATACAACAGGTGCCTTCTTGTGCATAACGGGCATTACATCGGAATTAATCGCTGACAAATATGGGTGATTAGCGACAGTATGGCTTTAATAATGCAAGTAAGCGTCATGAATGTGCAGATTAGTTTTTGATGAGGCTTTATTAAGGAATGCTTTCTAAAACCAAACACAGCAAACTAGAAGTAAGTCGCGCGTACGTGTGCTTGTGCTGCCAATATTTACCGGTTCATTCCACCTGTCGGTTGTGTTGCAGGCTTTCTCACGGTGTTGATCTTGGCGTCCTTCATTCGCCGCCACTTTCCCCTTTAGAAAGTATGTGCAGTCAGGATATAACGGCAATGACGTTGTAGTTAGTACAAAAGTGCTGACATCGGTATGATGGAGCTAAAAGGGCGGCATGCATTGGCAATCAGCCGTGAGTTGATTTGAAAACAGGACGTGCGAGTTGGCAAGCGTTCATCATAACATGGCAGGCCGAGCAGTGCGTTCAGTGTGATCGAATGGAATTCAATGAACGATGTCCGCGTGGGCGGCCACTGCGTTGACAGAAATGATGGAAGCGAAAGTGTCTTGCAGTGTTTGCATGCATGGCCAGCGGCCAAACACGGCACGGTTAACGTCAATCGATTTTATCTCTGGACATAACTTACTTTGGCTGCAGTGTTGGCGTTGTACTAGAGTTTGCGCCTGCGCATTGCTTAGCGGAACATCTCTGTTTCTCCGTTTTCTGAACAGAATCGTTTTCTGTAATCCTCTGTGCACGTTTGGCCCTCCTTTTTAAGTAGACAGAAAAGCGGCAAATCTACTTGAAGATAAAATATACACTGAAAACTTTACTGTACCATAGGTTAATTATTAGATGAGAAAATCAATGTCAGAAGTTCCCTTTTTGACATTGATTTTTATATTGAAACCTTTGATGGGCACATGTAATCGGTTTTTCAACATATATGTGGTCGAATCTTTCCAAATAAAATATAGTTGTAAGCCAGTGCTCGTCTGTGTTAAGCCTCTTCATTCTGTGTCCTATGATCTTATGTGCATTTGCCCCGAGTGACCTTTAAATTTGCTGCCGAAATCTGCGATAGTGATGTCGCCTATTGCAAAGTATATTTTTTTATGTCGGCCTCATTGACTCAACGATATTTCTCGAAACTTGGTGCGAAGTCCCTGGCTTCTGCACACGACAATGTGCTTCGTTTTTGCAGATTAGGGAACGGCGTATTTCCTAGTAGACGCTGTAAACATCTATGACATCACTGGGTGGACCTTTAGCTTCAACGTGGCGTCGCCACTCGCATTTCAATTTTGCACCTTCTCTTGCTTACGAAGCGTCTTATCGAAGAAAGCGTGGTGTTTTCGTTATCTTGAAAGGGCAATTCACGAATACGCGATAAAACGTTTTTCCCTTTTTCTACTTCAGTATACGGGTTTCTATGTAAACGAGATGGCAGCTTTTCTATAGTAGTTATATAAAACTATCAGTTTCTCTTTTCTGTCGACTAAAAGGAGAGCCTATAAACTCGATTTCTGTTAGACATAGCTTTATGTATAGCCATCAGATAACGAAGCCGCGAAAGAAGCAATCGCCAATCATGGCAGCGTACTCGCTACAGCCTTGCCACCCCCATCCACGGGCCACAATAGTCTTCTTCCACTGTGCGCAACGAGTTGAGAGGTGATCCCGGCTAAGTCGCGGCAGCATGTACACGGCACTTCTGCCGACAGTACACTGATGAACGTGTCGTTGAAAGGCCAATCTATCATATTATGGCGACAATGGTAGGGAAATGACAGACGACCGAACGTTGTTGCAATGTGGCTGTTTCGCGCGCCGCCGGCGATATTCTCGGCAGTCGTTCGACCAGGCTTCGAAGACTGGCCGCGGCGTCTGACAACTCCCCGTGACAGCACCTTTGCCGAGATGTATCCGCAATGCCTAGGCGCTCAGATTCAATTGTAGACAGTTCCCGATCTCAAAAGCGTAGTGTGCACTTTCCAGCTGCACTTCGGGACGCTTCAGTCGACGTCGGTCTGACGGCAGAGGTTAGGTTCGTGGAACGTTCTGCTTTTGGTGTTCAAACCGCTGATTTTTCGCGAACCACTGATTGCGTGTCTTCGAGTTTATGACTGCAGATTAGTACATTTTTATGACGAGAAAGGGTAAAATAGTTCGGCAAGAGTGATTTGAAATCAACTGTTGAGACAACGCACCGGTCTGCCAATTTTGCCAAGCACTAAGCTAAGTTTGCCGGTGCTTCTCTTGAGTGGTATGGTCACATGTTCTTCAGTTTAATAAAATGAAAGCTTGCAAGATGCTCAATTTCAGTCAAACTTTTCTGTAGACACCTGCACGTGAGTACATAGCCAGAAATCAATGTCTAAATAGAAAGTTGTTGCGTAGATACAATCAAAGGAGGAGGAGGAGCAGGAGCAGGAGCAGGAGGAGGAGGAGGTGGTTGTGGTGGTGGTAGTGGAAGAAAAGTCAGGAAGGTCAACCAGGCGAGCGTCTGGTTTGCTATCCTATACCCCGGGGGAAGGGGATTGTGGGATGAAAAGAGATAGAAAAAACAGAACGTAAAATAAAAAGGCATCAGCGATATACTTGTGTAGCTCAAGGAATTAGGGCACACAAGAGCGGGGAGAACTTTGAATGATGAAGACGCGGGAAAATACGATGGGTGGTCCTGGTATGGCATGTGCTGAAAAATGACCTGCTGTATTTTTTCTCGTATTTCAACAGAGGACAGTTTGGATATACTTTCATGCTAATAATGTTGACATTCATGGCTCATTTTTTCCTAATGAACTGGGTTGCTTTGTTTTGACTCAAGCTTTTTGATGAGAACACGTCCGATGGGGGTTCCAAATAAGCCCTGCCTACCCCATTTCCGAACAAACCAGAATCGTACGGGTTGATGATTAAGGGGGCTTGTTTGCTGAATATAAGTTACATCGGATGTAGCTTAGGGTCTCGCACGCACTGCTAGTAATAACATCGATGCGATAAGTGCATCAAACCTTTGAAGTAAAGTGAACTCTCAAGTATTTCATTGTTTGCGCATGTACAATAATAATACCATTCGTTCCCCCAATTAGTTCTGCTGGGATTGGTAGCTCTAATAAGAGCAATAGCCTTGCTTTTTGAAACATTTATTTCCATTTCTCATCGTTCGCACCGGAGGGCAATTTCCGCATGGTCAAACAGCGAAGAAGCAGCGCTGGTAGGGTTAATTATTCGTCCACAATTTACGCGAGGATCTGCAAATACTCTAAATGTATATGTAATAACACTGCCGGTGTCATTGACGAGGAATAAAGTCGGGCCCATGGAGCCTTGCGTCACCCCGGATTTTCACAGTCCTGATTTTTATGTTAATACAACACAATTTCATTATCTATAACAATACTTGTCTTTTCAGATTGACATCACGTTAGAAACATGTCCCAAACGAAGCTCTGAAATTTTGGCGTCCGTTGATATCAAAGGAGCATGTTTTTTTTTTCGCAGATAAAGCAAACGACGTGCAGCGAGTGCGTATAACTGTATCAAGAATAATACCATTCCGAATTGTTTCGGTTTCTTTGTAATGGGATGTTTGGAGACCTGTGCTTTAATAATTTTGTGCCGTGAACGTGAGGCATGGTTTCGCTATGTAAACAGCGAAACGAAGGATTGATTTATGTGTGGAGTTTAACGTCCCAAAACCACCATATGATTATGAGAGACGGCGTAGTGGAGGGCTCCGGAAATTTCGACCACTTGGGCTTTTTTAACGTGCATCCAAACTAGAGCACACGGGCCTACAGCATTTTCGCCTCCATCGAAAACGCATCCACCGCAGCCGGTATTTGATCCCGCGACCTGCGGGTCAGCAGCCGAGTACCCTATAGCCACAAGACCACTGCAGCGGGGCATGCGAAAACAAAGGAGCAGCGTTATACGTCTCACTAATGGCAACGTTGACATACGCGTCGAACGTGAGTGACCACGCCACGACGTATACCGGCAAAACGTTATCGTGTTATATAACCATGTGATCTACGTTGTTATATCGCGTAATATATTGGTTCTGTACACCGAAAGTAATACTACATGTCTTGATACGAAAACGGAAAGAAGAAAAGTACTTTTCAGTAAATGAAAGCAGTTCTGAGACATTTGATTATGGTTTATAGCTTTACGAAGTTTTTTTTTTTTTTTTCAAAAGTCCGCTGATTCCGCACAATGAAAAGTAAAAACTGCAAAGCGTAGCTGAGGATTCGCCTGCCCCTGTTAACGCTTCGCTTGTGGTATACTTTAAGTCGAAACAGCACGTTTTATTTCCTTCGTTGGCGCTCGGCTTGCATCTGAGTCTTCCGAAGGCGAGGGCTACCTCGCATTCGCTGGCGTTCCGCCTCCTCTTTTGTCTTGCGTAAATCTGCGCCTATCTTCCGGCGCTGGCGTCCAGGTATCGCTTCGCTCGCTTCGACAGACGAATTGGCCCTTCGGCGACGCTGGCGTCCACTTCTAAGCAAGCGCTACCATACCAGACGTGCAGCCAGCTTGGCGTCCATGGAGAGGAAAGGACACCTTCGTTTGAGATGCAGGGGCGGCCTCTCTTGACCAACTTCGGTATTAACTTGACCTTTAGTGCCCTCTTTTAATATATTAAGGTATTTTCTTTAGCTCTAGCTTCATCTTGTGACCTATTTTGAAATTTCGAGCGTGACCCCAAGAGATGACGTGAGTCCCGATTCCTGTAGTGCTCCGCACTTGAAGCGACGCTAAAGTGCAAAAGGACTTTTCGCGTATTGGTTGAATTACAATTTCACCTTACCCAAAAGCACCACTCTGGCGGCGAGAAGCCGCTTGCTAAGCAAGAAAACGCGCGCAAAGAATTGCGACGCCACGTTCGAACTCCCGCACCAATATGCGATAGATTTTGACGACGTTTACTAGCTCACATGTATAGTTCCTAATCGATAAATAAAAAGGAAGTACATTGTCCTGTGAGGAAACCAAGATACTAAAAATGCACTTATCCGTAACCTCACATGCGGGGATTTCGGCGCAAAACTTAAAAATGGAAATTTGACCTTAATTTTCTCTATAATAATTGAGATATGATGGTGATTAATTAACGACACTTATCAGCTGATACCAATTATTTGTTTCTGTTCAGTGTCCATTTAAACGAAACCAATTAAACAACTTTTTCTCATCACTACACTTCAGAGTAAAACTTTATGCTTCGGTGGGAGGCCATTTCTCTCGAAGGCGGATAACTCAAGAGAGGTTCGGACGAAAAATTGGCGCCGCAGTTTCGTTCGTTGTTGTGCGTCTCTTTTGCGCGTATTACTTTTTCCAGACAGGCGTATTGCCAACCTAGCCTATACTCTATAGCATTTTCCTGGACAGTATTTTTCCGGGTTTTGCGACGTAAAACGCCACATATCAATTAATCAATCAATCAATCAATCAATCAATCAATCAATCAATCAATTAGTCAGACAGTCTTTCGCCTGATCTTTCTGTAGCGACTTGTGAGGATGTTAATGAATACCGGAGGTTTCAAAGCGTTTCGCGAAGACGTACCTTTTGGGTGCTTGTTTTCGTGTGCGCTTGCAACACATTAGCGTTATAGTTGCCGCTTCGTTTCCTCCCATTGTGTATCGGCTTAGTTATATTGCATCAAAGACGGCCATGGCGCCGAAAGATATTGTCATTTCCTTGGAACAATTGCAGGACGCGCCTGGTTTCATTGATCTCTGCCCCATGCTGTTGTTGTTGCTATTATTTTTGTGGCTGTTGTTGTTGCCACGTTCCGTCTAGTCACTGTCGGCACCTGATAACACCGCGAGTGTATGAAAGCTAGTGAGATCTATTTAATACGCGTTACTCAATCTGCATAAGCTAATAGCGCTTAACTCGTAACATATACAACCTAGTAGTTTCGTCACACATGGCAAGGTGCCAAATAGTGAGTTAGTGGGCTATCTAGGACTTGTTCCCATTGTATGGAAGGCCAAATGTTTCACGTGATTCGTGAAGTCATTTGTCCTAATCATCATCTTATGGCCCACCCGTGCATCCGAAATGGGTAACCATGCTAAACGTTGACGCACAAGGCTCTGAGTTTTAGTGCTGATTCGCATTACCTTGTTAGAAGCCGCTTGCGTGCCATATTTGTAACAGTTCAAACAAACAAACAAAAAATAACGCTGTCGGAACACATATATCGCAGGTATCATCTGTCATTCGCCTAGTAACTGACAGATGGGGCCACTGTAGCGCGCAGCTGCGAAAACGGGAATTTCCTCAAGGCGCCTCTTGTGGAATAACGCGAAGAACCTCTTACTAATTTTTTATAAAAATGCCATAAGTTTCCGGCGTCTCTCATTGGCGTGCACACATGATCATTGCTCCACTATTATTGTATTTTTCATTTTTGTCTGTCTCGAAGATCTACGCAGCACTTATGTTTACAGAAGGAGAGGAAAATCTGTAGCAGCTTTTACACCTGTTTTCAAACAGGGGCATGGCGCTTCACAACCAATATTGCAACGGATATTTCACAACTACCAAGGTACGAAAAGTGAAACCTACCTGCTTTCGTATCTTGCGTATCGGATATGTGGCGCTGTTATCAATTAGCGTTTCCTCCGTCCATTCTTTGCTCTTTTTTTTTCTTGGTTACCATGACATTCTCATAATTGCTATTCTCATAAATGCTATCTTATACCATACTGTTACGATAATGAAAGTCAACAATTATTGTGTTCTTATTATGCCTTACCGATTTTCGCAGGTGAGTACCCGCCGTTGTCGAAACAAGTTCCGGGAACTGGCGTCTCCAAAAATGGTACGAAACAAAGAAAAACGCAGCGTCATTTACACCGTGAACGCGTGTTTTGTGTGCACTTTTTCTTAGGTAAGACAAGGTCTCCTATGGTTTGCAACGCGAATCACGAAAGCGATTAGTTTCTGTAGTAACGGAAGTCATCAAGCTGTTTCGAGCGTCTGACCTTCCATTATCTGCTTATTACACTTGTGCTTGCTAAGGTTATGGGAGGTGCTGCATACGTCAATAAGGGGTGAAGTGATTCTTAAAAAGAGAGAAAACAAGAAAAAAAAGTGAGTCCCGAAACTGTCTGCATCATAGTGCGACACCTCAACAGTGGCTCACGAGCGATAGGGGTAAGGAGGGATTAAAAGAAATAGGGAGGAATAAAAGAGATAGGAATAGAGATAGGAGCAGGCACAGAGATACCCACATACAGAAATAAGGAGAAGATGGGAAAGATGGACACGGTCGCAGGAGTCCGAGGACGGGGCACCACTCAGCGAGCGCTCTTGTCGGCGTCAGGATCTGGCGTGGGGTGAGCCAGTCGGTCAGAGCTGTGCTGTCGTCGGAGATCGCGGGGCACAACCTTTCGGCACGAAATTCAGTGAGCGGGGTAGCTCTCGCTGAGTGGTGCCCTGTCCTCGGACTGAAACACGAGGGTTACCCAACTCTAACGCATTTCAAACGCTTTGTAAGCTCTTTACACTGGAGAGGAGTTACGCATGTTCATGAGGCCTTAAACGAAGAAAGTTCCCACAGTGGCAGTTATTTTTTGGTCTGTATTGTAAAAGAAACGCTTAAAAGAATAATCAGGCTTTGTTCGCATCCTATCCCGGAACACTCTCTTGTATAGCGTTAAGGTTTAGACCTTTTTACTCAAGGCTCCCTGGGTGCCACCATAGTTATATCTGGGCTGTTGTTAATATGCGTGACGCCCAAAAAAAAATGCACTGTGGCTGAGGCTGTGGCGTCGGCTTTTGTACTCTCATTCAACAGCCGAGAGAAGAGAACATCATCCTTTCCGTAAAAAAAAAGGTGGATTACTAGTGAAGGAACTACAGAATGGAGGCCAAGCATTCGTATCAAATTTATCCCCTGCACCACGATGCCGATAACGTCAAAGTAAAACGATTTATTGGCATGTTGTGAAATATTCGGGACAGGCCCATTTCTTTTTTTTTCTGCTACAAGTTGACACTCAGATTGTAGACTAACGAATTGACTTGTTTTTTTTTTTTTGCTTTCTCGCGTACTTAGGTAGCAACGGTTGCCTGTCTTTTTTTTTTTTTGACCCGAAAGTGATGCCTGGGTCTACCACGACTCCGTGACGCATTTCCGTCACGGATATGACGTTGTAAAATACTTACGAACAGACTGCAAAGAGAAGAAAAGCGAGGAGGAAAAGCTCCGCAGTGGGGCGTTGAACCAGCGCCATCGCGCTTCTTAGCGTGCGACGCTTACAACTAAGCCAACGAGCGACCAATGTCGACTATGCTAATGGCTACACAAGTAACAACGTGTGCATTGTAATGACTCGCAATATACATCATTGGTCAGCAAGCTGTACTTACGCAAACAGGTATTTCGTTTTGAATTATTCGAAGGCTGGTTTATGCTGGTGTCCCGCTACGGCCGTTCCGCTTTGCTGTGTCCGCGCTCTACATGTCAGTCCTCAGTTTTTCAAACGATAATATTAAAACAAATTAACAAGAACGTAATCCGTGCGTAGTGCCAGAAAATTAATATTCGACTGTAGCCGAAAGCAGAAAAGAAGAGCCTAATCCTTCCTTTCCTGTTGTGTGGTCGTCACGAGTGTAGGGATTCATGCCCGCAAGATACCGTCAATATACAGCAGAGGGCGCGCGCGTCGCAGCCGCTAAACCTGGCGCGGCTCCCGAAACCGTTGGCCGATCAGCGGCATGGGTCGGCGCAGATCCCGTGCAAGAGATGTCGACCCAGCGGAACCGTGGTGACAGCCACGCGGCTGGCATTGGTGTGTTCCGCGCACCGTGACTTCGGCGACCGTCTCGCGTCTCGGAGGCCGAGCTCCCGGCCATCACGGCGACGGAGCCACGCGCGTTCTCCCAAAGCGCGATGCCGCGACCGAGAGAGAAGGGCTCGCGATCTGCGACCAGACGCGGAGCGAGATGCTAATAGAGCGCGCGGTCGGTCACGGCCCAGTTGCGCTGGTGGCGCCGTCCAGGTGCGTCCGCGCGGGTCGGCTCAAAAGATACTGGTGCCGAAACGCTCGTTGTCATGCGATCGCAGCTCGAAGGTCACCGTCATCTCCAGTCTTTCTTTTCTTGCTTGGACGGGGAAAGAACAAACAACCTCGGTTTACTTCCCCCCCCCGCCCTTTTTTTTGTGTGCGTGTGCTGCGGTGAACGGAATTCTTCGTGCGACCATCCTCGGAAGGGACCATTTGTCGGCGCGCCAGACGAGCATGTCCTGCTGTTCTGCGCGACACTGCGATTAAGCCCATGTGACCCCAACGGGTTCACTATAGTTCGCTGACAGGCACGGTGAAGGAACGCGAGCGAAGGGATGGAGCGAAAAAAAAAAAGAAAACGAAAGGAGCGTGCATATAAGAGGGTTATGTTTCTTCGTTACACCGGGTGGTTTTGCTAGTTGAGAGGCAGAGCAGGCCAGCCCCTAATCCAAGATGGCATCGCGGCTGACTGGAGCTCAGCTTTACTCGTGGCTTCGGACGGACTTACTGGGGATTCACCAGCTTCCTGATATTTGCATACGGTACAATTTACTGTGCGGGTGTACGTTCGCGAAACTACCGAGTGTATCGGGACCGGCTGAACGGCTGTAATTTAGTCTTGTGCACTGCTTCAGTCGAGGCGGAAAGAGTTGACGTTTGGCCGTGCATGTATGTATGCATTTCCCGCGGTAGACGCCGGCGGGTCTTTTGCGTGGCGGAGAATTCCGCATCTGATGTTCAGCGTTTCGTTGGCTTGTGGAGCGATGACCCCTTCGTGCATACACCCAGTGCTAGTTGGATTTGTCTTTGCCAGCTCGTGGTTGAACTTGTTGTGTCACCCCTCGTGTAATATGCCATTGTCCACGACCGAGCAGCCAGTGAACCGAGGAGTTTTTGTCTCTCTCGGCCGCAAGCTTTGCTGCGGGGGATCAGAGGACAGGTGCGTGTGGAGTGCCCAAAAGAAACGCGACTCTGCAGAGATTGTCGCCGGCGACAGCCGTTCGACCGTGAAAGCGCTTCCTCTATTCTCATGATAGACTGGAAGCCGTCCTCAGGCACTTTAATACCCCGCGGACACAGCTAATATGCGGTCGTCGCCACCGAGAGGAAGAGGGTTACCGAAATGGCATCACAACGCTGCGCTAGCTAAGCGTGCTCCAAGGAAGTTCTGGATGACGAAGTCTGTTACTTAGTGAACGATAGGAATCTCTTCGCACGTGATCGGTTTTCTATACGCAAAGGCATCTAAACTATTAGAAGACTTACGCGTCAATGCAAGTGACTCATGACGAATCCAAAGAAGGCTACAGCACGACTCTGCGCACATTGTGAATGCGCACAGAATCCGGACTGACCGTCTCTCATGGCCGATAGCGTCGGTAGTCAGCCCGCTACCCTGCAGCCCGTTTCCAAGTAATCACCGAATGCCTTCATTAAAGAAAAATAATTTCGCGGTGGCTTAGCTGGGCGGGGCCTGGTTATATAAGCGAAAACCTATTTACTTGGGCTTGTTATGCTTGCTTACCCTCGTAGCTGAAGGACAATTTACGAACTGAATGATAAGGTAATATAGTCGAACGTTTCGTTCCTCTCTGCACTCACCGTCGTTTCGTCAATTGCCGTTGCCGTCGCCGTAGTCGACGCGAGAAACGTTAGGCCCTTAAACCACCAACAGAACGCTCACGCTTTTTCGAGTTCACCTTGCACTCTGAAGAAGGCTATTCGGGGAGGCGGACAGACAAGCTGACGAAAGCGTTCGCTGTAGGCTCGTAGACAATGCAACGCCACAACTAAATTTCGCGCGGCTTGGCAATGCGTACCCGTTCTTCGCTTCAAGGCCTCAGTGGAGACACACAGCGAAACTCGCTCGACTAGACCAGTAAAGCTTTCGATTTAAAAGCTTATTACCTCACGAATCGACTGCCACAAGAATTTTTGGAATGAGCCTAGTACGAGTGGAATTACTTGGATTCGTCGCACGTGTCAAGCAGTTTCTCTCATTTCATACCAGTGAGTGTGCTGAAAGCTACGCGAAGGATGGGGTGGGGGTTAGGGGAAGAGTGTGACGAATGGCACGAAGTTACGTTCGTAGGTCAGCGTGCACCATGGCTTTGATCGTTTTCTTTTCTTATTTCTCTTTGAAAGTGCGGCTTACGTTCAGTGTTATCGCGAGCATGTGAGCGGGCATATGGCGGCATCCCGCGGCGGCCGTGGTAACTAGGCCGCTCACGATGCTCAAGTCAACCAATGACGTGGCTTTTGCCGTGGCCACACTAGTACACTCTAGCATGGCCATTTGGGCTTGTGGCATGTACCGAGAGAGAACAGCTTCTAGCTGACTTCGGAATTTGATTGTTAATGCCAGACTACGTGTAGCGCTATAATGCGTGGCTCCACTAACAATTAGCAGCGCCTAATGCTTAAAACTTGTTGCTGGGCCCCTTTAAAGCGTCATGATAGTTCATGGGATTGTCAGGTGGAAGCACGAATTGATCGGAACTGCCATGATTTCCCATCATACGGTGCTGGCAATACAGCGTATCAGTCATCGCCGGGTCCTTGAAGACCATGACATAGCGAGGCTGTTCAAGGTGTTGCACGCAGCCTCTGGTCTGCTCTAGAGATGACGCCTGCTTTTAGATCTAAAGCTTAGCAGCCTCCCGAGGAGTGCATCTCAATCGCAGCTGAGCGGCCAACCACTCCTCGTTCCGCGGCCGCTGCTGCGTCGGGCCTCCTGCCGCGAGGTCTGCTCGGCCGCGGCCATTCGATCTGCTGGACGAGAGATCGACGCGGGTGCTTCCACCATGTCTCACGGGAGGTACCCAGCCTCCCGCCGAGTGATGAAGTGACGCAGAACTCCGCAGCAACGCACGGCGCCCGGTCTCACGCGATAAAATGTCGGCGCGCATGGGTTACCTCGCGAGTAAGTACGCGGCGCCCAGTTCCATGGGAGGCTTAGCATGCAGGCGGTGTGGTCACCCACGGCACCCCACGGCTGTGACAGTCTGCTTTGTATATGTGTCCTCTATCTTTTCTACTCTTTCCTATTGCTACTCGGCACTCGGAAATTTTCTTCGGCCTGTTTTACTATATTTATTGTGTCTGTCCGCCCTCTAATTAAACGCGGCGCTGTTGCTGGATAAATATCCCTGTCTGCTTGGGTGAACAGTCTCGTCGAGTTGGCAGGCGTTGCGACCACGCATATGCACGCGTGAATGCATAAGGACACAATCACACGAACGCCCGTACTCGCTCTTTCCTCTTTTCATTCGTCTGGTAGAGCAACCGCTCGGTAAATTTCCTTGTCATTTGGAGTTCCCGTTCGGTTACACGTGATACGACGGCGCGGAGGAGAAACGCAGACGGATTTTATCTGCGTGACCTGCATACCTTTTGTTTTTTTCCCGCAGCGTTTGCTTTCCGTCTTGCAGAATGACAGATGATGTCATGTTCCCTGGCATTTTCTGCATGCAGCGCGGCGCGCATGAGAAAATAAAAAAAAAGTAAAACGGTACCGAGAGTATGAGATGTGCCTTGCGCCTGCTGTAAAAACGCATTCGCGGGTAGTTGAGTAACGGGTAGGTGTTTTCTCAGAATGGACATCTCAGCTATTAGTCGAGATACCGCGAATGTTCAACGACCACTCCTTCGTTATAGGGGCCGTTGATATGTTGAGAGCGCTGCTCGAGTCCCGGCCAGGGTCGCGAAGCTTTGTCAGCATGCAAAGAGCTGCACAGCAAGTCTCGCTGCACGGCCGTGACGACATTCGCGCGGATGCATTTCGAGGAAGTGTTGCGCAGGACGCGCGAACGGGCGGTTGTCCCGGCTTGTAGGAATGATACGAGAAGCGGAAGCGGCGGCAGTGTCGCACATGTGTCAGACACTGGTCATGTACGCTGGCCACATCTCTCCGGGCGGCGGCATGTTTTCACGAGGGGCGTGGAAGGCGCTCCTCAAGCGTCTCCTTTGTGCGCCTTCTTCGGGGCCGCGAGCTCGGATGACAAATCGTCGGTGGCGGCGGTCCCACATGACTTGGATACATCAACGTCTGGCGTCCCGCGCCCGGCCGAGCACGGTCCGTCCGTTCGTCACTGCTCCTCTCGCTGATGAATGTTCGTCTCCCGGAGCGCGCAGATTTTCGTTTGAGAGAAAACCATATGTCAGGGGGGTCCGCACGCGCGAGCGAGAATTTCTCCGGCGCGTCCCTAGAAAGCTGCGTCTCAGGGAGCGGCATGCCGAGTCCGGAGACGACAGTTTGGCGCGTTCATCAGCGTGCATCCGCCGCCGGTGCCATTGCACTGCCCGACGACATTAGGCCGCTGAGGCCGAAGCCGTGCACAGAATCGGCGCTTAGCGACCACGCGCCCTGGGTCGGCGTCTTGATCGTCGTTTCGTATAGTCAATTGATGTTCTAAAATACGTATAGGTTTTGGCAACAGTGTTACAACTTGCAGTGCCCGCTCTCTCATGGAAGCAAATAACAGCTCTCCCCACCGTGGTTTGCGCATTCATCGGCCACACTCTCAATTGCATAAGTCTTTGAAATTCTATCAAGACTTGCACGATACTCTACTGAAGAGCACCTGAACTATCATATATATCGCCGCGGCCGCCTCCTGAGACTGCACGCGAAGTTTTGGCTATTGCCCAAGTTCGGAGCAGCTGTGTCAGCTTCTTCTACACAGATGTAGACTCGCGTGGCAGTAACGCGTGGTTGTCTTTAGTGAAAGTGACTTATCGATACTTGAAGCTGTGAGCTACGTCATGTGCATGTGAACGCGTTGACAGGTAGGTAATCGTTGTCAGATAAAGTAATATTAGACACTTGGCATGAATGAATGATATCTATGTACTGCTAGGTTTTGTAAAGGACCAAACAGGATTTCTTGCAGGCTACTCCACAACAGACCATATTCATACTATCAATCAGGTAATAGCGAAAGGCGTGAAATACAATTAACCCCTATACGCAACCTTCATAGATTATACGAGAAGGCTTTTGACTTAGTCGAAACATCCGCATGAATCCGGGCATCGAAGAACCCTGCATAAACATACTGGAAGAAATCTACAGTGGATCCACAGCCGCCATAGTTCTCCGTAAAGAAAGTGACAGCATCTCAATAAAGAAGGGTGTAAGGCACAGGGACACGATCTCTTCAATGATATTCACCGTGCTTTTAGAGGAGGTTTTCCGGCCCCTATATTGGGAAGAGTTAGGGACAAGAATTAATGGAGAGTATTTTGGAAACCTGCGATTCGCTGATGACATTTCCTTGATGAGTAACTAAGGGGTCGAGTTAGAGCTCATGATTACTGAACACTGAAAGCAGAAGAGTAGGCCTGGAAATTAATATGCACAAAAGTAATGTTCAAGTCTCGGCAGAAGACAGCACTTTGCGATAGGTAGAGAGACGCTGGAATTTGTAAAGGAATATGTCTACTTAGGACAGGTAACCGGGAAGCCAAACCATGAGAGTGAAAGAACTAGAATGTGAGCGTGGCAAGCGAATGACTCTTCATTCTCTTGAGATATCATCATCACCTGTACATCTTCATTCTCTGTAAATATCATCACCAGTGGGAATTAGCTCCAGCCTGGCTGAATAAACTGGTTCCTCACAAGTGGTGTAGGTGCCGGGTTAGGTGGATCACATTCGGCAAGCATTCTCAAATCATGAACGGTAATCTGCCACTAACTCTTTGAGGAAGATATATATAACAGCTGCATCTTATTGGTACTTACCTATACGGAGCTGAAAGCTGGAGGCTTACAAAGAGGGTTCAACTAAAATGGAGGATGACGCAGGGAACGATGAAAAGTCAAATGGTAGGTGTAACCAATAGAGACAAGAAGAGAGCAGAGTGGGTCAGGCAACAAACCGGGATTAAAGATATCATAGTTGATTGAAATAAAGAAGAAGAAATGGACATGGGCCGGGCACGTAGCACGAAACAGGATAACCGCTGGTCATTAAGGGTAACTGACTGAATTCCCACAGAAGGCAAACACGAAGGGAAGACGGAAAGTTAGGTGAGCCAATGAGATTAGAAAGTTCGCAGTTATAACGTGGCAGCAGAAAGCACAATACCAGGTTGATTGAATGATCATGGGAGAAGCCTTTGCCCTGCAGTGAGCTTCAGGCTGATGATGAGATTTCGTAATAAAGTGCAGGCGTCGAATCGAGGCTTCAAGTTTAGTGATGCATCCGTTACGTGTATTGAATCTTCATTCCGTCGTCATAGTCATCCGTAGTTTACCTTTTTCTTATATCCGTAACATCTGCGCCCAGTGAAATCCAATCAGGCCTCGACATAACGACTGTGGCTTTAACGAATTATCTCGTGTAACAAGGTAAAGAGAGTGCACTCTTGCCATAAATACAGTGTTACAAGCATACCTTTGTTAAAAAAAATCGGATAGAAGAAAGGTCCTTTCCTGTCGGATGGACTTCGTTAAAACGTGGTTTAACTTGCTACTTTAAACCGACCTCTTCGCTTTTAACACCATTAAGCTTTTCTGTGGTATTATTGCAAGTTTTCTCACGTGTCAGCAAACCGAACAATAATCGCGGTTTTTCTCAATATTTGTGCTTTTTAACTCCTGTGACTGTCAACGTAACCTGTCCTGCCTGAGGCGCCTGTTCCGGTTATACAACCTCCGAAGCATATCAGTGAAGCAGGTACAATGACGCGTTAGCTACTACGTGTGCACAGTAGGTGCAGCGGGGTAGAACATTCCGCAAAGAGTAATCCTTCACCCCTAACGTTCTACTGTCGTCGCTTTGAAGGCTGTAATCGTCGCGAGAATGTTTCACAAGAATCACAGATAAAGGTCTGAAAGCCTAGCCTCACTCGGCCTATGCGTAGAGTGAATAGAAGGCTAACTCGTTGACGAAAGGGATTAACTTCGTTTAATGTGTATACTCACAGTAATGCTTCCTATTAAAGGACGAGAGTTTAACGAATGACAGCAGCAACGCTATTGCGAATAAAGTATTCATGAATGACACGAATAACAATGACGCAGGAAATATCACGTAGGTGTACGAAGGAGTGGGCCCAATAAATGGCTGCATGACTCCGGCAGGAAGCATTCCTTTTAATGCGCCCCTTCTGCTTGCCTAGTAGCATAATTTAGCATTTCAAAATACTATGCAAGTGCCCTGAGTGCGATGACAGAGGTAACCACTGAATGTAACTGGGCGTGTTTTAGCATAATGTGCGTCTTCACCGGTTATTTAGAATGCCGCACAAAAAAAAGAAAAAAAATGAAAACATACCAGAGGCATGAGTGTTTCGCTGGGCCTGGAGTGTCGCACTAGACCGACAAGATCATTTGAAATGTTCGTATATAGGTATAGGGGGCTTGGGTGTAATACTGATCCGGTGAAATGATACCAGAAAGATTTGCCCGAGCCGGCGGTGACAAGGGGAAGGCTGGTGAAACTACGCTCGGGCAACCGTCGCGTCCGCATATCGACAACCAAAAGTCCCCAGGAGTGGCACATTGTTTGCCTGCCTTCTTTTAAAACCCGGTTATTTTCGGCCTACCGCGCATATCGCGGTCGTTGGACCAGCGACCGACGATCGGGCTCGTACGAGTGATATGGGTGTGGCGCGCCTTGTTGCAGAGAAAACAGGCCGCTCCCGAAGGCGCGCGGCCCAGACTCTGGGATTCCGCAGCCGGGGCCTGGCCGCCGGCACGGCCCACTGGCTGGCGACATGGCGTAGAACGGCGAGGTTCCTTGAGACAACATTTGGCTGGCGGGGGTCGGGACGCGACGATCTACGGTCGTCTGGTCCGAGCTTTTTGACGACCTGGCCGCGTCACGCTTGACGTGCGCTGATGCATGGCAGCTGAGCGTGCGGCGCCTTTGATGGCGGCCCCTGTGTGTTTGTCCCCCCCTTGGCGCTATAAAAACGGGCTTCTGGCGGCCGCCGCCTTATCGGGCTACGACGCTCGCCCAACCCTCGCGCGCAGCAAAGAGAACGCCTCGAAGAAAACAAAGCGGTGTGCGACACGAGCCGAATACGCAATTACACTCGTTTGGCACTTCCTCCGGGTCTGGGCTGTCCCACGCCGCACGGAGCGAAAACGCCGCGGCGTGGGACCTTCGGCGGTCGCCGATGCCTCCTTCCTTTTTTGCGCCTTTTGCCGCGTTACACTGACGGCCTTGGTCGCCTCTTGACATCTGCGCGGAGAAGAAAAAAAAAAGAGGAGGATTATCATCTTTCTCCCCACTTCTTCGCCGAGTGCCCAGGACCGTCTTTTGTCTCCGTATTGATCATTTCCATTACGGCCGAAGCAAACAGTTGCGTCGCTCTACAAATGTAACAGCTCCGTAAATGTCTGTATCGATGCCAGCGCGCACGCAATCAGCTGCGGCGGTCGCACGTTATCAAACCGGTGAGATGTTCCGTAATTGGCAAGGACGTTCGCGCGGTGCAGCGAGTTATTTGTCGACCATGTCCTGATTTCATCTACCGGGGTGCGCCAACTCGGCACACATTCCATTTTAGAGCATCAGAACAAAGCTGATTTCAGCGCGTATAGCGAATATGGCCAGTGAAAAAAAAAAAGAAAAGGCAACAGAAGCGACTGTAATATTGGCATGGAGCCCTATTTGTTATAATATGACGCGACTGCTGAGGCAAACAGCCACTTTTTTTTTGTTAGCGTAAGCCATCGTTATCGTCACATACATTGATTGATATGTGGGGTTTAACGTCCCAAAAGCACCATATGATTATCTGAGACGCTGTAGTGGAGGGCTCCGGAAATTTCGACCACCTGGGGTTCTTTAACGTGCACCCAAATCTGAGCACACGGGCCTACAACATTTCCGCCTCCACCGGAAATGCAGCCGCCGCAGCCGGGATTCGAACCCGCGACCTGCGGGTCAGCAGCCGAGTACCTTAGCCACTAGACCACCATGGCGGGGGCATCGTCACATACGTACAAAGTACTTTATTTGCGTTATCGTGATTCATCGATTTTATTTCCACTTGACGGCGGAGGCTGTCTCGTGGAAGTGGACTTCACTCCATGAACGCTGGATTTCTCATCGTGCCACCTTTTCTGTCGCCCTCGACCATATCTCGCTCCCTTTGGCACACATTCTTCTATATACTGTTAATTAAAGGTTTTACTTTTTACAACTTCTCTTCAATTTTTTAAATCTCAATTAAGCATACCGACTATCCCCTTTCGCATTATTTTGTTCATACTCACGTCTGTCAACATTGTGCCATTTTTGTGGGTGTGTAGCCTGGTGGTCAACGCACTTGCATATCAATTTTGTCCCGTTGCTCAATCCACGCCATCCTTAAAATTCTTGAATTTTTCAATTTCTGGCTTCATGGACCGTTGCGGTGAATATGTATTGAATGTGTTTTTTTTTATCTCTCCAGTATATCGGTAAGCTGCTATTCACGATTGTGGAGTGTATGTATAGCACCCACTCCATACTGTTTTTCTTCGCGCACATGTGCGACGTTCAATGTTTTCTACACGCATATTATCTTGTCATTCGAAGGTGAGAGTATACCCATGCAGACTATACAGTACACTAATGATGCGAAGTTCGTTAATGTTACAACTTCTTTCTGACGACGACATAATAAAAAGTACTTATGATAGCCTAATTCGGGGACATTCCCAGTAGCCCAAACACGTTGTCAGATCGTGCGTAACACCGGTGTTACCCGAGATCTCCTCGCTGTAGTGCCGTGCGATACTAACACTTGTGTTCCCGTTTCTGCTTGTGATGCGGGTGTGCTTCACAGCGCTACACCTCTCACAGTCGTTAACCAATTGAATACACCTGGTTGTTCCTTTATAACACCAGTCACTTCAAAGTACGTGCACCTATCAAAAATCCCTGTCACAGAAACCGAATAACATTACCCTCATTCTTTCTTCTTCTGATGATGATGATGCCTCCACTATGGCTGTTTCCCTCATGCGCTGGCTTTGATCTTTCAGCAGCATCTGGGTCTAATTCTTGAAACTATATTTTATATTTTCGCGCAAGCATAATTGTGAAGCTCAAGAAGAACGTCACCATTTTTGTTTTTGTTTTTTACACTGACAGTGGGTGAAAAAATTACTTGTTAGAACGTCCAGACTTCCTCGATGCTTTGACAGGTTGCGTGGAGCGCAGGGACAGCCGATGTGCGACGCTATACGAATCCCTATCTTCCCGAAACAAAAAAGGAAACGAAATAACTTCGGGAGACAGGTGTCCACCAAATGCCCATATTTTTCTTAGGGACGCTAATCTATTAATTAAGATGCCAGCTTTAGCTTACTTCCTGGACTATTTCCACTTGAGGCACTTTCATACAGCTCTGCCTTTTCTGTTCCGGTCTTCCCCTTCGCCTTGGTGTAGTGGCAGGTTTGACGGCACACGCATCAGAATACATCAAAATGAAAGGAGGTACATGCCAGCGTTGCTTTGCTAGATCCCCCTTTATCTGACGCCGTCTTTTTCCTAACAGGATAGAAAGACGTCGTGTTAGAGCAATAGGACGCCAGTTTGCTTAAGGATAGCTGATAAGCGCCTTGAAATCATCCCCTTCCCCATCCACCGCCCCACAGAACCTCTCATGCGTATACTTCGGTGCCTCCATGCGACCGTAAAAACAAAAATGCAGTCGTGGTAATTCGTCAGCGCCTCACGGAACGTTGCGATGCTGCAGTTTGACCCAGCTTCAGAGATCTGGCTTTTCTGGCTTCGTCGTCGTGCACTCTGTCACACCTCTTTGCCCCTCCGCCTCAATGTCACCGTTCATCTCGCGGTGTTAAAGAGTCGTCTGTGGCTAGCCTGAGCGTTGTGAAGGCACCGCAGGTCGGCTGGCTGAACGTATAGATGTCGCTGTCGGCCTCCGCGCGACCGACGTGCCAGGTCGGTCTGAGGAGGCGATGTGGGGCCGCGCCATACCGCCAGTGCCCAGTGAGGGTGTCGTGTGGGACCCGTCCGATAGAGCGGTGCCAGCCTTGTCCTTCGCAGCGGGCAGAATACGTGCCGTTTCGTCGACGACGTCTGCCTGCGAATTCGGCCCTGTTTGCCTTGAGACGAGCGGGAAGCTTCGAGAGTCGAGGAAATGAAGGGGGCTGAGCCAAAAACAAAAGACCGAGCTGTCGTCTCCCAGAGTGGGTGGCGCAGACGGGTCAAGTTGCTTTGTCGAGCGTCTCTCTCTCGTCTTCTTTTCTTCTTCTCAGAACGAGCTCCGCCTGCTGCATGCTGTGACGAGCCACCAGCAGCAACAATGGCCGTAATGAGATTGTAATGAAATGCCTCTCACACGCTTAGTATGCAAATTGAGATTCCCAACAGTCGTGACGGCGGGAGAGGCTGAGGACGACGGATGGTCGAGCGACTAATTTTGTACGCCCGATGACGGCGAGACGTTCCGAATGGCGTCCGCGCGAGAAGCGATGACAAGAGAAGACGAGTTTGCGAGCAGCACGGGACGGTGCCTGGCTGCTGGTCGTCCTGTCGGTGTGATACATTCGAGGGCGAAGCGAGGAGCCCGTCCGCCCGTTCGGTGCCTGCCCCGCCCCGGTCCCACAGCGGGCACCTGTTGCACCAAGCGCAGCGCTTATCGACCCCGGCGCACACTGCCAGGTGGCCCAAAATGTAATTGCTACGGTCCACTACTCGGGCATTGTATTGGGCCTGTACTCACGAGAAGAGATTCTTGAATTGACGGAGGGTGAAGAGTGGGGTGAAGTGACGCAGTAACTGTCTCCCAGGCCAGGACACCACAACCGCGACACGTGGGGGAGAAGGGGGAAAAGTAGAGGAAGAATTAGAGGGAAGTGAGAGGCATGGCTGTTGGGGGGAGGGGGGGGAAGATAACAGAGGACTGGCAGCTTAACACACACAGACGCAGAAATATAAGTTTCTCGCCGTCAGATTGAGTCGACGTGGTCTAGAGGTGATCGGCCAGGTGCCTTTCCGCTGCCGGTGTCTTAAAAAAGAGAGATAAACAAAACTTTTCTTCTCCAACTCCGAATGAAGCACGTGCTACACATCCTCCTCACCCGCTGCGCTGTACCTTTACTGTAAACTGGTCCGTATCAAGGGAAGAGGGTGCATTTTTTTTTCTCCGTGTTGCCATTTTTTTGATTCCAGGCATTCTCGTATATTCGTGGGAAGAAATGCTTATTCACAGTAATTTGCATGAGACACGTGATTGTTCGCAGGCGGCATGAGTGTATCCGAGAATGATGTCGGTGGGATCGGTGCAATTTTGTTCTTGGTATCGGACGTGGCGGGGTTTGTAATGATAACTGCGCTAGAGACGCTGGGAGAAGCGCCTTGGCGAAGCGAATAATAGTGTTGTGATAAAAAGTCCATCCATCTTTGAGCGCTGATTCACTTGAAAAAGTGAGGTCACCGCGTCATAACGCGTCTTTCCATAGAAAAACATTTATTTTTTTATATACATTTCTTTACCAAGCGTTTACAGCTAAATTACTCAACGAAAGCCCAACAGTCGCCACTAGGAAAAACTTGATTTCGGGTTTTCAGATTTTCCGAAATAGATGGCAGCACAAGTCCGTTTGGTGGAACGCCTGTTGTGCGTGCTAAAATTTTTCGTCTTTTTCAATTGCCCGCAATAAGGAGGTGTACATTTCTGCATTGTTCGCACACATCGTCGGTTGAGTTTGCACTTAGCCATTATTAACGTAGTTATTTGGTGATTATGTTAGCAGTTTATGCCCACGCTTCGAAAAATGGTATATCAGACTACACAACCAGGTCACGATATATGTTACACTTTGATCTCGATCCCCCTACGACAAGCTAGCATATGTAAGGAAACAAAAACCTCGTTACATTGAGACCTTTCTTTCGTCACTATGTTGGCATTTCAGGTGCAGCAATGATGTCACTCAATCATGAAGTCTTATTTCTGATTTTACGTCATGCGTTTATATTATCACATATCTTCGATTTTATGTTCGAATTGCGGATATTTCGGTTAGCAAAATAAGACTTCACTATGCACTGTCTAGTAATAGTGGATTGCAACGTACTGTGAACTGTGTGATTATCTTTAGGTTATTTGCTTTGTCATGTGCATGCGCGTTTGCTCAAGCACTCTTCACAAATAGTAAACCTCGAAATTTATCTGCTTCACTCTGGTGCATTATAAAAATTTTTGCGCGTGTGTCGAAAGAAAAACGCTTAAACTTATTGACAAGATGTGTCTAACGATTTTTTCGGTAATTAGAGCTCCACTTTTTTTTTTTTTTTGCCTCGAAAACTGTGTTCTCCCAAACTGCGACACTAGAGTATCATCCTGAAATCTAGGGACAAAATTCATGCGTTTCAATGAGAGCAAGTCTCGCGTTGCCCGAACCTTTGTGTGTTGCTTGAGAAGCGTCGATGAGAGACCTCAAACGTATTTTCCCAGCTCGACGTAGTGACTCATTGAAACACTGCCCGATTTCTGTGGCGATTTGCTGCTTGCAGGTTCACTTTCTGAAAGAGCTGGCTGCATACGGGTGATATACCAGATCGGTCACGTGCGACACTTCGGGCGCACGTCGAAGAGTTAACCTCGGGTAACCATAAATAATCTGAAAGCTTCCTCTGCATTCTTAGCCAGTTTTGCCAGCTTGCGATTTGGTAACAAGTGAGTCAATCAATGCTTCGACCACATTTCGTCGAAGAAAGCGTTGAGAGCGAGAGAGAGACAAGAAAAATGAATGCCCACTTCATTTTTAAGTAAAACTGTACCAACCGCGGGAAGTGATTTCTCTGTATTTGTCTTTGTGGTTATCTCGTTCTTTCTGTTTTTGTGTGTTTTTTCTTGTGTTAAATTTCGCGCTCTATTCTGCTGAATTCCCTTCTTTTCGTGTGATTATGTGATATATTTTATTCTTTGCCGTTCTTTTTTTTGGGGATTATATGATTTGTTTTGCGATTAATCATCCTCGGTTCTAGTCTCCTTTCTTCTGTTTTTCTACAGTTAGAAGCTCCGAACGCAATGCGTCGAGCTCGCGTTGCTAGCGTTTCGCCTGCGCTTCTCTGTTCTGTCGAAGTATCTAACTTCCGAAGTTGGCGTTTCGCTTTCGAAAGCTCGCTGGCTCGGACCGACAAGCTAGCAGTGCATTGACACTTGCGTTCACGGGCAAGCACGCGCTGGCGTTAAATACGTGGAACAGTTGGGACGGCAGCGTGAGACATGATTTTGCCTAGTTTCTGCGAGTGCGATGAGACGACATGGTGGTTCCTTCAACTGTGATGCACCTATAATTGCACTTAATACCAGTCTCGCACGTACCTATAGCGTGCATGAACCACGAAATGTATTTTAGCCAGTCCGACGCGTTCTTCAGCTTGCGAGGCTTATTCTTTAGAAATTGCCCCCTTGTATACGCATAGACTTGATCAGTACTCTGTCGCAAGAAACAGTGCAGATGCGCTCCCGTATCTTTCCGGATTGCGGTTCGCAGTGCTTCCCGCGCGTATACT
The DNA here is from genome assembly GCA_013436015.1 of Rhipicephalus annulatus. Lineage (NCBI taxonomy): Eukaryota > Metazoa > Arthropoda > Arachnida > Ixodida > Ixodidae > Rhipicephalus > Rhipicephalus annulatus. The sequence goes on from WOVY01004168.1 coordinate 389,803, forward strand.
GTCCATTGTTCAAAAGCGTGCACCCAATCAAAGGAACAGGACCACGCGTTTCCACTGAGCCGGCGAGTGCGCGCTTCTCTGTCTCGCTAGTCGTCGCTGCTTTTGCTTCGTTCGGCCGAAGAACCCAGGCAGCACGCACGAAGGAACTCCGAGGGGCTCCGTGCTTTTTCGACTCGGAAGCGCGCCATTTGCCAAAATGGCCAAGGTCTGGCGGTCGCGCGTTCTTAGCGCCGGACTGCGTCCGAGCGCGCCGCGGCGTTCTCGGCCCTGATCGGTCGCTCATATTTTTCTCCCAACTCTCGAAGAGAAACCAGGTGCGCGGCGTATGCATGCACAGAGAGCGGCAAGGCGCGGTGCTGGCCCGCCTCCCTTCGTAGCTCGCCGGTGCGGGCCATGTATGCGGGAGGCAGTGATCTCTTAAAGTGCCACCCCCCTTCCCGTTGGCTTCTGCTCCTTTGTCCCGCGGCCACAAGCAAAATGTGAGCAATGAAAATAGATTTATCTGCCCGCCGAACCGAGCCCGAGGTGCTCGAACACTGGACGGAAATGTGGGATACGCTATGCGGCATTTGAAATATTTGTAGAAGCACCGCACCAAACCGGGCTCCCGATTTCTGAGCATCTCCAGACTCTGCGGCCTGCCTTCTATTTGCGCATGTCATTCTTTCGCTTTGCGTTCTCATCATAAATGGCTACATTCGTCCGGAAAACTCTCAGTGCATGATATACGGGAGGCTGTGGGGATGTATGGGCTCCCTTGTTTGATAAAGCGTCAATCGCGAAAATTATTCTTCTCTGTCTTTTTTTTTGTGTGTGTGGCGGCGCATGCACGGGCTCGATCTTTATTCATTCGTATACTGAAAGCGTCTTTGGAAAGTTTAGTTTTGTTCAGATGAATATTATTCGATTAGGTGCTAGGTGTGCTCCCCGTACCTGACATATGCCCGCAATGATGGGCTGGTTTCCTTCCGTCTGCTAGTACATATATATATATATATATATATATATATATATATATTGAATTCAAGATTTTATGAGCTATTGCTCGTCATAGTTGCGTTATGTCGCCGCTGCAGAATGTTGGGTCCGATTCAAGGGAATATTACACCAATATAACACAAATCGTTAATGCGGCAGAAACGAAATTACTATGGCTGCATTGCTTAGAATTAAATTTTCGCATTTCCATGAGTGACTGATATTTACATACACGTTGGAGTGGCGCATAAATATTTCCCGCACGTTCCCATATTTGGCAGGGGGCGTGTGCAACAAGAAAAGTCGTGAAAAGAAAAAAAGAATTATCCACGCGAATGTAGCACGAAACAAAATAGGAAAGTCGTATGAATTTTTTTTTCAAAAATAAAGCCTTCCACGTTCACGGAACGTTAGCGTTGGCGCGGGGTTCGAACTCGGGACGAACGCCAAGCGTCGTGACCATTTCGCTACATTCGTGGCCAACAAATTATTGTTGCTCGCTTTTCGAGCTGAGCTGCTCCTCTCATGCTTTTCAAGAGTGACGCTGGAAGCAAGAAAAGGGGTACAGTTGCTCGAAACACTTGTCTCATGGTTCCGCTGACATTGTTCCCTGCTTTGTTTATGTTATCTCTGTCTCTTCTTGTACGTGTAAGAAAGTCAAGCGGTTTCAGCTTTCCAAGGTATTGTTCAGCATGGGTGAATCAGGACGTCTGAAAGTGACCTTCAGTAATATTGGAACGGTGCCGGAGAGGACTTTGTCCAGCGTTGAATTCAAAGCCCTGCCGTACGTTTCGCAAAAAGTATATGGCGATCAAGTTTCAACAGTATTGTCTGAAAATTTAAAACAAATGATTTCTCAAGAATGATAACGCGGTCATTGTGGCAAACTTAGGTGATCAAGATGTGCGAAATGAGAAGGCTTAACTAAACGCAAATAAAATTACTGATGCATAAGCAAAATAAATCAAAATGAACTCGCAGAATGCAGACGGTCATATCTGCGTCGAAAGCCTGTTGCGTAACAGTCGATTGTAGGAAAAGCGAACGACTCCAAGTGTCTTTGCGGAATTACATCTCATCTGTCAAATGCAGGAAAAAGTCTTTATCACTAAGCGGTGTTGACAAGTGATCACATTTAGTTGCGGTGCTGGAAAAGTAGGTTTCGTACGATATGCTCATCATGAAGTGAGAAAAACTGCTTATTTGTTTGAATAATTTATTAGCATGCGTGACATGCATACACTCACACGCATGCACGCACGCGAACACGTAAACACACACGAACTAGTGTATACGGACAGAGATATATCATGAGCCAATAGCACTGATTTCTAGTGACGATTACTCTGAGAGCATCAATACTGTTTTTCGAACCTTCTTCTTTGCACTTGCCTTTCCGAAGCAGAAATAATACGAGATAGCTTCGCCAATATGATGTCGCGGCTTATATGAAAGAGAGCTAATCTTTAATGAGTGCCGGATGAACAATTAATTATTCCATGATTTATACGCTCATTATTTAGTTGCAGTTTTACGCATTTGGCGCTGGGTTTAAACTACGAGACGTTGCATTCAGAAGGCTTGCTGGCTTACTTGATGGAAGGCAGCCAAGTCAGCAATTACTGTAACGTCAAAAATCTGGCGAGGTAAAAGTCGTATTCTTATTGTTGTGGTGTCCAATCTCGCACTATCACAAAATAGTGCACGGTACATAAGTATTACATTATCGATTTTTTTTAAGGGACTGACAACTGCCCAGAACATGAAATGAGAAGACTTCTGTAATGGAGTGTTTGTCCGTCGCACTGACGCTAGCGAACCTAGTTTTTTTTTTTTTTAGAGTGGAGAATTTATATTTTTGTATGTTTATTGAAAGTCGCGGAAAATGACGTGCGGCTTCTCTGGCGTTCAAAACATAAACGATGAGATATACCCGGTCCTGTGACTCTTACTTGTTGTACGCGAGGTCGATTAGCTTTTGCTTAGTATTAGAATATTCTGGTTTATTCATATTAAAAGATATTACTCCACAAAAAATTTAAATGCGTCTGCGTTAGTAGTATGCAATAAAGTGGCGTTGCCTTTGCGTGAAGTACTTATCCAATGCTCGTCAGCGCGTCTTCAGCAACTTTTTAGCATGCTCACGCAACTGTGCACAAACAGCGATATCTAATGTGAAAGCGCATGAAACCGTCGTAATGTTGCAGAAAGCATTGTAAAGTAGCATGCATGCATGCACGCAGTTTCCAGGTCGCCTAGATTTTGGAGCGACATAGTTTTGCTAACTATACGCTTCGTCTCCGAAATGACGCACACTGCAACTCGGCGCGCCCGTGCATATGTACAGTGACATTTTCAATGACTTGGCTAGTCTCGTGTATCGAGTGAGTAATCGACGCTGGGAAAGCTACGCCATGACACAGGCGCAGGGCGTACACAACGCGGTACAATTACAGGGAAAGTATGTGTAATGCCGCATCATCTGATTGTAACTGCTTTTTTTTTCTAGTGAGAAAGGTCAAAGTAAAGGTCGTTAAGCGTAGTTACAGCAACTCCGGCGAACGCAGAACGACTACAGGTTTCACAAGTCGTGAGAAGAGATGGTGGTATCGCTATCAATAATCAGCGTTGCTGGAGGAAAGGTACATTTGTTTTTAGAGCCTTTCACATCGAAAAGTACTGCTTGTAAAATAACTGCAGGATTTTGACATAACTATATTGCAACTACAAACACTCCGAAGGGGGAGCTTTTTGTTTCTCCGTTAAAAAAAGAAGAGTCTAAAAGATTAATTGTCGGTTCCTTTAGAATCAGAATCAGAATCAGAATCAGATTTTATTGTTACTGTGAAGTAAAGTCATTACAGACAGTATACAGAAGGAGGTCCCGTAGTCGGAGACTGAATTGAAGCGCGCAACCAGAGAATCCCTTGGTCGTTTGGTGAACGGCCGCATTGGCTTCCGTTGTTCGTCAGTATATGCTTATTGCGTGCCAGGATGAACCTAAGGTTGCGGGATCGGATTGCGGCCGTGAAGGCCACGCTTAGATTGAGGCGAAGTGCTCGATGCGCTTTTACCTGTATTGATGAGCACGCTAAAAAAAAAAAACCCAGGTGGTCCAAATGATCGGAGCCTTTCAGTGTGGTACGTGCCTCATAATCACATCGGGGTTTTCCAACGTAAAATTCCAGCAATTGTTATTGCGGGCCAGGCTACACTGGGCTGATTGCCAAGGGACTGTGACTTTGTTCAAATGACTTTCCTTTTTACTTGATGAGATAGCTTGATCATGGTTTACCCCACAGAAATCATTGGCATTGTTGAGAAGGAGCGTAACGATTAAGGAAAGAATAGATAATGCCTGAAAGCGCTACTTTCTATTTCTCTCTTCTCCATCGAATACTTTCGTCAGCGAAAGGAAAAGAGGCGCGTTGGTATAGTGACGGGCTGTCTATCCCGCACAAACAGGTGTATCACAAGCCGGCCAGGACACGGGTCTGCAGCGCTGGGAAGCAGCGCCGCAGGAGCCGCGCGCCAGGAAGCGCACAGCGTTATTAATGGTGCGCCCACGGGCTGCAGGGAAGAGCGGCCGTGGGATGCGGCTGGCCCAGTTCGGCGCTTTTTGTCCCCTTTTCGGGCGCCGTTTTGACAAGCGCGTCGACTGCCGGCGCTGACTGGTCGGCCGCTTAGTATTCCGCCATCGAGGCGGCCGCAGATACGTCCCGGTGGCGATAAAGGAGCACGTCGCCCCACTCGCCCTTTCCGAAGAAACAAAGAGCCCGGAATGATTTTGGGCGCTCGGAGTTCCGCTTCGGGACCTCTTGGAGGAAAAGCCGCCAAGTGGTTTATGGCGGCACGACAGCCGAGAGAGCGCTGCATACCGATGCGCCCGGTTAGCCGCGCGATGATTTGCGCCCCGCGAGAGCGGAGGTGTTTCCGCGGCGACAATTTATACTGCAAAATGGCCGAGATGCTCCACTTAGATGCACCTGGCGGCCCGTCTATTCTCGGAAGTGGGAAATCGAACCCGCCGCGGCTGACCTCGCGGTCGCCCCCGGCGACGTCGTTTCTCCGCGCGTTGACGAGAAACAGTGTGTGGCAGCGCGGCTTTCCGCGCTCTCATTACGCGTCTGGCGCGCCTAATTAGCCGACTGTTCCAGCGGCGCCGCTCAGGGAAACCTGTTTAGACCCCGAGCGTGATTCACGACGGCCTGTCGTTCGATTTGCCTTCTCCGACGCGCGCTTCTCCCGCAGATTTACTCTCGTGATCTGCAATCGCTCGCCGCGCTGCTGCCCCACTTTCCAGGCAACTCCTCTCTTTTTTTTTTTCTTCCTGGCAAGAAATGAATTGCTCGCGACGAAGGACCCGTCCTCTCCCTGAGCATTTCGGTGCCGGGGTAAACGCCCGCGGGAACCTATAATGGCCCGCCGAGTCTATCTTCGTGTAACAGCCGCTCACTGACTGAAGACCGGCTGCCGAGCAGGCGACTGATTATGTACACTGACGAGTCAATCTGAACCCGAGTAACCTGCTTTTGACCTGCTGGCTGTAAAAGCTGCGGTCATAGCCGCTACCTCAGAGCGTGGGAGCGACGATTTAGTGAATTAAGTGAGCCCCCTTGCCGCCCCCCCCCTCACTTCTTTGCTTTCTTTTCACAACGTCAGATCTTCAAGCCCTTGCGGCCTTTACCACGTTCAAGTATTGCACACCCTTATCAGTACAGCACACGCTGGTACATTATGTAGTATACACCCTCTGAGTTTGGCTTTGTGATGAATAGCAGTCGCGCAAATTGTGATGAGAGAGAGGATGATTTTGCGCTGAACGATTGATTGATATGTGGGGTTTAACGTCCCAAAACCACCACATAATTATGAGAGACGCCGTAGTGGAGGGCTCTGGAAGATTCGACCACTTGGTGTTCTTTTCGTGCACCCAAATCTGAGCACACGGGCCTACAACATTTCCGCCTCCATCGGAAATGAAGCCGCCGCAGCTGGGATTCGAACCCGCAACCTGCGGGTCAGCAGCCGAGTACCTTAGCCACTACACCACCGTGGCGGGGCGTGCGCTGTACGATAATTACGACATGCAATGTTTGAGTATCTACGCTGAACTGGGAGCAATCGTATATCACTCGGACCATAATCGGGTCTACACCCCTATTGTGGCGGTTTAGCAGCTATATGACATTGTGCTGCTAAGCAGGAAGGCACGGTTGCGGTTCCCAATCAGTGCGGCCACATTTCGATGAGTGTTAAGCAAGGGCGTGTTAGTAGGATTTTGTCTCAGTGCGTGCAAACCCTTGTTGCATCATGGCCGTGGAAGAGGGGAGTGCTAGTGGAGCTTGGGTGCAGGTATGATTGAGGAGGGCTAATGCCTCTAGCCTTTGCACCCCCCTGCCAACGCCCATCTGGCAAAGTACGAAAATGCCCGTTCGTTTAGCTAGATTCAGGTGCGCGTTATATTAGGTGGTCAAAAGTGAATCAAAAGTTTACCCACTACGATGTGTCTCATGATCATATTGCAGTTTCGCCACCTGAAATCCCAGAAATTAATGAACTGATTGAAGTGGAGGCATGGTTGCAGTCTGCGGTATGGCTACGCATCGGCGGGCCCGTGATGCCAGAAGTCGTGTGCGCTAGAACGTTGAGGCAAAGTATTTTTTGCAAGTCTTATGTTGCTTACTACAGCATAATTTTAAAACAGGGGGCATCTTTTTTAGCGCAAAATAATAGCCGACAACAAAGAAGGTCTGCAGGGATTGATAGAAATTTCTGGTAATAAGAGACATAGGTTAAATTCGAAGTTTAGCAGGGGAAAATCGGCAATCATGATTTTTTAATGATAACAAAGGCGGTGAGCATAAAATACAGAAAGTCACGCTAGAAATACTGGATAAATACAAATATTTGGGCGTATGTACAAACGACGGGGCTGAGTAACTAAGGGAGCACGAAAGATACGTAATGACTAAGGGTAACAGAAATGCAGCTGTAATGAAAAATAGGGCACTATGGAACTACAATAGGTATGACGTTGTGAGCGGGATTTGTAAAGGTGTCATGGTCCCGGGTTTGACGTTCGGCAATGCGGTCTTGTGTATGAAATCAGAGGTTCAAGCAAGATTGGAAATTAAACAACGTGGCACAGGTAGACTTCCTTTGGGAGCACACGGGAATACCCCAAATCAGGAGGTACAGGGTGACATAGGATCGACATTGTTCGAGGGCAGGAAAGTTAGCAGCGAGATAGAATTTGAAGAGCGATTGAGAAAAATGGGAAAGGAGCGTTGGGCTAGAAAAGTTTTCAGCTACTTGTGCATGAAGAATGTTGGTACTAAATGAAGGAAGAGAACTCGAAAATTGTCAAGCAAGTATTTAGACAACAGCAGAATACCAAGCGAAAAGAAACATCGGTTAAGAAGAAGGTAAAGGAAACAGAGAGGGACATGTGGAAGATCGGAATGCTTACGAAATCATCACTGGAGACCTACCCAACCTTCAAGCAGGAAATTGCAAAAGAAAAGATCTACGTTAATTCTCGGGGTAGTTCTCTGCTGTTCGAGGCCAGAACAGGGGTATTCCGGACCAAGCCGAACCGAGCCGAATACGAAAGCACAGACACGGTGTGTAGTGCATGTGGAAAGAAGGAGGAAACGGCTGAATATTTCATAATGTTCTGTAAAGGGCTCCACTTCATAGTCCAAGGTAATGGCGCGGAATTTTTCAGAGCATTGGGGTTTAGAGGTATAGTGTAGGTAAAATAGACTTTAAACGGCTAAAAATAACCAGGAGGAGGCTAACTGATTGGTGGCTACAATCAAGGCGCGAGTGAAATTCAATCCTTAAACAAATATTGATAGTACTTAACTTGACATGGCTAGGTGGCGTGAGCTACCGCTTGATTCAAAGGGCACAGCTGGATACATCCATTCATCTATCCAATATATCTGATTCATCGTAACGCGGATCTCTGCGCACGCACTCTCTGACGGGTGAAAGAGATCAACAAGTGTATTATGGAAAATCACGATGCTGTGTGCCACCTCTCCCTTCTTTGACAAAGGAAAGCATTATTACAGGATGTTGCATGACCGTCGCCCTATCGTTAGTACAGCGAAATGACAAGTTTTGGGTACAGGCCCGTTATTTGCGTGACAAGGGCTGCGATGCTGGCGCACTTGCAGCTGTTGCGATAAAGGAGAATCATAAACAGGTGGAAAAGCGTTACCCAAAACAAGATAGTTCCCGGATTGACACATTAACTGTGCTGTGGCCATCTACAGAAGACATCGCGTATGTGTGGCTGAGTGAAATGTGGCTGCCAAATATGCATCCTTCTTCGTACGTCATTGCATCCGGGAAAACAAATAGGTAACGCCAAATGTTTTTTTTTTCTTTTATTTTATCAAGTGGCTCGATATGGTGCTCGAATGTAAACAACTTTCTCCCTCAATCGGCTCACACGTATGCGCGCACCAACTGCATCCCTCCGTGGTTTCCAAATGGCTATATCTCTTATTTTCGGGCGTTTCAAGAGAGCGAATAGCTCGACGAGCCTTGTCGAAATTCCTAAAGGACGTCAAACTTGTTGGTACAGGTACGCGTAAAGCAGCGGTCTCTTCTTGTCCCCGATCTTCTCCCGCTTTGGCATAACAGCTTTATTACACCCTTCTCTCTCTTCGATCTGTGATTGCCTGTCGGCGCTGAAGGGAAAAACCGAGCTTCGCTGTTGCTCATGCACCATCGGCTGTCCCGTGCTTGCGGTGAGACGAGAAATCGTGATACGGGGGTCAGGGGAAAAAGTAAGGCTGTGCACTTCGAAACCGAAACACGCTCATCATGATTGAGCCAGATGGCGGAATGGCCAGTTGTCACGTGCCGCAGGAATGGCACCAACGGCCTCACTGAATCTGCATAGTTTCACTTTTAAGCAACAATAAAGGCGCACGTTCTTTTTCCTGTCGAATCGAGGCGACTACATCACTGTACTATACACAGGCGACAACCTAACACGTAGCGGTGAAACGAAACGTTGAGCTCGTGCAGGTGCGCTGCAGCCAGCTACGTTGGCTCATTTTTGTGCCTTCACGGTGCAGATGATCTTGTCTTGCTCTCCGGATCCCTCGGAATGAAATGCATATGTATTTTCGAGCCCCGAAACATGAAAAACAACAACAACGACGATGACAAAAAGAAAAGAAACGAGTGTGTGAGCGGTTCCGCACCACGGGTGGAGATTATAATCAATACTTAAGTTGCCTCGTGATGATATAGGCAGTCGATCGTAAAGAACACGCACGAATCTTTTGAACTACACACAATGACATTGGTGTTTCCGAGGTTGACTGAAATCTGCTTACGGTGTTTCCTTTCTGCAAACAAAATACTTTCGGTAGAATGCGAAGGACCATAGACGACCTCGAATCATTGTGCGCACGCTCGCTGCATGCTGATATGCAGAAATTCTGCGTGGAGCGAAACAGTCATCATCCACTGGCAAAATTGTGATCAATAGTGCAGTTGGGTGGTTGATTACCTGTTTCTCATGCCGATTCAGGTGGCTCCCTGAAAACCCACAGGGTCAATTACACCTGCGCCTATTTTCTTCTCAATCGATTTATTTGTCCACCCGCGCCACCACCTGAAAACTTTCTGGCCCCAACGTGGTTTTGCACTGCCTCCAAGATCTGAGGCAGTGCAAGCTTTTTGCACTTAATTTGCATTGCCTTCGTGATCGGCTGACCCTTAACCAAGCGATGGTATAGTGTGTGGTGATGCCATCCTTCAACGTCATATTGTGGGACGTCATATTGACGCCCCGAATTTTGGTAATCTGTGACGTCATGTGGTGACGCCACGCCGACGGTCAGTTCTCGCGTTTGTCGGGGCGTCTAGGCATTGTAAAGATCATTTACATACAGTGAGCGTGAAAAGACAGCGTGTGCTCATTGGCCAAAAATGCTCCCATGAAGTTTGCACACGTGATGTCTTGTACTTTCTCCGTTGCCCTTGTATTAGCTAAGTTAAACCCATTACGGAATCTATAGGCATATATTTATAACAGAGAGAAACTCCAGGGAAAGCTCGCACTGTAATGCAATGGAATCAGCATATCTGTAGCATTTTTACCACCACGTGATCGGGGAAAATCGATGGGGCAGTCTGGCATCCATTTCATACTGGTGCTTGCTGGCAACGTGTTTATGTTGATACTTGAGAGGATAAGGAGCCTGATGTTCTGTCCGTGCTTCATTTTAGTCCTTTGACAACATGGCTGAACGTGTGCGCGCGATGTGGATCCCAGTTGACGTTCACCGTGGCCTTATTTGCTGCAGAAGCAACTTCTGAACAAACAAACAAAAAATAAAGAAACGTGTGACAAAAGTGATATTCTTTTGCTGTTATTTCCTCTTGCGGTTTCTGCGAAATACGGCTGTTTACCGGTCTTATGTGGTTCTTTGCAGACTTGATCTGCAGCGTTAACGATAATGGGTTTTGCATTTTAGGTACTGAAACTTGCACACACATTTTGCCAATGGCAGTAAGAGGAAACGATTCGTAGAACGACGGAATGCAACGAAAAAATCTTGCTGTCGGCGGCTCTTGGCTCATATCTTGTACACAAATAAGATGTGGAATGAGCGATGTATATCGCTAGATGGTTTCGGAGACTTAGCACAGTGCTTTCCTAGTTGCAAAGCCGGCTTGCCTGAGGGCAGTAACTCGTTGTACTGATTTCAAGATAGTTCCCCCAGAATCGCGCTTGACTTTTCGCATCAGCCCTCGTACAATACGTATACTCCGGTACAAACGCATGTCCTTGAAGCGTCCATCTATCGTTGAAAAGTGCGGAAACAAGTGCAGCGATTTGTCCACCTTCTTTTCGTCGTTGTTTCGATAGTTGCGCTGTGACACATCATGCATCAACAACTCGCACATGCTTACTCTTCACTGAGTGCAACCGCTTGCGCAATGCGTGAGAACTGAGCACTTTGGCTGCGCTAATTGATCATGCTTTGACAAATCTCGAATCTGGTATTGTGAGTAGAGGGTATAATCTACCTCTCTCAGACCATTTGCCAATTCCCACGGCATTTCATACGCTTAATGCAAAAAATACAGTTGATCAGAGGCTTCTAACTAAGTTCGATTATGAGAGGTCCAGAGAAAAAAAATCATGGCGGCTGGCTTAGTACAACTATACAGTGATAACGTACACAAAGCATTTTCCAACCTACTCAGTTTAATTACTAGATTGAAAACCGAATATATACTCGAGGTTCCTATAATGAGCCTATCTGTCCATGGATGTCGACCCGAATTTCAGAAATACTAAAAGCTCAAGAATATTCAAATTCAAATTCAAATTCTTTATTTTCTGCCTTGTAGGGGTACAGACAGTGGAGGCGCAGAAAAAGCTGTCAGAGACAGCTTGACAAAGCCGCGACACCCTTTTGCTTAGCAGCAGCTTCACAGCAATGTTCATTAAACAACAGTATTAACATAGTGTAATGGCAAATAAACAATAATCGACAAATACAAAAGAGACTCTAAAAGATACTATAAATAGAGTATAAATAATATTCACATTAAGCACAGAGATATGAAAAAAAAAAAAAAAAAAACTAAGTTTACATATTAACGTACATAGCACGCAAAGTATTCTTTGACGAACTGAAGAGATCAAAACCACTATGTAAATATGAATTTAGAAGGGAAGGAAGAGTAAATTGCAGGCGTTGTCGACCCAAGTTTATTCTGGGTGTCGGCACAACCCAAGACTCTCTATGCCTTGTCATAAATGTCATTTTTCGTGCATGCAAATCAGCAAGGTATCGTAGATGGTTTATATTTTTTAGAGTTTCGAGTTGAAACCTGACACTCAAACGGAATTTGTACAAGTTCTCGATCTTTATTACATTACTTTGCAAAAAGAGATCCGCACTGGGCGAGTGCCAGGGTACATTATGAACATGACGAAGGAATCTCTTTTGCAGAATGTAGATACGCTGGAGACAGCCAGGAGTAGTCGTGCCCCAGACTAAGTGGCAATAGTTTAAATAGGAGTAAAAAAGGGAATTGTACAATAGTAGTTTTATTGGTTTTGGGAGAACGTATTTGAGCCTGCCTACGATCCCAGTTATTTGAGCCAGTTTCGTTGAAATGTGGTCCACATGCTGTTCCCAAGACATAGAGGAGGAAAAAACCACTCCGAGGCACTTAAATTGTTCAACCACATCTATACATCGTGAGTTCAGTTTAATGCCGAAGGAAAAAGGAACTGGTTTATTTTTAGGGCGGAATACGACAGCTTGTGTTTTCTTCTCATTGATACGCATGCACTTGGATTCTGACCATTTTTGTAGCTCACTCATGGTATCATTGCAATCCCGAACAAGGATATCAAGATTATTTCCAGTAAAAAAGATGCTAGTATCATCAGCATAGATGATAAATTTAGCAGTGGTGTTGATATTGCAAATGTCGTTAAGATACATATTAAAAAGCAATGGTCCTAATATACTGCCCTGTGGAACGCCACAGGTAACAGACTTTAGTTCAGATTTTATGTTGTCTATGCAAACAGCCTGTTTTCTATGCGATAGATATGATTTCAGGAGCAATTGCGCCTGTCCACGAATACCATAACATTCTAAGTTTTGCAGGAGTATAGTGTGATTGACAAGATCAAACGCCTTCGAGAAATCTACGAAGATACCAATAACGAAGGCTTTCTTTTCAAACTGTGTTAATATATATTCCTTTTGTTCAAGTAGTGCTAGTTCAGCAGATTTATTTTTACAAAACCCAAATTGATTTGGTGATAGTAGGCTATGTTTATTAATAAAATCATACAACCTAGTATATAACACTTTCTCAAAAACTTTCGAAAATATTGGAAGTATGGATACTGGTCTATAATTACCTAAATCATTGCGATCTCCTTTCTTATATAGAACCGTTACTTTAGCAACTTGCATTTTTTTAGGAAATGTACCGGTATCTAAACATAGGTTAAATATGTCTGCAAGAGTAGGCGCAATGACGGCGGCAACATGTTTCACAGGTCTCACTTGAATGCCATCTATGTCACAGCTATGACTGTTTTTAAGGTTTTGTAACACTGCTATAACTTCTTCTGTTGTAACAGGGCTCAGGAATATTGTATCATTATTAAAAGAATTAATGTATTTATTAGAATCATCGGACGGACTGTTATGGGCGAGAGTTGTAAAAAAGTTGTTGAAAGCTTCCGCCAGTTCTACTCCAGATATATCTTTATCATTTAGCTTTAACATACGTGGGGAAGCCTGTGGTTGCTCCCGTCTAAGTAAGAGATTTAATCTTGACCACAGCAAGTCATGGCGACCGTTTTTAACTTCAAGTAAAGTAGAGTAGTATTCCGCTCGTGCCTTACGCAATTTTTTTGTTAGCCTATTCCTGTATTTCTTAAATACCTTGAGGTCATCAGCTGAACGCGTATTTAAGAATACTTTGAACAGCTTATCTTTCGTTTTAATTTCTTCGCGTAATTCAATAGTTACCCAAGGTTTGCGCGTTTTGCGTTTTAATCCGCGCACTTTTAGTGGGAAGCAGGAATGATAAAGCTGCTTGAATACGTAGAGAAACTTATCGTAGGCCTCATTTGCATCATTTGAAAGGCCGGTACCATCCCACTGAACTTGTGTTATTGAGTTGTAAAATAAACTCAGGGTTTGGTTTGTTATACGCTGATATGCAGCTTTTTCTTGCCAGTACTTTACCGCTGGAATCTTATTTATACTTAAGAACACCGGAAGGTGGTCACTGATTGCGCATGTTATTACACCTGTTGCAGCTATTGGTTGAGATGAGTTCGTAATAAGCAGATCAAGAAGAGACGCACCTTCTGGTGTAACCCTTGTTGGCATTTTTATAAGGTTAACGAATCCGTTCGAAGCCAGAGTTGTGTTAAAATTCATAGCAAAATAATTATCCTTCAACAAATCAATATTAAAATCCCCACCAGCTATTAATGTGTATTTACTGTCCGTTATAAATGAAAGGAAATTATCGTAAAACTGGAAAAACTTGAGCGCATTTCCCTTAGGGGGACGATAGCACACCGAAAACACGAACTGACCAGTACAGACTGATATGATTTCAAAATCATCAGTAATCAGAGAGTACGAGTCCAGCTTATCGCATTCTATATTGTTAGACACCAGCAAAGCAACTCCACCTCCTCGCAGGCTGGAGCGGTTCAGAGAATAAGTTTTATAGTGAGTCATCGTAAAGGTGTCAGAATCATTGGTGCTCCAAGTTTCAGTGAGCATGACCAAAGAAAAAGCAAATGAAAATTCACCGAAAAATTCCTCCAAACACATGGTCTTGTTTTTTACAGAGCGTACATTTAAGTGAATGGCTTTAAACGATGTTGGCTTAGTACATAAAGTAATTTTATTAAGATCACTCGGAAGAAAATAACTCATGTGCTCCATCGTGATTACATTTCAAAAGAAAACAAAGCATTCAACGGGAAGCACTATAGGTGCTCTAAGTCGCTCTTTCCCTTCACATGCACAGCATTCACTCCCTCGCTTTTTCGAACGAGAACTTTTCCGTTGAGATACCAAACAAACTTGTAGCCTTTATCTTTGGCGCATTCTTTCGTTGCTTGGAGCAGTTCTCTATTGCGGCGTGTCAGATTTTCTTGCACGAAAATTGGTGGGTGGCTATCCTTAAGGTTCTTTTTATTCCTGATCCACTGGTCCCTTATCGCTTGCTTTGTAAAGCGGACAATGATGCCTGGCACCTTGCCATGTTTTGCAGGAATTCGATGAACATTCGCAACATCCGATTCCATTAAGTGAGGCACTTGAAGTTTGTCAGCTACGTCATTTAATGTGACCATAAGATTCTCATTTGCTACTTCTCTAATGCCATGCAGTTCCAAGTTTAGCTGCCTGCTTCTAAATTCAAGTTCATGCATCTCTTTTTCTAGTTGGGCACAGGTTACTTGATTTAGGTCATCTTTTTTTTCAAGCTCAGACACCTTTTTTTTTATGTCTTTTATATCGGCTTCTTGATGGCAGAACTTTTGCTCAAATTCATCGAACTTTGTAGATATGAAGGTAAGAGACTCTTCAATGCTTTCAACTTTTTTGTCAGGGGCATCAGCCGTTCTAACTTCTGGTTAATTGACATGAGGGCAAGCTTAATTTCTGTTTCAGAATCATTACTGTCTTTACTGCACATGTTGCCACCACTAGCACTTCTACACGACGGACACTGCCATGATTTCTTTGCGGCCTCGTTCTTTGCCTTGAACGACTTTTCTGTTAGGCCAGCGCATTTTCCAAAGTGATAACCGTTCTCGCACTTACAACATTCCACAAAGGGCTCGTCAGGAGAGATGAGCAGATTACATGTGTTACAAGAAAGAGACATTGTTTCAAGTGTAGCTATGCAACCACAATACGGTGCCCAGCGGTACACAAGCAAAACCAATAGCAGCAGCAGCGACAGCAGCAGCAGTAGAAATACTATTGCAACTGAATATTATTGAAACACAGTAACACTAACCTGCAAAAAGAGCAGTTTTTGAGACGATGTTCACGGCTTGCTGCCGCTGCTGCTACGTGGTGGGCGGATCGCCGTGCTCCGCTTTTCTTGTGCCGAGCTGGCTAGATGCGCATGTGCAGAGACGACTTGCGGGTGAATCCTCGTCCCAAGGGCAGATCACGTGAAATTCGCAGTAAACGGTCCGGCGAAACACTTCGTGCACTCCGTTCACGGCGGGTCCGGACGTAGACGACACTGCAAAAAGAGCAGTTTTTGAGACGATGTTCACGGCTTGCTGCCGCTGCTGCTACGTGGTGGGCGGATCGCCGTGCTCCGCTTTTCTTGTGCCGAGCTGGCTAGATGCGCATGTGCAGAGACGACTTGCGGGTGAATCCTCGTCCCAAGGGCAGATCACGTGAAATTCGCAGTAAACGGTCCGGCGAAACACTTCGTGCACTCCGTTCACGGCGGGTCCGGACGTAGACGACACTGCAAAAAGAGCAGTTTTTGAGACGATGTTCACGGCTTGCTGCCGCTGCTGCTACGTACAATAACTGAGTGTAGGCATAATAATAACATATAGGTACAATAACTGAGTGTAGGCATAATAGAAGTAACGCTTAATATTTAAGTCAATACAGAACACTGCGCACAAAGTGGTATCCATTATGAGGGTCCAAAAGAGAAATTTTATGCGCAACGTATCATTCAATCTGCCGGTGATTCGAAACAGCCGTAGTGAATTCTAAATGAAGTTACGGGAAAAAAGACAAATGAAGTGTTCATTCATCTACTGTAGGTATACGGCCACCGTTGATGATTTCAACGCGTATTTCACCACCGTCGGTCCAGCACTGGCAGCAAAGTCATCTCACTTCAATCGTAAAGTTAATGTGTATAGTTAGTCTGTATAAATCAGTATTAAATTTATTTATCTTAAGTGAGATAGAAGTGCATGACGTAGTTTCAACTATATTAAGTACACCCAATAATAAGGCGTCAAGGCCGTACGACATTTCTTCAAAGTTGCTCAAAGATAACATTGAATTATAGGACCAGATATATATCGTTCATGCAATAATTCTATTGCACAGGCACAGCATCCGGCCGCCCTGAAAATTGCTAAAGTCATTCCTATTCATAAAGAAGGTGATCCGGCTGACCCTGCAAACTATAGACCAATCTATGGGTTGCATAATTATTAATATTTTGAAAAGATTATTTCTAACCAGATGAAAATATTTCTCGATAAGTATGACGTGCTCTGCCACCAGCAACATGGCTTTAGACCACGTTTCTCAACAGGAACCGCTGTTATCGCGTTATCACAAAAAAATGAATTTGACCTCCGATCTCAACAAATTTAGTGGCTGTCAGCTTTCTAGATTAAAAAAACAAGCCTTTGACACGATGGATCATTGTATATTGTTGCACAAGCTTAAACATTGTGAATTTCGTGTTAAAAAGTTTCATTTTTATTAAGTTACATAGAAAATCAATCTCATGTCGTGACAATTAATAACATAATATCTTCAAGACAAAAAACCGTTACCGTAGTTCCAGAAGGCTCAGTACTAGGTCCTCTTCTTTTTTTCTGTATATATAAATGACCTACGACAAATGTGCAGAAATATTAATGTATTGCTGATGACACATGCATTTTAGTGACTAACTGCTGATAACATTACAGAACTTAATCAAAGGGTAAATTTGGAGTTAAGGAGTATATCAGACTGGTTCTTAGGTAACAAATCAGCAATCAATACAAAGAAGAAAAAATATGTTGCCTTTCATTCACGTTTCAAGATAGTAAATACCACACCTTTAAAAATACAAATAACATTCCGTTAGAACAGACATGTTACGAATACCCCGGAGTGGGTTTCGGCAAACATCTTCATTCATGAAAAGAACACATTAACAGCGTATACTGTAGATTAGTGTCTGGTTATAGTTTAACATTAGCCCATGATTACTTTGATACACCAATGTTCTTACTTATGTATTTTGGTTTTATTGAAAGTCACTTGAGATATTGTATCGATTCGTGGTGTTGGACGTATAAAAACTTATTGAATCCGGTTATCAAATACCAAAAACGTGCAATTAGATTTATGTTTCATTCTATGTATTACGATCACAAGGTCCCCATTGTTCAGCCAATATGACATATTACCTTTTGAAAGCTTGCGACAGCTGAGTATTTTAATGTGCATTTATAAGATCGCGAGATCCAACTATTCATTAAGCTCATCCATATTTGTTTCGTCTTCGCGCTGTACTAGAAGTATAACTGCAAGTTACCTTAATCTCGCGCCATGTAACCATGTATACAGAGAACGTAGGGTGCAGTTCACTGGAATAAAGACCTGGAACACACTCCCAATGGTAGCAATTGATTCTGCAAACTTCCATAAAGCCCTGAAACAATATTTTTTTTCCTTGCTACAGATACAGTAAATTATAGAAGATTTGTTAGTATTGTACAAGGTTGCGAAATATATACATGTATGGTTCGTACTCTCTCGGTGCGATTACTGACATGCGATAGTGTTGTGTTATTAGGTAACATATGATCATATTTATGTTGTTTTGCTCATAGGTACGTAATTTGCTGGTCACCTGATAGTCTTTCTTTTTCCTACTAATTCAACTGTGATAGATTTTTGTACTCCATAGTTTCTTGATCAATGACACCGTATCTTTTCATTGTATCTGCATGTAGCCGGTATACTTTGTTCTTAGGTACTCTAATGTATGTTGCTTGTTGGTTGATTGGATTATTTACTATTGATCTGATCAAATAACCTTGAATTTTTGTATATTGGAAATATTACCACAAATTTTTTTCTTTCCTGCTGTGCTAGGATATCCTTACAGGTATTCTTATTTGGGACCTTCAACTAGCCTTAGGCTATACGTCCGACAAGTGTCTGTTATCTGTACATAGATTATAAAGTAAACAATAAAAAAATTAAAACTGGCACTCGTGACGTTGATTGAGAACAGAGCAGAATAGGAGCTTTTCGCTGGTACTCTTCCCGTAATCAGCGTGATCTGTTAGCTATAGAAATGCTTTAACTTGATTGTGTGGCATATATACGAAGTACTTGTTCTTATACGTTGGTAAGCGTGTGCCCTTTGGTGTAACGGCAAGGTTCCTTGCTTGAAATGCTAGAACTTGCGTATGCCGAGGCTCTGTTACAGATACAAAATTTTCTCGGTGTTGTGACAGCTCAGTCCTTCCACCTTCCCGTCATTCAGAGAGAGAGGAAGCAGGAGAGGTAAAGCACAATATTGGCAGCACTATAGCCAGACGCGCACGCGAAAGTGTGTGCCGTGTATATATAGCATAAACTCGCATGAGCATGTCGACGAACTGCAACAAGTACACGGAACAGCGTACTTAAAACGATTGCAGAGAAAGTGTATACTGGATAAGCGATGACGTGCAGCTGGAAAATTTATTGAATAAAGTCAAACTACACTCAAGTGTGCTAGGCAATGAACAATTTACGAAAATGATTTATGGTTATATTAAGTGATACTTAAATAAACCAAGTAATACTTTGTAAAGATGGACAGCAAACGCTGATGATCGGTAGCCAAGGCTCCTGCGAAGATGTGAGCCGAGTACTATGTACCTGGATGTTGCGAATAAGTTAGATAATGACTGAGGAAGACAAGTAATGTGAGGGCGTTCGGAATAAAGAACATGCACCATAGCCTAGCCTAACTGTGTATATAATTACAAATTGACGCAGCCCACACAACACACGGATACCTATACTGCTGAGTATATGATAATCGTCCGAAAAGGGCGTTCCGCCACAAAGCAGTTTTATATGGGACTTGATCCTACTACTCGCGGCAGCAAATTTTCAATTACGTTTCAGAAACAACTGAAAATCTTTCTCTCTTTTCCCGGCAAATTACGTCATCGAGGGACCCATCTACGTCATCGGAGGGGAGGATACGGTCATTGGCTGATTGGAGCATTCATGGGCTAAATAGTTACCGCGTCGACCACGTGCCAGCGCCGCGCTCTGTAGTGTGCTAGAATTACGCAATGGCGACAGTAGCGCCCTCGTGATGACGATGAAAGTGAGCTTGCATGTAACGAAATAAACAGAAAGTGGTGAAGGTCATGGCGCAGGCTGGCGTAGATTCTTGTCTCTTTGTCTGAAGTAGTGTTCAAAGCGTGCGACATTTACCGGCACATGACCGATTCGAAGACATTTTGGGGCAATCGATTTGTGAGGCAACAAACTCCGACAACGTGGTCATTTGATGATTACTTGAAAAAACGTTGCTGGGCCCTTTGAAAAAGTCAGTGGGCAGCTCGAATACCGAATATTTGCTTGGTCTAAAAAGGGAAATTTGGTTTTAGCAAAGATATTAAGATTCTCTTAAAAAAAACCTTCTTTAGACCACGCAAATTCTCAGAGGACGCGTGCATGCTGACGTGTTCGAGATCATACGATTTGATGTGACGTCCATGCGTTCGAGGACCTCCACAAGCCCTTTTCGCTCCTCCTCACTTCTTTTTCTCTTTCGTTTTTCTTAGCAATAACAAGAAGTTAGTACAGCGAAGGACAATGCTGGACATATTCGAGCCGTTCATCCAGCTGGCGACTGGACAGTGCATGCGCAAGAGGCCGAATTGTTTATGGGGCAAGGGACGGCACTTGTTGCCCACCGAACGCTGCCATGTCCGTGTATTCGACGTGTTCAAAGAATGGCCACGGAGGCCGTGCTCGCTCTCTGACACACGTGTTTGCATGGCGCGCATTTCACGCAGCGATGCGCGATTGGTCCCTGACAAGCGCGTGTGCGCGCGGGCCCACACTTTCATTTTTCTGTACCCCCTCTCCCTCAACGAAGGTTCATTCTTTTCTGGCACGGCGCATTCGGTAGGGGCCTATGTGGCTGCTCGAAGACTGAGCACGTCCGGCTGCTGCCTTGCACGAGGCTTCGTTTTCTTTTAATTTTTTTTACCTCCTTCGCCGAAATGTACAATAGAGAGGTGTTTTTTTGGGACGCCGTTATACATTTACAAATGTGAGCGAGAGCGTCACGATGCACTGAATTGTGGCGCATGAAATCGATGATCTGTTATGCCGCAATGCCGTGAGCGCAAGGCTGCCCTCTCTTTGTCTTTGCGACATGTATACGGTGAAGAGCGCGTCAGGTGCGCCGAATGAGCCCGCGCGAAACTTTGTCCCCCCCCCCCCCCCCCTTCTTCGTCCTTTTGACAAAGGAGGGGCAAACACGGTGTGTGGCACTTGCCTCTGCAGCCGCCTATGTGACGCCTCTTTTGTTCTCGTGAATATTCTGCAAGCCCTGTACCGCTGTTTACGACCGCCGTGATGACCTTCACAGTCCGCGGCAAAAGAGAGACTCAGTTGGACGTGCCGAAGGTTAAAGAATATACGAACGAACAAAGAAATTAAAAACAGTTTAGAAGTATCTATATTCTTGTTCATCAGTTCAAAAATTAAACCGTGTTTACAAATGGTGAGCCCATGCTCTATGACCTGCACTGTGAGGTGACAAGGCGACAGCTGTTTCAAGCGAAAGCAAATATGTATTGGGTGACTACTTCGGGCCTTCGGCAGCTTTTATTTTTTTGTCTATCACCTGATCCTTCCAGTAATAGGCAAACACAGTCAGCATAGTTACTTCAGATTTGAGGGCAGACGTGTAATAGCGGGAACAAATGCAATGTACAGCTCTTGATGTGTACTATTAATAAATGTTTTCAGTCGCTGAAGAAACGTCTGATTGATTGATTTGATTGATATGTGGGGTTTAACGTCCCAAAACCACCATATGATTATGAGAGACGCCGTAGTGGAGGGCTCCGGAAATTTCGACCACCTGGGGTTCTTTAACGTGCACCCGAATTTGAGCACACGGGCCTACGACGTTTCCGCCTCCATCGGAAATGCAGCCGCCGCAGCCGGGATTCGAACCCGCGACCTGTGGGCTGAAGGAACGCCTCTACAGCTTATAGTGTCCCCACGACAGTTGTCGAGTCAATTTTCTTGCTCAGCATGAGAAATCCGATAGTCTTAATTATGCGAACAAACCACTGTTTGCGAGCTGAACATGGAATCATTTAAGCTGAAGCTAAAGCTCAACGCATGCTATTTCCGGAAGCCGGGCACGGAAGGGTCTGGGCATTTCACTGGCGGCGCTGGCGATGCGCCGTGTCAGCATGCCGTACGTGGGTAACTTGATTGCGCAAGGATGCTATAACACCCATCCACTGTCGAGGTCGCCAGAAAGTGTCGGCATCTGTAAGCCACGTATGCCAATCGGAAACGCAGTTAGGCCGCCTTAGAAGCGTTCTTTCCCCAGAGCGGATAAATGTGCTCTTGTTCTCGCAACAACGGCTTCAAAGGCTGTGTCCTTCCAAGCCGTGTCTATAGCCTTCATCTCGCGTTTTTAGCCATCGGGAATTACTAGCTTCTGTTTCAGGGGGGCAACACACGGAAATAACGTCTACGAGACTGTGCACGTGCCAGGCACAAAGAGTGTATGTTATATTTCTCGAATCATGTCGCAGAGCCCTCACAAGACAACATGGGGACATCCGTACAAGAGTTGATGTATGTGGCGCTCGCATGCTACCAAATTGACCCGATATTTGGGGAAATTATGTCGTTCCTAATAAAGAACCACCGGTATCGTAAGAATCTGCCGTAGTATCTCAGTACATATGGTGCCCCGTTGCTTAAGCTCGGGGGCGTGGTTTCGATTGACGGCCACGGGTGCCGCATTTTGATGGGGGCGAAATGCGAAGAACACTCGTGTTTTTGGATCTAAGTGCACATAAAAGAACCCCAGAGGGTCAAAATAATTGGTGTCTATGACAGGAAAGAAAGCCATAGTTAGTGATTCAATGGAGCCCTTTCTTCTCCTCCTCACCCTGATTTTTCTTTCCCAGCCGTTGCTATACTATACTTGGATATGCTATTCTTTACTCTTTCCCTCCTTCTCACACCACACCTGCTCACCCTCATTTCCCTTTTTGACCACTTGTGTACTATACTAAACAGCGATATGCTATGCTCTACCCTCTGCCCTCATTATTTACATCCCACTCACCTTCACATACCTTATCCACAGCCTGACTTCATCACAGCCCGCGCTCCTGAAGTGATGCGTTCTTAAAAATGCTGTTTCCCGCGTGGCCCAAAGCGAGTGAACAAAGCGAGCGCACAAAGAGCCCTTTGGCGGCCGAAATTTTTGCTACCTCATATGCTAAAAGCTTCAGGTAACTGCATGCAGGCTCTTAACATTCATATGCTATGCGACAAAAAGTTTCGCATTGGGCGCCATGGCCACGTAAAAACGCTGGCTAATATTTCCAGGATAACCCATATATAAATATCCTCATAAAAGTGGTAAAAAGGAGAGTAAGCAGTAAACGAGAGTGAGCAGCACGCGAGAGTAAGCAGAAACGAGTAAAGCATAAAATAGCCAGTACACTATGGTCATGCAGGGGGTAAGAAAGACAGGTGGTGATAAGGAAGAGGGGAGATAATAAGGCATGAATAACCAGTACCCAATAGTATAACAATAAATTGCGAATGGAAGTTAGGGTAAGGAGGAGGGAAGAGAAGAGGCAATAGGGTAAAACATAGCCTTGTAAAGTGTAGCAATGGGCTGGGAAAGGGAAATGAGGGTAGGGAGGAGCGATGTGAGAATGAAGGCTGGGGAAATAGAGGACGAGTGGAGCGCTACCAGCTTAGTACCCAAAATTATTATTATTATTATTATTATTATTATTATTATTATTATTATTATTATTATTATTATTATTATTATTATGTTGTTGTTGTTGTTTTTGTTGTTGTTGTTGTTGTTGTTGTTGTTGTTGTTGTTGTTGTTCCTTGAAGCGCAATATTCTTGCAGTCGCTGTGTTGAGTCGTTACCAAATGCTGTATAACATCGCTGGGGAACCGACTAGCTCCGCAGGTTAACGAAATCTGTACGCTTGCCGCATTTGTCCAGCTCTTTCGGGCATATTTAAAGTGAAGTCACAATTGAACGGGTCAGCAAATGGTCGGTTTCCTGACCTAGGTGCAAACTCTGTGACAATACTTTCATATTTGAAAGCAGCCCGCAGGCTATTGCCTCCGTATGGGTCGAAGGAGGACAGTGCTAAGAGACCAGTGTGTGCGTATACGTGTACGTTTTTGCGCGCTAGCGGGTTTTCTTCTTCATTACGCTCGTGCGATTTTCTCCCTCTCTCGACGAGCACAATGCGCGACAGCGGTGTTTGCTTCTGCACTCTCTACTGCCACCCATATATGCCCAAACTTTGAAAAATTAATAAAACAAACTTATTTCCACAAAATAATTGCTTCCGCGACTACAGGAAATAGATTAAGGCTCTTATTTTAAAAAAAGCCTTATTTTAAAAAAGCCTCTTTCAAGCAATGGTTTTGGAGCCGTCCTATAAGCAGGACACCAATGTTTGACACACCACGAACAAAAAACATTAGCGCCTATCACTGTCATATGAAAGTTACTGCACACCCGATAACTGCAGAACCATTAACAAAAATATCAGCAGCACCGAGAACAATTTGACTGCATATTACATATATTTTTTTTCGCGATATGGCGCCCAGCTGCACGCACCCCAAATATTTCATGACTGCAAGCATGTGACTATTTATAGCCCAGCGATCACCTAGATTTCCATGTGACGAGGACAGGTCATCATAAACACACCTTAGGTGGCGCTACCTTTTTCACAGAAAAAAACATTCGAGTTACACTGAAAGGTCTCAGCGTCCTATATGTAGGACACTGGGCATATATGGGTTAAAGAGATGTATGTGCTGCTTGCTACCGGATTAAACAGTTAATTGCTGGCCCTCAGTCACACTGCAACGCTAGAGCCCCGCTCGTCATATATAACTTTTTGGCGAACGTCAGGTATTTCGAAGATTTCGCTAGCAGAACTGTACGCCTCGTTCTCGACAACGTGTTGACGCATTCGTCCATCTGAGGGAACCTTGGCTTCCAAATGCGTGGTGAAGAGGACTGGGGAGGGGGGATAAGGCCAAACTGTGGAAACAAGGTGTTGCGAGTGCAGGATAGCTTCCTTTCCGCCTCTCTTGTACCCTCCCTCACCTGTCCTCCTTCACTAGTTTCAATCCCTCACTCCGTTCTCTGGGCAGCGCTGTCCGTTGGTGTCGACGGAGGCAAGCGAAGGGTAGCGCGTGCCGGCCGCCGGCGCCTTCCACGGATCGCGCGCGCGCGCCAGAGACGGGCGAAAAAAGCAGGAGCATGGTGCGTTCCCAGGGGAGGGGCGGCGGTGTAGGAGGAGGGCAGCGGCCTTGGGAGCTACAAAACAGAGCGTCGCCAACGGCACGAAAAGGAGAACCAGGAAAAGGCAGATCCATCACCCCGGCGGTAATCTCTCGGTCATGAATGGGGTGAGACCGCCAGTCGGTCGAAGCGGACAGCGCTTTATTTTCTCCTATTTGCTTTTCTTTCTCTTTCCTCCCGTTTTGCTTGTGGGCAGAATGATCAAAGTAAAGAGAAGGAAATCGCGTGTATAGGGACAGTATATAAATATGTGCTCGCACGACCAGATTCTGTGGCTGCTTTCTCTTGCCTGCTGCAGCCCGCATATTGTGTGTAAAGCGTATGCGGAACTGTTCGCGGCGTTTATTCCAGCTTTCTATAATCGCTGTTTCTTTCTTTTTCTTTTTTCTTTTTTTTAATCTGCTTTGGTGCCGGCAACGGTGGTTTATGCTACGTGGTGTTTTTTAATGCTCGCTACAGTGGCGCTCGAAAAAGCGTCCAGGCAGATGAAGTGCGTGAAAATGCCTTGTTAAAAAGAAAAATAAAAAGCAGAGAGAGAAAAAAAGACAGCCGACGTGATGAATTCAAAAGCCGTTTTTTATATTTCTCCTCACGAGTGGGTGGCTTGGGGTCGCACGTGATTTCGGTGCGCATATTGAGTGAAAGAACGAGTCCCTAAAACCGCGAGACAATACAGTAAATCATTTTAGTTCGCAGCGAATGAATGTAATCAGAACCGGATTAACAGTGAGGATGACCCGGTTCAAGGAAATGAGAGGGTCCCTTCACCCCACCCCATTTCTTTCCCACTTTGTCATCTGGACATGCTTGAGACTTGATGCGTTTTATATTTAGCTGCAATGAACACAACCCGCATTTATTTTAAGCCTCTCCGTAGTGTTCATATCACCTGGGCGTATTCTTGCAGTGCTGTGTGCATACTGTAGTGTCCACACAACAGTGTGCGCACACGTGCGCATGAAACCGAAGAGTGCGTCATAAGAGCCGTGCTGCCTCGTGGATCTAAAAAAAAAAAAAAAAAAAAAAATCTTTATTTCAGTTTGCACATACAAACATACAAACTAGGGATGGCGAGAAAAAAGCAGCGAATTTTACGCCGCTTGACGAGCCTGGCCATCCCCACATGTCAGCAGTAGGGCACTAAGCAGAAACAACCACTGTTCCAGGTCTTGTAAGTAAAACAACCAGGTCTTGTAGGTAGCGAAAAAAAAAAGTGACAAAAAAAAGACCTATGTATCATAATTGACAACAGTAATTTCACTATAAAGCAATAACATAGAATTGGTACAACATATGAAAACATGAGTACATTTGATATTACGATGATACATATTGCCGAATAATGCTCTTGCGAATGGCAGAAAGAGACATAGTATTCAGGCAGTCATAAAATGATGTGTTCAAGAAATTTGGCACAATATAACTCAACATAGAAAAACCATAATTTGTTCTACACTTTGGTAACACATAACTACTTTGGGCTCTAGTATCATATGATGAGTGGCGAAACGTAAGTGGAGCAATTTTAGATAAAAAGGGGTCATTTTTCCTTATTATTCTTTTATAAAAACATGCAAATCTGTAGTCGAATAATTTGTTGACTGGTACAATATTATATTGTAGGAAGATATGTTTAGTGGGCGAATCGTAGGAGCCATTCACAATTGCGCGGAGCATTTTCTTTTGTAGGGCTTGTAGTTTTATTATATTTGACACCGTTGTATTGCCCCATACTAGTAGGCAATAGCTTATATGGGAATAGAAAAATGCATAGTACAAAGTAAGTTTTGTTTTGGTTGGAAAAATATATCTGTTACGAGAAGTGATTCCAATTATTCTAGAGAGTGTTGAGGAAAGATTATTAACATGTGCATCCCATGACATTGTATTACTGAATGTTATTCCTAATGATTTAAAGGTGTCCACGCACTCGATCACAGTATCACCTAGGTATAAGCAGGGGGGTAGAAACACTTGTTTTCTTTTAGGTAGGAAAAGTACTGCTTTCGTTTTCTGTTTGTTTATTTTCAAAGAGTTAACTGAAGACCACATAGCAAGTGATGAGAGCGCATCGTTTGCAATTTTTTCTAAGTGTCCTATGTCATTAGAGGAAAAAAATAGGCTGGTGTCATCTGCATATATAATGTATTTCGCATGAGTGCTGATATTAGGAATATCATTTATATATACATTAAATAGCAGCGGCCCCAAAATGCTACCCTGAGGGACGCCATTTGAAATACTTAGAGTCTGTGAAGCGCAATTGTTAATGACTACGTATTGAGACCGTGAGCCCAGGTATGACTTCAATAGGTTAAGGGCGTGTCCACGTACACCGTAGTGCTCTAATTTTGCAAAAAGAATATCATGATTTAAGCAGTCGAAGGCTTTGCTGAAATCAACAAAAATACCAAGAGTTAAGAGCTGTGTCTCAAAATTTTTTAATATATATTCTTTTTGAACAAGTAGCGCATGTTCCGTAGATCTGTTTTGCGTAAAGCCATATTGACAGTCAGTTATTACGGAATGTTTAAGAAGAAAGCCGTTGAGTCGAACGCGGATTAGTTGTTCTAACCCCTTAGAGAAATACGGAAGAATAGACACTGGCCTGTAGTTTCCCAAAACGTTGGCGTCTCCTTTCTTATAAATCACGGTCACCCTGGCTAGTTGCATATCAGCAGGAAAATGAGCTGTTGTAAGCGCGGTGTTATAAATGTGTGTTAGACAAGGCGTAATTATATCAAGAACATACTTCACTGGCCGACTTTGAATATTGTGCGTATCAAGACTAGAGGTATCTTTTAACTTTCTGCATATAGAAAAAACTTCCGTTTCATCTGTTGGTGCAAAAAATAAGGATGGTCCTAGTTTGTCGCCTAGAAAACTAGAGATTCCAGCATTGAAATCACTGTGACCTACCTCAGAGAAAAATTTATTAAAAGTGTTAGCGAGATGCGAGCCGGACGTTTCGTTGCCTTCAATTACTAAACTTGTTATATTTCTGCCGATCGTGTTTCTATTTAAAAGCAATCTATGAGCGCGGCAGCGGTGTGATGTGATCTCGAACGAGCTGCGCGCATCCGGTCGGCTCGGAGAAGCATCATGTTCACCTTCGACGCCCGTGACTGCGTGTGCTATGCCGGGCATTGCGTAAAAGAAGTTCAGAAGCGATGGCTGACCCCCCCCCCCCCCAACCACAATGCTCAAGCAATTGCGGTGAGGGTCTGTTGGCGGCCAGATAGGGGACATATGTTGTAGATGTTTCTTGTGCATAATCTTTACCAAGTGACGTTCTCTGAAGTTTCCTTATGTAACCACCAAGCAGGAATCAAGCCAGAACGACAATACCAGAAGCGAAAAGTGAAACCATTACTCCTCCAGAGTCCTTGCATAATCACGAAGTTCAGTACCATACAAATATATCATTGCGCCTTGATTACACTATTATGAAAGCATATGGCTATGCGCCAGCTTCATACCGGTTATTTTCATTCAATGCATTAAACAATATTTCAATCAGGAACCATATTGAAGTCCTCGCCAGGCTACTCTATGTGTCCGTCCGCTGGATCAGTTCCTTCCTTCTACACGATGCACAGTCTTGGGCGAGTAAAAGGCTTTTACCAGAGACTACAGAACTGTGAACTGGCTTCAAGATTATGCGTCTTATGCAATGTGCAACCTCTTAGAAGCACGCATATCCATTATTGAAACAGATAATCAGTTTCTCTCGGGGGAATCGAGCAGGAGGGTTATACTTTGTTGAACAAAACAACGAAGTAGACCATTTTTTCTGGCCAATGGGGGGACCCCTTGAAACTGGAGAGTCCGGTTCATTGGAATCCTTTGAACCCTGGATAATCCGCCCCTGAATGTAATGTAGTATTATACAATGTTACTACAATCGTTCTTTCTTTTTTAACATGACAAGACCCTTCATTTATTCTCGTTACTATCGTTGATAGTACGCCTCAGTGTGAGATCATTTGTAAAATGGCATACCGTAGACGTTTTGTTAACAGGTGGACGTGAGCGGTCGATTATTTCCTACAATATCATATTTCCTTTTCTTCATTTAATTTAAATTTCTCCAAAAAAGGAATGTATTTGTCGAAGTGTACTAAAAAAAACTAAACATTAATTTTTGGTGGGTTAGCGATAGAAGGTTTAATCTGCGCGAAAATGCTTTTGGTAAGCGGTCAAACAGACAGTCATCTTAGCCGCTGCGCCTATTAAATCCACGGACTACAACTGATTGATTGATTGATTGATTTGTGGGATTTAACGTCCCAAAACTACCATATGATTATGAGAGATGCCGTAGTGGAGGGCTCCGGAAATTTCGACCACCTGGGGTTCTTTACCGTGCACCCGAATCTGAGCACACGGGCCTACAACATTTCCGCCTCCATCGGAAATGCAGCCGCCGCAGCCCCACGGACTAAAACTTTGACCTAGGTTGTAGGGAGGAACCAAGCTGACGCCTGATGCTTTGGAGTACACTCTATATGCTTTCCATAATGAACAATACGCTAACTTTTTGTTGCTGTGCCTTCGTGGCATCAAGTGCGGCTGCTCGTACTTCTATGCTTCTTTCTTTTTTTTGCGTTACAAGATATGCAGTGCCCCAACTTAGCTGAATTACAAAAAAGAAAAAGTGAGGAAAAAAACGGGGGGGGGGGGGGGGCAGGGGGGCACATTTGCTATTGCATTTCGCCAGAGGTCGCTGGTGTCCGGTATGTCTGCACGAAGACGCGACGTTATGGAGAAATTACAAATGAGAGACTGAGAGACAATTTTCAGATTTTCTACGTAGTACAGGTTGGACACACATTATACCACCATTGATTCGAAGGCCAACGTGAGATACAACTTTCTTAATGGGCGTAAGGTGAATCGCACCTAGTTCTGAAATCCACCTGTGCGAGTGTTATATTTGCATTTGTTTTGCATACCCTACATAACAATAGTTACAAGCCAATAAAGAAAATCAGAACTGTACACGTTGCCTATTTGCGAGGTAATAAAATTGCTAGTGTCCTTCCGAATATGTCTGACTGCGCAGGAACGTAAAGTGGCACCTCGCACGAAAGCAGGCTGCATAATAATCTGAAAAAAAGAAAAGAAAATGTAAATAATGCCAAGAGTTCGTGTAGATCTATTAAAGTTTTTTTTTTCGCTAACATATCATATGTAGGTTAAATATTTTGCTGCCCTTGAGCACACCTGAGCCCCTCTATTGTAAAAGTTTTACTGTGAACCGCGGAACATCTCAAGGACAGCTTTTCTGTTTTCTTCCATGCACTATGATCGGAACTTTCATGCTCCATTGTTCATACTTTCGAGTGCCGCAGCCCTACCAGTAGCACGCATTACGTAATACAGCCGTACCAGTGAATTTGAACTGCTCTTAGCCGACGGGAAAAGTAATAGCGGCAGTCTCGGGGTTGATTTCGGCCACATGAGATTCCTCAACTCACACCGAAAGCGCAATACGCGAAAGTTTTATTTTTTTTTATTGCTGAAAATAAATCTCTTTCGCAGTCTTCGAAATTCAGGCTCTGTGCCAGGAATCAAAGTCGTGACGTCGAGCCAATAGCATCATAATTGCATAGCCGCACAGCCGTAAATGTCTGGCAAACACGCAACTGTTTGTTACGTCTTTTTGAAACTTTCGATCACGTTCCGCTTGCCCAATGCCTTCTTTATTTCATCGAATATCAGTGCAAATGCGCGCTCTCCAACGGGAGCCGTTGGTCTTCCTTAGTCCAGAGGGTGGTCGTGATGCGGCGCTGCTTGTGGTGCAGGGCTTCAGGTAGATCTGCTTCATCACACGTGCTTCCGAGCGCTTTCCCAAGGAGACGCGATAGACGTGTGTCCTTCTCCAATATAACACGTCCGTCAGATTTGTTCCTTCATACTCATTCTTCGTGGCTGGAAGCAGGGGGGTCGCCGTGATGGGTCCCCATTGGTTGCTCGCATAGTGCCATGAACGGCGACACGCTATCTCAAAATCACTTGCAGAGCGAGCGTCACCGCCAATAATGTAATCGAGGAGAATTCGAGACGCTGCCCCACGGATCTGTAGACAACTGAACGAAAATTATATTATTCCCGTCGTGAGGACCTGAATGAGGGGCTCTCTTCCCCATGAACGCAAAGCCCATGCGAAGGCTACGTGATGGGAGAGAGCAGGAAAGAGCTAAAAGACAGGGTGGTGAACAACTTTATCAGGTGCATCTGGCTGGCATTGATAAAATAGAGGAGGCTTGCCGCGCTGTGTCGATGTGTTCATATCAATACATGGCTTGCATGAAGAATATGCAGATGACTTTATTAACGAGCGTTTCTCGTCGGGTGCCAATGTATATACATATGGGATGTGGAAGATATGAGTGACCCCCCCCCCCCCTATAAAAAAATTCTGCTGAGGCGACGGTATCATCCTTTGTGCTCCCGATGGAAAGGTCTAGGGGTGAAAAATAACCATACGTGAATAACAATATCGTTCTGTTAAACTCTGTCTGGTGTTCCTTGCAGTCTCTTATTAGTAGCTCCTCCCTATACCATAAGCGTGCATTACCAAGCCAATCTAATATGCGAACTCGAATGAACAATTTGAAGTAAAGGAAGCCTTACTCCACAAGATCGGATTTGTGGATGCAAAGAAGGAAAAAAAAAAGCGAGCGCAATGTACACCTTCAAGAATTGTCAAAATAAATACCAAAGCGCACCATTATCAGCCATGAAGTTTACACGAAATGATACAAGTTTTTCGAAGCCAGGTAATGCTACGTTCCAACTCGCCACGGGACGCGTATTCCGTCGAAGGACTGTAAACTTTCCGGAGGTTCCGAGGAAACCGAGCGCTTTATTACCCCTACTGCTGACTGGCCCCGCCGGAGAGTGCCAGGCGCACAAAAACGACAAAGCATGGAAGAACAAGTCAAAATAATGGCACTTACAAAAGCGCGGACAAAGACAAAAAAGTTACAGCTGGGTGGCTGAATAAACGAGTTCGAGTCCCAATGTCAGGGGAAATTGTTCATGGGGTCACATATATGGCTTGTGATCTGCGCCGACCGTTGAACCGGTCAAAGACCTGCGCCGCACAAGCGGTCCCCATGGCGCGCGTCATCCGGAAGAAGCGGTCTCGATGTACGCCGGCCGACCAAGAACGAAGCGCCAGGCTCGTCGTTTCCCGGAAAGCACTGTCCAGACGTATGCAGAGCTGCGGGTGCGCTTTCATGCGCGCCGCGGCGGCATTATCGTGGTCGCGCTGTTTCGCGGAACGAGCCGGTGCCCGATGGGGCGAAGGGGGGAGGCATCGAGCGCCGCCGGGGTTTCGGTGTTTGTCGCTTTTCCTGGGTGGCGAGTCCGGGAACAGGTGCGATCAATCAGGCTCGCCTCGATGACGGATGAACGGCGTCACAGTCTGCTGACGGCCCGCCTCGCGCTCTGCGCCGTTTCACGGAAGGCTCGTCATCGAGCCAAGCACCCAGCAACAAATGGAAAGTTCGGCCCACCCCCACAGCGCTCATTTCCCGCTCTCGTGTTCAGTCATCATCGTTCACGCAGGGTTCGGCCGCGTTCTGGCGCGTCCTGGGCGCCCGCTGCTCTCTGACGTCAGCGCGAGGTCCATCGCGCGCGAGTACGTATAAAACGCGCGTAGTGGTTCTTTCTTTTTAAAGCTTTCTTAGCCGTGGTTTTCGTTCGACCCGAGCTTAAGCACGGCTTGCTCGTGGTCTTGTCGATGACCAGGCTAGGAGAGGCGGCTTTTCCAGAACGAACTGTGGCCGGACACTTGCAAGAATTCTTGATCAACTTTTTTTTTTCAATCAACGCATCTGAGATTGTGACCACAGGCCGATGGAGACTCTTGCTTGTGCGCTCGTAAAATGAACTCCCCCCATTTACTCGAGCCGGTCGGAAGGACAGAAACTTGATACGAGAATAGCCAGTGACTTCACATCCGCGTCATCGATGCTCGCCTTCGATCGCGGCAACGTCTCGTCGTCGGCAGTTCGACGAGGTCGTCGTGTGCATCATGAAGCTCGTCACTCGCGTCCATCGCTGTGACAGAGCGCGCGCGCCACGTCATCCGCCGCGCAGCCCTGCGCAACGGTCCGTCGCGGCGTTGCGTGGCGATGATGACATCGGCGCAGACAGGTGCGTGACTTGATTCGTGTAGAGAGGATTAGCCATCGCCGGTGCGGGAGGCTGTGGTGGGAGTGCGGCTCTCCCAGCTTTTATGGCCGCCGCGCTGCGCCTGTCCAGCTTTACGACTCCTTCGGCGCGGTTTCCTCTCGCATGCAGTTGAATACCTCCGGACGGGCGAACCATAAAATCGGGGACAGCGTACGATGGATCTCTCGGCCCCTTGCTAAAATGATAGGTGGCAGGCGGCGAAGAACCACGCCAGAAGGAAAAGGAGCGCACGGGGCGGAAGTAAGGGGGACAGAGAAGAAGAAAGGAGGCGGGAAAGGACCTAGTTCCAAAAAAATCGTCTCTGTTGAAGTACTACGCTTGGCTGAGCGGTCCTGATTGAGATGGATCGTTGCTGAACTAGCTTGACAAGAGCCCTCTCCTCTCCTTTTCTGCAGAGATTTTTTTTCTTGTTATGTGGGTGATTTCGCGTTGCCTTCCTTCTTCAACCTCGTTCTTTGTTTATTGGCTCACTCTGCTACGCGATGTTCTGTCCAGAGGCCCATTTGTGTTTCTTCCTTGCGCGCGATAGTAGCTTATGTTTACGCCGAGGCTTCCTTCTAAGCACATGCGCGACGTTTAGTCCGTGTGATTGAACGTCAAGTGTCTTCGCTCAGACGTGCAGTGGTTGGCTTTCCTGACTGGCAAAAGAGCCTTTTCACGGCGCATCTGCTGAGGAATTACAGCGCCGTGTCTACGTTTAGCTCTTCTGCGCCACTATGCTTCATCATTGTCGTCCCGGGATGCGAATCCTGTTGTGGGAGGGCATCGCTTTCGCAGACGAATGCATTGGTGCATCTACCTTGGAGAAGGCGTGATATACGCGATTCCTTGTCCTTTGTACGTCCATCTCGCGCCGGACCATAAAGCGTTTATATCGCACGGCCGGATCAAATGGAAAGAAGTCACCATATCTATCTATCTATCTATCTATCTATCTATCTATCTATCTATCTATCTATCTATCTATCTATCTATCTATCTATCTATCTATCTATCTATCTATCTATCTATCTATCTGTCTGTCTGTCTGTCTGTCTGTCTGTCTGTCTGTCTGTCTGTCTGTCTGTCTGTCTGTCTGTCTGTCTGTCTGTCTGTCTGTCTGTCTGTCTGTCTGTCTGTCTGTCTATCTATCTATCTATCTATCTATCTATCTATCTATCTATCTATCTATCTATCTATCTATCTATCTATCTATCTATCTATCTATCTATCTATCTATCTGTCTGTCGGTCAGCTTCGGTTCTCTGACGCTGTCTTCGGGCATGTAGCTTTGTTTTCCCAAGGTGGCTTGTCCTATGCGTGTGACAGTGGTTCACATCCATATCTTTGCGAATAGTCAGGTCACTCGACGTCCATTTTACCTCCAAAGAAAGATCCAAATTAACGTCGTTCACGACGAGTCTAATGGTGCACTTTATAGCTACGGTTGGTATACATCTTTTCAAAACTCATTTTCGCCACCTGTCCCCCCTGCCCTCTCGCTGTACATCTCGTGTCGGCTGCTCGTGACATGCCGAGGCTCTCACAGAGTGTAACACCACAGCAAATAGAAAGTGATATGGCCGTCGCTTGTCAACAACTGGAGTGCAACGGGAAGGAGTCAGGTAGACGGCCGAAAGTGTCCCTCATCATTTACTGGCCCCGCAATCGTTTTTAGGGTCGACTCCGGTGCTCGTTTAAAGGCGAACATCAAACTTGCGTGGGCTGTCTTGCCAGACTCCGTTTGCGACTTCTTATCTCTTACGCGGACGAGGTTTCTTCTAACATTCATTTCCATGAGCATTGTCCTGAACGCTCACTGTGACGTGCCCGAATAGGACGATTGCTTTATCTTTTACGCGCTGGTCATAAACTTTAGATGACTCGAAAAATCTTGCATGGCGCCGCATCGACGCAGTTGTAGCGGAGTTCACATTCCCGCATGCAGCAGGGGCTTGGCGCTCAGCTCGCGATAGGACCGGCTCGCGTTCGTGAGATTGAAAACAAGACTTCTCGGGCGCCCGGTTGTCCAGGCCTACAGTCCCGCTTAGCCACTGCCTCCTCAATCTCTTAAATACATGTACTGTCGGAGTTCTGATAACGTAAGAAGGCTCCGCAGCTGTACTATCCAATGAGCACGCATACGTATAGCCTAATATATTTCTCTATTATCACCGTCTGGCTATCATATGTCCGCTGCAGCTCGAAGACCTCTCCTTACGATCTCTAACCCGCACTGCGCAGCCCGAACTTATTCCGTTTTCTCTATACGTTTGATTAATATAAATGCGAGGGTGCTCATTCAATTATGTAACTGATTAAAATTGTATCACGAGTGTTTCAAACGATTACTTTGATGATCACGCACAGTGTTGTAGCCCTTTAGGAGGTCCGAATGGCAGTAAAACACCTTGTGCTCGTATAGTGTGTTGCATGAATCATGTGATGGGTATGAAAACCTAAATTGTCTCAAGTGCACAATTCAAGCGCTTATTTATAAAACGTGCTGGTAAACTTGCTCATGCTTTTCAAGTACCATCACTTTTAAGTAGCAGCTCTACATTTGAAAAGCACTCCCGCGTTCTCATTTTAGAATGCGTTTGTGTGTGTGTGTGTGTGTGTGTGTGTGTGTGTGTGTGTGTGTGTGTGTGTGTGTGTGTGTGTGTGTGTGTGTGTGTGTGTGTGTGTGTGTGTGTGTGTGTGTGTGTGTGTGTGTGTGTGCTGATGGCATTGCGGTCGCAAGCCTAATGTTTTCTTTTTGTTCTGTTTCTTACTCATGATACTCAACGTCCTGCATCGCTTTACTATCGCAAAATTGTAAATATAGAAAGAAAAGGTCTGTCGTAGTGCTATTCCAGCTGCTACCAATGCGCCGATGCGTCGCCGTCTGCGGCTGATAATCCACTCTTGTTCTTTGTCATTAAGACCGGAAACAATCATAGCTTCATACAATCTCAATCACCTAGTGTAAAGCTGTGCTGTGGTTTCAATGAGCAACACCACGAGTGTTCGACGGGACGCTCTAAATTTCTCGCTCCAGAACGTCTAGTTAGATAATCATCGCTGGAGCTGCAGAAAACGAAACTCTCGTCGCGTACGTATTTATTGGAATTTCGCAACTCGGCTCATGGTTCGTGCGTCTGGATTACACGATTCAGCTAATAGCCTAATTAGGGCAGCGTGCACGGACTCTTCGAACGTGCTCGCGTAGGAAGCATATTCAAAGTACATCAAAGCTAAATCCCTATCGAGACCTCTTGCTGCACTTTATCGGTGAAGGAAGGAAGAAAGGAAGCAACAAAAGACAGCGATGTTAACCAGAAAGACATCTGGTTGGTTACCCCACACTGGGGGATTAGGGAAAGGGACAAGAAGTATGAGAAAGAGACAAGAGAAGGGAGAAAAAAAAGGAGAGGCTGACATTGTTTTAACTGCAGCGTGTTAAACACGTTGCTTCTAAAATGCTTCTAAAATCGAATTCGCTCTACAAGTCAACGCGTATAATGAAGCGTTATCCAACACAGTAGGGTGCACCAAGTACCAAACAAGGGTGGCCGATATCCCAGTAGATATAAAAAAAAGATGGGAAAGAGGACCTGGGAAGCTCAAGTTATCAAAAGGGGAGACATCACGTGATCAGGTACAACACCGTAATAGATTTCATGAGATGGGAAGCGCGACCAGGGACGACCGAGAGTTAGCCTGAATGACGAAATCAACAATTACGGGGCAGAAAATGGGCAACATCTCGCGCATCGTAGCGTAAACATTGTGAGAGGCTTTTGTCCGGCTCTGAGCATAAAACAGCTAGGCTGATTATGATGGCGGTGCGAATCATCGGGTGCGATGTGACAGGCACTGTTTGCCTCCCAAGCTCAGTCATTTCAGCGCGCGGCTCTGCTTTCCTTTTACTTCTCTCTGTTTTCCATTCGATGTCATCGTTGTTGGATTTTTTTATCTTTGATGCGGTTTGTGTCGGAATGTTATAGAGGAAAACAGAACTGCGGTGAAGAACGCGTGGAGTGTGCGTGAAGGACACAAATTTCGTATTGGCTGAATTAACCAATGAATTATTTAAATTCGATAATATATAATTATAGACCATTAAATATTGTCATTAGGGTGACTTCTCACTATAGCGGTGATTGCTTGAAAAAGTAATTTTAAGCGCGCATGTTAAACTGTTTAACAAATATAAATGTGGCAACTTCACGCTGGTGCTACCAAACCTGAGGGAAGAGCGCAGCCTGCCTAAAAAGGACAATTGCGTAGTAACATGAGCTCTGAACAATTGTTTAGGTTATCCGGTTCATTCTAGATTACGCCGTCTTGAAGCACAACCCCGTGTACGCTCTTTCAGTAGGGTGCGTTGCCTCATATCGCTGGCCCGGGTTTCTTGAGCCTATAGCCGAAAACTGAGCTGATCGCCCGGAGATCCGTGCATCGCCTTCCGCTACCACGTCATTGCGCAACTATACGACAAACCACAGCAACCAGGCCGTGCGCGTCGATCCGAATTCACCCTGCAGCCATTTGCTCTACGCACCGAAAGCGAGACGCAAGCTGTAAAATCAGCCTTCCCCTTCATCTCAGCACAGACAACTGGCAATGTTTTCTCGGTATTATTTCCATCTTGTTTCGTATATATTCTCGACGCTGCTACGCCTCAGACGTCACGAAGAGCCATGAAAGTGTTTTAATTTTTACCTATCAGGTGGCGCCACATCCTTTCAAACTAAAACCGGGCTTTTTTTCACTGATGACGCGGACATATGTATACATTTTCTGTGTAACATCAGTGTGGTAAGAATGTTAGCCTTACGGTGTACTTGCAATTCTTTTGATTCATTACTTTTATTTTTGCGAGGTATTATTGTATTAATGTAGACGACGATGCAAACGTGTCGCTACATTGTTTTTTTTTCGCTATGTCGTGCGCGTGCACTCACTCTGCGCAGCGACAAGATGATGTCATCACGTCGCATCGCTCGTCGCCGTCGCGCGCTTCGATATCGCATGCATGTTATCGCCACTTTAATGTCGCACTGTTCTCTTGGAGGCATATACAGGCCACGTTGATTTAGTGATTGTGGTACTTGACGGCAGACCCGATGGTCCCGGGACCGAACCCCGGCCATGGCTGCCGCATTTGCAATGCTGGCGAAAATGCTCGAGGTCCATGTACTTAGGCTTAGGTGCACGTTAAAGCCAGGTGGCAGAAATTTTCGGAGCCCTCCACTGCGGTGTCCTTCATAATGCCTATCCTGATTTTGGGACGTTAAACCCCATCAGTTATTAATTGTCTCTTCGAGGGAGACCAGTTCGCCGAATAGACTCTGACCGTGTGGTTATATAACCTGATCGGTAGTTTTTTTTTTGCATTACGGCTTTATCGTAATATGCGTCACTGAGGCCGTGATTTGTTCGTGGATACCACGCCTTTATCCACAAAACGTCATGGCCACCTACGTACCGCTGAATGTGAAGTTTGTACTTAGCAAAATAAATAAATAAATAAATAAAACGGAAAGGTACGAATCGAATGATTGGACTTAAATAGAGTGAACATGACGTGCTCTTCAACATGGTTTGGCCAACGTTGGGCAGTGCTTAGTAAGATGGCAAACGCGATGCCTATCCGAACAAGGCCTTTACTTCGCGCGAATCGGATTCGGTCAGACATTATCCACGACAATACCGTAGGCATCGTGGGCATCATCATAACCATAATAAGTCAGAAGAAACTCAAGTAGATATTGCCTTGAAAACTTCCTTTAAAATACACACTGAAACTTCGTACATTTTGTTTGCTGTCCTCTATTGCGTATCGTATTTTCCTGTTTGTGCTCCATTTGTGCAAAGATTGAGCTCTATACATCTTAAACTGACACAAAGGTAAATGCGTGATCTCCCGCTCACAGATCGAGACGTGCATTTTCTGACAAGCCATAATGATATATTCAATTGTTCATCTAACTCGCACCAACCGATAACGCCACGTTGTTCAAAAAACACTGCTTCACGCCTGTTCCTTTCTGTGATTGTTGTTCTCTATCTCATTTTTTTTCTTTTTCCCCATTCCTATGAAACGACGTCGTGCACAACGGACGCAACAAAACGCAAAAACAACTGAGAAGACGGCGTATTCTTCGACAATGGCGTCGGTGCTTTCCGTGCCACATTGACGCATCGTCCCGTTTGTCCTCGCACATACACAACGAAGTGACGTGGAAGGCCCCTTTGTGCGAGCGATGTATATTTTCAGTTAGGCTTGACCAGAGCAAAAAAAAAAAAACTGTTTTCACGTTTAAATAGTCGCGCACTTCTTTTCCTTGGTAGCTGCTGTGTTTGAGGAAGTCTTCACGCATGCATCGGAGAGGAACTTCGAAAGCAGAAGGCCAAATTTGTTGTAAATAAAAGTGAACTGATAAACATATAGCTGATGGCTTGAATGTATCCGCCAAACACAGGAGTTAGTGCCTGCAGTCTTCCACAACGAGTCGCTCTGAGCTTACTGGCATTAATGGGAAGTCAAATTAAGCAAGAATGTCTTCAACAACACTTAACCATGTACTTTGATCACCTTGGGGTCATTAATTGGAGTAGATTTTTTGCGACGTAGACCCATAGTTCAGGCAGGCTGCTCCGTATAGACTCACAGCGATTATAGTCCGCACATGCGTCGTAAACACGCGTATTAAGTAAGGGGTGCGCGTCGCACGCGCCTTTTAAACTCTCTTTCTTGACAATTGATTATTTGTGAATAATGACAGCAATAATAATAATAGTTTTTGGGGTTCAACGTCTCAAAACTTTGACATGATTTTGAGGGACGCCGTAGTGGAGGGCCCCGGAACTTTTCGAGCATCTGATGTTAACTAACGTGCACTGACACTGACGTCTTGCTATGAATCAATGAACCAATTATTAAATAAATTCAACCCAATTATTCGATCCCCATAATCAATCGATTCCTTTCTCTTTAAGACAAATGAGAATGACAAAATTAAAAAAAAATAGCAACAGCAAGAACTGGGTTCTATGGGCCGTAACAACGACTTTATTTTGAGACATGCTGTAATGGAATACTGCGATTAACGTTCACCTAAATCACAACTTCATCCGAGCCCAGCGATGTAGGGAAACTGCTGAGTTTTGCCCACTTTCTTACCCACGCAGTTCGCGACAGTGTTGTCCGCAAGAATGCCTGCCGTACGAAACGTGTGTGCAGTAGTGATCGTCAACTGTGGAAATTAGAAAAATCGCAGCGATGGAATCTTTGCAAGTTTTTTTTGTTTTTTTTCTTTGTGCTATCGCTTTTTTTGTAATTATTGAAATGCAACTCTGTTTTCTGTAAACGGCGTCCCAAGTGAGAAGCGCTGCTTGAATTAAACCAATAAAAGAGTTAGCAACGTGCCACTATTAACTAAAGCGACACAATAACATGCCCTGAAAACGCTGAACGAGCGCTGGTGATGCACAGTAAAGCCAAGAGATCACACTGAGCCAGCACACGTGGTATCTACTATAGGAACTGTGCACAGTTGCACAGTGTGCTAATTAGCATCTAAACATTATTTCAGAAGTAGTATTCTCCGTCAATTGCTCTGATTCGCTTTTGTTCATTGTCCCATCTTATATTCCGTATATTAATAAGGTTAGTCCTTTAAAGAGAAGTATACTCTGGACTCCCACGAAATTTGTAAGAAATGAACAGTTGCAGAATAATGAACAATGCTAGATGCGATTGACACACTGTCCTATTGTTTCGTGAACTAGGATTATTATCTCTTGATGGTTTACGACAGCAAAACACAGCACCTACCGTGCAGAATGTCAGTGAACATAACCACCCATTACGATGGTATAGCAGTCATATTTTTTCCTCGTCCCGCCTAACTAAAACGCGTCACGTGGCACATCTTCAGCTTGCGCCGAGTCGCCGACTAACGGTTTAGAGAGAACGACTACTGCAGTTCACATGAGTGACATTCTGGAGTGTTATACATGTGAAATAGAAAAAAAAACAGAGGTATTTTCGAACGCGCCTAAAATATGCTTGCTCCAGCAAAACTGCCTAAACTGAAACACTCGCGCGCACTCTTGCTTTTGTGTCTGTGAGTGTTTTTTATTCTTTTTACTTAACCCAACTAAAAACATTCTGGGCATGAAGAACATGCTATGATATATTTATATTTTGGTACAGCGTAGTTGTAGCGTGCGTGACGTTGTTTGTTAGGTTATTGCCAAGGAGCTACTATCAGTATCTTTTTTAACTTTGTCTATAGGGTCATACTTATTCACAAATCTGTTTTTGCTAGGTTTTGTTCTGTCTCAGTGGCATTGACTTTTCATAAAATGTTTGATCTATAAACGCAGTTCGTTCTTATAATTACATATTTTGGTTAGACCACGCCTGACCTATGGCGATGGGTGTAATTAGAGTTGCCTACTAACAAGTATTCTACTTAGAAAAGCGGGCAAGAGGGAACGAAAGGAAGGAAATGACTGCACGAGAACCGCAAACTCGTACAGATCAATCAGATTTGGGTGCACGTTAAAGAACCCCAGGTGGTCGAAATTTCCGGAGCCCTCCACTCTACGGCGTCTTTTATAATCATACGACGGTTTTGGGACGTTATATTCCACATATCAATCAATCAATCAATCGATCAATCAATGAAATCGTACAGAGCTCTATGCACAACGCTTCAGGACCGTTACTTCAAGGAAACAGCCGGAGCACTCCTTGAGCGTTCCTGAAAGGCGACCAGATCGGGGAGACCCGTGACTTCAATGACGCCGACAAGGATGCCGACGGAGACTGGCCGCTTAGTAAACATACGGCTGGCTCGCTGGCTGGCCAACGAAAAGACATATTTTTGGCATCTCGCATTTCGTGCAGTTATATTTAGCTCGCGGACGCATCGGCATTCGTCGGTGAAACTCTGTAGTTGATCGCGCATTTCCATATCGCTCATTCATGTTCGAACGGATCACTCGAAAGATCACAGGAGTGGAAGATCCCTGGGAACCGTGACTCTGCCTGTGTTACACAGCCGGCGATAGTACAAGGGCTGTTCGCGGCGGAGACGCGATGACACGCAAGCTGGCGTGCGCCAGGGGAGGGAGTGATACG
Source organism: Rhipicephalus annulatus (assembly GCA_013436015.1). Classification (NCBI taxonomy): domain Eukaryota; kingdom Metazoa; phylum Arthropoda; class Arachnida; order Ixodida; family Ixodidae; genus Rhipicephalus; species Rhipicephalus annulatus. Next base: position 432,005 of record WOVY01004168.1, read on the forward strand.
CCATTGTCAATCCACTCTGGGCACTTTTGGTGCGGCGACTGCGCAGACATTGTGGCTTCCGGTACGGCTGCGTGCGCCTAATTCCACGCAGTAGCAACCGCGAACACTTCGGTGTTGCGCAACCTGACGAAACCAAGGGGAGAAATACCCGCTCCTCTTCCCCCCCCCCCCCCACCTTGTTGGCAAACAATGTATTCAATTAAATTTGCCCCCTCGACCACCTTTCGGGGCACCGTTGGCAAAAAAAAGATACATAAATAGTAGTATTTAATGGGATTTTACGTGCAAAAACCACAATGTGATCACGAGGCACGCCGTTGTGCTTGGCTTGCGCAATTTAGACCAGCTGATGCTATTTAACGTGCAGTAACACCGCACAGTATGGGAGCCTGCAACGTTCCGCCTCCATCGAAATGTGACTGCCGCGGCTGGCTCGAACCCGCGACTTCCGGGTCTAGCAGCCGAGCGCCAGAACCGCTGCACCACCACGGGGGACAGGAAAGGAAAAAAAAAAGAAAGGCGGGAGGCACGTATTCTTCCGTATAATAATCTCAACGGGTCAAGTAGAAGGCAAAAATATGTCGAGGTCCCGTCTGTTTTGAGGTTCTTTAGGGAACCGCTTCCACCGTAAGCACCTGAGTGGTTGAGTGGGAGAAGGACAGAAGGCTGGGGACTCCGTGCATCTTGATATGCACGCTCTGCCCTTTTTCTTTTTGTTTTTCAAAACGACCCAGCGCACAATATTCATGCGACGTTTTTCGCGCACTGTTGTAGCGTCTTGTTTTAAATCCACCTCTCTCCGTATCGTGGCGCCAAACGCGGCTCCTTACGCAGTCGGGGTTCAGGCGACATTAAGTTTCAAGGGACCGCGTACGCCGAGCTGCAGGTAGCGTCCATCCGCTGGCCGTCGCCAACGCCCACGCTTGAAAGCGTCTACACCTGAGCGCATCTTTTGTTCGGATCGCGACGACTTCCAGTTCAACCTTTCATTATAGTGACAAAAAAAAAAATACCGGGCAGTGATGGAACGAGTCTGCATTCATTTGCAGTGTTCATTCGCAGTTGCTTTTGCTCGCCCACTTTGGCGGGGCTCGTTGGATCCCCTGGATCGCGTGCCCCGTCACTCCGAATCTTAAGGACATTGGCGACAAGACAAAGTGTATCCGCGTACCCGTATACACGCCAAGAAATAATCGTCACAATGTTCTCTTAAATTGCGTCAAAAAAGGTCAGCTTAACTTAAACCAATGTATTAACAAAGTCGAAACGAAACAAAGGTGGTAGGAAGAAACCGGACAAGCATATGCATACGACGTAAATGCGCTTCATCTGTTGTTGTATATTATGGCGCATTGTTACGCATTCAGGTTATCAGGTGCAAGACTGCGTACTGCGTTGATGTTTTAACTCGTGTGTGTGTGCAACTTCCCGCTAGAAAAAGATCTTTTTTGTACCTCTATTAGGAATATTATTCGCGACGGTTAAAAAAATACCGCTTTTGTGATAAAATAAGAAGCGGCGCCAGTGACTCTCTCCTGAAAATTCCATTCACGCACTTGACGGGATAATAAGAAAAACGAAAGAAAATGGGAAGGGCAAATCACAACTCATACCACACAAAGAGTGGGAGCAGTGTACAACGGAGCACCGTATTATTGAGACGCGTCAGCTTATAATCGATGCGTACCTGTTCTATACAAGGTGCCTGCTGTTGCGCACGTAGACCGCTTTATTTTCGGCAGCCACTGGGTCAAGGCGGCCATCTTGGACAGTATGATACGAACGTTTTCTCGCCGTTCTTAGTGGTGACATTTATGTAATGGATGTTTTCGAACGCCGTGCCTGGCTGCATGACTGTCTTGTCGCCACCGGCTCTACAAATAACGTTATCAACACCTTCAATGAACACGGCGTACTGTGCTTGTATCAGTTGTTCACGGGTTCGGTCTGAAAGAATTTGTGATTGTACATAAAATCTCCTTCCTGAGTGGGTGTTATTTTGCTGTTTTTAAATGATGTGCTGGTAGTATTTTTTAATCTCTTTTTCTCTCTCTCTTTCTCTCTCTCTCTGTATGACCTCTTTCTCATCCATATTTCCCTTTCCCAGTGCTGAGTATAAACCGTATGCAAATATCTAGTTAACCTCCCTACCTTCCTAATCATCTTTCCCTTTCTCTCTTGGCCACAATTGAGCCTTGTGCCGAAAAACTTCATTTGTAACCATCATCATCGTCATCATTGTAGCCATCAGAATCATAGCTGCTGGCCTGGAGGTGTCGGGTTTGATCTCGGCCACGTTTGTCGCATGCCGATGTTGGCGGAATGGCTGAGACCCCTGTACTGTGTGATGTCATGCACGTTAAAGAGTGGTCGAAATTTCCGCAGCCCTCTACTACGTCGTCTCTCGTAACTTGAGATATTATTATTATTATTATTATTATTATTATTATTATTATTATTATTATTATTATTATTATTATTATTATTATTATTATTATTATTACGTGAGCTAAAACACATGCTTTTGTGTGCCCATACCCGACGTCCACTTGATATGAAAAAAAAAACAACCAAAATATCAAGTGCTCAAACTGCTGTGAAAAAATCATTCTGCGCGTTTCACATGTTCAGGCTATCTAGGCATTTTTTTTCTTAAGCTCGACAGTGGTTCACCTTGTTTATGCGAGGATATATGTGTGGGGGCTACTTTACCACTGCGAGCCGTCAAATCTACAGTTTCACAGCTCAGCGAATACGTGGCGGACGAAGCCGGGTTTCATTTGCAGTTGACGATCGAGCGACTCAGCCAGTCATGCACACAGCTACGCCTTATAGTCGCTGCATGTGGATGCGCATGTTAGTTTTCTCACGCCTGTCACACTCGCTTACAGGAAGGATGTCGTTCGGCTGCAAAACGTTTCCTTCATAACTTCTCGTCCGTTTCACCAAACTGCATTGATATCACTCCAGGGCCAGCTGACGAGTCATTGGGCCCAGTTCTGGTTGTGCCGTGCGCTGTGTGGTATATGACAGGTATCAAACGCGCAGTTTCCTGAAAACAAGTCTACTTACTTTCCTTTATTTTTTACCCTCTCTTGCTCTCGGTTGTCCACATTGACACCGCCGCGGTGGTCTAGTGGCTAAGGTACTCGGCTGCTGACCCGCAGGTCGCGGGATCAAATCCCGGCTGCGGTGGCTGCAGTTCCGATGGAGGCGGAAATGCTGTAGGCCCGTGTGCTCAGATTTGGGTGCACGTTAAAGAACCCCAGGTGGTCAAAATTTCCGGAGCTTTCCGCTACGGCTTCTCTCATAACCATATAGTGGTTATGGAACGTTAAGCCCCAGATATCAATCAATGTTGTCCACATTGCCCCGTGAATGCGTGCCTTCGACAGTTATCTTCGTTTACGACGTCATCCTGTAGTAACATGTTGGCTCTTTATGATACGACTCCGTGAACATGTCACTCGTTATTGGGCATGCTCTGCACCTGCGCTCGCGCCTGTGTCTGGATGTCAAAAGAAAGCACTGTACAGCATCGGCAAACAGAAGATTGTGCAAGTACTATCTACTTTGCTTATCTTGCGGTCCATCGACCTGTGTGATTGCAACGTTGTAAAACGTCCTTCCCTTTTTTTTCCTTTTCTTAAGGTGAAAACCGTAATTGTTCCATCAGCAAAAAAAAAATTAAAACCGTGCTGTGTGGTACAAAAAGAAAAAAACACCGCGGCCTTAATAATAATCGGATAAAGGTTAGGGTTCATGCCCGGAAAGATCCCAGACGTTTCTGCGCGGCAATTAGGTGTTCTCCCACCAAGCGACGGGCTTACACCGATTTGGAAACGTAATGTTGCTTGACAGAACCGTAGAATCACACCATGAGCCACACCATGTGAACTGCGTAACAATTTGGTGGTTGAAAACTCCCAACCCATTGCGAAGAGGTGAGCTGTAATTTATCATCACCATCAGCCTCAGCATCAACTGTGTGGCTACTCACGTGACCTCTCAACCTCCAGTGATGATGTATATTATGATAATAATGATGATAATGAAGACAGTACAATCGCTTTCGCCTTCGAGTCGTCTTTGGCGAATTTCACTAAGTTTTCATTCTCCCTCTTTATCCTCTTTCCAATCCACGTTTCTTTACTTCAGTTCAGGGTAGCGAATCGGAAACTCGCACCTGATTGACGTCGCACGCTTTCTCGTGGTCGTATTGAAGTATGGCACGGAACAGGGACAATAAACAGCTTTCATTATACGTCCATGTGCCCTCTTTTGATGCGTCCGTATCGAGAGGCATCTGCGACAAGGCCTGAACTCCTGTCGGTGGTTTTGTTCTGTTAATGCACATAGTATTCAGTTAGCACACCGCTACGGCGGCACATTTCACCGACTGTCGAGAAGGGAGGCCCAACGTTACTTACCCCTTCCTCCCAACTTCCCCCTCTCACCTCACCTTTTCGATAGCGCCCTTTGATCTACACTGCAAAAGAGTGGCTACTTAGGCTGGTTGGTAATGCATTTTTGAAAGAGATACACTTTCTTATTGCGGAGGGAACGTTTTTAGGAAGAAAACAGTGTGGTCTCCCCTATCTGTCTTCTTCCTCAAAACGTTCCCTGTGCACTAAGAAAGTGTATCTCTTTCAAAAATGCCCTCTGATCAGTCGCTGCTGTCGTCACGAAGCCTTAAATGGTGTTCCGCCTGTACGTCACGATCCTCTCGCCGAACGCCCGTGAAAAACACTTGGCAATATGCATCGGGCACTTGCGAGACGGTTTCTGGTGAGTTCTCCCGCTTAATCTGCACAATTAATCAGTCCACGAGGCGACCGTCTTGTTTACAGTCGCCGAATCTCGCTAGCGAGACTTTCGTGTTTCGCGGTGCTTGTGTCACATCTTGGTATGCACGCGTGCATTCCACCGTGTCACGGGTGTGCGGGGATACAAGGGGGGGGGGGGGGGGGGCTTTCTCGGCAGTGAAGAACGCTGTCGTCAGGAAAGCGGAAAACACATGCTTGAGCGCGGAGTGAATACGAAAAATCATTGCGACGCGCTGATGTGCGCAGTTGGCCGAACATGAGACACAGAAGAAAACGATCGGTCGGTCGTCTTGTTTTGTCGAGGGGAATTTTAAGAGCTGCCCGTAACGAGATTGACGCGATATGGCACGCCGCCGCATCGCGCGTCGTCGTCATTTAGTTCGCCCACTACGCGTGCGTCGCAGTGGGAAATTAATCAACGCCTTCACCGAACGTATGATGTCGCAGTTTGAGCGAATGAACGATCTTATTATTCAGTTAGTGCACCGTGGGCCAGTGTTAATATTGGTTAAAGGAAAATAAAAAAAAATTATTGATTCATATGTGGGTTTTAACGTACCGAAACCACCATATGATTATGAGAGACGCCGCAGTGGAAGGCTCCGGAAATTTCAACCACCTGGGGTTTTTTAACGTGCACCTAAATCTGAGCACACGGGCCTGCAACATCTCCGCCTCCATCGGAAATGCAGCCGCCGCAGCCGGGATTCAATTCCGCAATCTGCGGGTCAGCAGCCGAGTACCTTAGTCACTTGACCACCGCGGCGGGACTGTTTTATGGGCCTGTGGTCTTTATACTGCTCCTGAAGATTCGCAGTCAAGGTTTTCTCGATATGGTAACAAAAACATCTCCTATGTCTAACAAAATTTTAAGTTTACAAATATTTCCTATAACAAAAGGGGAATACAGTAACATATGCGCTCAAAATTATTTTGCAATTCATCCCTTCCCATTAACCGAACACCCTTTTTCTTACAGCTATGAATGCAAACAAACCATATATTTATAGCGGAAAGGCTTAAATCTTTTCGCTGCAAAAATACCCTGACTCAAAGATATATTTGCTTTCTAGTATTGCTTTATTTATTTTTAGCTGACCTGTGTGATGAAGCATAAGGCTAGGCGTCTTGCTAGCCTATGATATCTCTACATGGTACATTAAAAAACTCTTTGCGCTCTCTGAAGCTGGTGACACTGCTCGATGGTACAGATCTGTTTTTGTACGACTGTAAAATAAAAAAAGAGAGAAAAACAAAGAAAATGTAGCATTAGCGTACGACGTAAAATCCCCTCCTCCCATTTCTCTCTCATTTTGTGTTCATTTTCTTTCCTACTGTATATTGCTTTTACGTCCAGTGCGCATGACATGACAGAGACGCAATTGTTTGCGGCTTGCTCATGGCGTATAACTCGACACTTCTTCGGCAGAACTTCAACTTGTTGCTAGAGAGTGCGGGCAGCTGAAGAATACAGCGACACTTCTGTTTCCACGAATCAAGTCTCTTTTTTTGCTTGTTTTGTCTTCTTTCAGAAAGACCAAGAGAACAAAGTCAAACAAGGAGCGTCGCTCGCTCGTGCTCCGCCGCCCTATCGCTCATGGTCGACACGTGCGATAAATCCAAGCAGTACTATGAAATAACCAACAAAAAAGGGGGTAAGGGGGAGAGGTACGCTGTATACTTAAAATGCCCGACACTGGTTTCGACGTCATTGTTTCCATAGGTGGCGCTGCTTCGCTTTGTGCTTATTTATTATTTTTTCAATCCTGCCCTCTTCCCGTGAGACGCGTCTCACAATGACCACGGGCGAGAGTGTGCACGTTTCTGTCGCGCGGTGGCGGCAATCCCTCATCGCCGTTTCGAAAGCGCGGCCTTATTCTCGTGCTGTCCCCTTGAGGTGTCTCTCCTTCCACATGATGACCATTCTCGCGTCGCTTAGCTCGGCCGCGCGGACATGCTCTCGCACATGCGCCACATCGTCGGCCGCATGATTTATGCACTGCTGTTGGCCGACCGCGCTCTCCTTAGCGCGGCGCGAAAGTGCGCGCCAGGACGCGGCGAACAATGGAGGGGAGAAGGGGGCAACGCGGTGCCGCCTGTTGACAAGTCGGCCGTTTCTTGGGCGCGCATCACGCGGTGGCTAGCCTCGGCGCCGATGTCAGAGTGTGCCCGGCTATTGTTTGCACTAATCTCCGGGCATTGTGGAGGATAAGTTATTCGCGCCGGGCACGCGCGTCGAACGTTCGATGCGAAGTGCCGCGCGTCTCTGTTGCGACAGCAGCGCCCAGGAGAGGGCGCACCCTCCCTCCGCGGCTCAGAGACGCGCGACGCCGGAAACGCGCTCTCCTTCCCGAGTCCGCGTCGCTGATGGAGTCCAGGCCGTATGCGCTTGTCCCGTATCGTAACGCCAGAAACGAGCGTAGGCTCCTTCTTGGCCTTGCTTTTGCCGGCAGATTAGTTTTGGCATGTGGGCCACTTATATCCTTAATGTTGCAATTAAGCGAGATGCATATTAAAAGCGTAAAGTCCGTGGCAGAGAGGAAAATACCACGACCTCGTCGTGACATCAGAGTGCGGCTTAGCGGGAGAGCGAATTGACTTACTTAAATGACCACTCGCATGATTGATAAGTTATTGCTTTCTTTCTGCAGGAAAACCGATTATTGTGCGGTGTGGGGTTCGCTTATTACCCTGATAAATCGCCTGATCCTGCCTTTTCAAGGTGACCAATCATAGTGTCCACCCTAAGCTTTTGATTCTCGACCTTCAGATTGGTACTGGTTGCACCAACTTGGCACTTTATGAAGGAAAGTACCCCCAGGCTATATAAATGCCATATCAATCAGCGTTCTTCGCTAAGATATTGTCGTTGACCTATTTAGACGAATCAATGCGCTGAAGTTGAATATCGGATAGGTAGCGGGGAGCCTCGCTATACGTAGCCTTGATGATACACCATATAAAGCTGCTCTCTTCGTCAATGCAAGTCCCCTGGACGCTAAACTACGTAGCGATGACCGAAATAGACATCTGCTTTTATGAGCAAACATACGTAATGGTATAGTGCGCTGGAAAGATGTGGTGATGCGTTCGCGCAATAACTTCGCCTATATACGACCGGTATACGTTCATAAACAACCTTCGAAAGAGGTGAAGTGGTTCGATGGGAATATCATGATGTTATGACCCGGCGTTTTCTGTATACGCAAATCATATTTGTAAATTTTGATTCCGTGTGCTCCTCGCACGTTTACCTTCACCATTTCCCATTTCTGAACGTTTATCGAACCAAAAACGCAATGCATGTCCACATGCATACCGTTCCTGACCTGCGTCCATTAAGCAGCGCTGCCGAGTGGCCGTTACACGAATGGACGACCAGCACGCCCGCACGTCAGGTGACGTCACGACAGGAAGTTATCGCTCAGTCTGTTTCTCCGCTCGCTGCAATTAGAGATCCGGTCAGATGTGGCGGCCGACCGGAGGGCGCGCGCCCTTCCTGGAAGCGGCTGGCGTGAATTAGAGGTGATTCTCGCCGCTGCGCACATTATCTTCGCAGTGACGAGTTCCCGTCGGCGAAGGCCGGCATCACGTCACGGTCACGCCGGCGCGTGTGCATCGTGCACTGCCTGTCCCGTGTTAGGGCGGCACCAGGTGGTCTGCTTTGCGACCGTTATGGCGTATAGCGTTGGCCGCACTCGCTCAAGCTTGGCGTTTCACCCTTTTCTTTCTGCTACTCTCGCGGAGGTTAGTCACTGAATACATTCGAGGGGTTCGGACACACATCGTCCGTCATCCTGACTCTGAATGCGTGCGTCTGCTGCCGGAAAGCGGCACATATGCATATAGCTCATGTCTTTGGCTCGTCGTTAGCCTCTCTACATGAGTTAGCTGGTGTTTCGATACCGCGCCGGTACTCGTGGCGCTTTGTAGCAGATGTTGCAATTCGCTCATTGTACTCTGAACGTGTTGATCAGGGCATATATCGAACCACGTGAACGCTTATAATTTCCTACTCTGCAGATATGGCTGAAGGAAGTGCCCGCACATTCTGACCGAGAATCACGACAAATTGTCCTATACGGTCGGTATTCAACAGTGTATATGTTTTAGAGAACAGAGGGGTTGCTGCTAGCCTAACACAGGAAGCCCATATATGTTTGGCCAGGAATAGCCGCGTGGCCTCGCAGTTATAGTATATACGTCTATACATATTCTGTCTTCGTTCAGAAGTTTCACAGAAGATTGCTTTCTGGCTGCGCACCATCTGCGTCCACTGCAATGAAATGCCTGACGTAGAAGCTCAAGTTGTTGACCAAGCGCGGTGTGATGTATCAGGGCCCTGTTTCTCGAGCCATCAGCTGTCTGACGTCAGCGCGCTGCTCGATCAAATAACGCCATTATTATGTGGGACGGGTATGTGCAGCACCGTCATTTATTATTTCACACGTCTTTTCGGACCATTCAACCGCGAAGTCATCCCATACGTCGAATTTGTCGCTTCCCGAGAAAGAACACCAGGAATTCGAAGATGCTAGGTGATGCATGACTCAGGGTCGCGATGATGCACCGTCTTCGGCGAAGGAAGGGTTTTTGGCTAACCTCTCGCTGCTAAGGCGCTCGAGAGCGCGTGACGTCACGAAAGCAGTCGACCTTCGAGCCGCGAACAGCCTCTGATCATTAATCAAAGTCTGCCAAGCCCTATTATTTAAAGCGCGCGCACAATCAATGGTCGAACAAGCGTTCTGTTTACAAGACAAAGAGTCTTCACGAGGTTACACGAGGAGCCGTCCCTGCGCGCCAAAGCCGCATGGCGGGCGACGTGAGCGGTCTGCGCGATCACGTTCCCCCGGTTAGCTCGTGCGGGCAGAAATAACGCGAGAAGGCAAAAGACAGTCGGGGGCGCGCGTCTGCGGCAAGGTTCTTCTCTGGCCAAACAGCCGAAAAGAAAAAGACACTCTTCCACGTTGGCGGCATAATAAATCGAACTTTATCGGCGCTGCCCATCTATCTCCGGTCTTTGAAAGGCCACAAAGCAAGGAGGATTTCAGTGGCTCTAGTCACAATGGCGCAAGGCCAACCGGTTTGCAGCGCCGTGGTCTATCGGTGTGCTCGAGCAGGAATAAGAATCAAGCGCACCGTTTGATTGAAAGCGCGTATCAGGGAGGAGCCAAAGGGTCCGCAAGACGGCCGCACTAAATAATAATGCGCCTGTGGCGACGCGGAAACGGGCGCGTCTGCCTCGCATACTAACGGGGCGCCGCGTGCCGGCCTGTCATGTTTGCCAGCCGTGCACAACCCGCGCGGCGTAGGAGTCATTCCGCGGCTGTCGTCCTTGCCCAACCGCGTTAATTTACGGTCAGATTAAGGAACAGGGTGTCGTGTTGCAAGCTTTGCTGTCTCTGGGACTCCGGCGTTCGAGTCTCACCCGACATCGAGGACGCGCATTCCCGCCATCCGAGTACCGTAAGCGGGGCTTGCGTCACGCCGGTTATTTATTACGAGCCGCACTGAACAGGCGTAACGGAATTAAATGTGAATTCTATCGCCGAACCATTTTCGAGTTTGTTTCTCTTTTTTTTCCTCCCACCTCTATCTCTCTCGCCTTAGAATATGTTCGTCTCCCCGTATCACCGGAGTTCCTCGTGGCACAGAATCGCGCATTCTCGTTGGTATTCCGTCATGGTCGACCTACGACAAGACTTACGAGGCGCATCGCTTGGCACTGCGGGGCCGGCATCTCGTGACCGGCCGCATCCGGGTGTCCTCCGCCATCAGTTTGATCCGGCAGAGCAGACATCTTTCTTCTCTTACCTGTTCGCTCTATTCCGCCTGTTTGTGTGCAACCCTGTCGGGTGCCCCGATGGGAAGACGCTTAGCAGATTTCCTTGCTGCCCTGGCTTGCGCAGGGAATGCTGGACGACGCGGGCGCTTCGGTCGGTACGAAAATAAACCGACTCCTTCATCTCCCGACACGATTTAGACGAGCCACGTCCGCGATAACTCTGCACCAAGTGTGTCCGATAGTGCAGCTTGCACGTGTACAGAGAAATGGGGAGAATGTGTTGCCCGAGTCTATTAGCGGCCTGAATTCATCTGGGGCGTCCTGCAATGTCGCCGTCACGTGCATTGGTTTGGGGGCAACAATATTCACATCGATGGCGACGCCACCACGAATATAAAGCATTTGTAGTGCACTTATTTAGTGTGCCACTGTTTAACTTGAACTATACTGATCGGGACAGATAGGCGCATCATAAAGATGAAAATTTAAAAAAAAATCCAGTTTGCTGGTATTCGCCATCAGCTGTTTCAAGCGAAATTCCTGTAACATCTCTTCGCGAATCCTATCACCGCTAAACGAATCAATGACTTTGGAAGACGTGATTGTTTTACTGCTCGCGTGAACGATAAAACCGGCTTTGGCGCCACAGTGGCTTGAGTGTAGCTTTTGTGTAAAGGCGTCGTTAAGCGTGCCTAACTCGACTGTATTGTAACCACATCGCCTTTGTGGTGAAAATAAGTATCGCGTTTCGTAGTTAATAGAGAGAGAAAAAGAGAAAGAGACACCCATGTTAGCTACTGTTCATGATCGATATGTGCATGAAAATAACTGGAGGCTCCTTATATTTCTCGCTTAACGAGCTTGATTTTGCGCACAAGTACACATTGTACCGAAATACGCAAACGCTGAATAAATAGCTCCTTCACTTTGTTTTGTGCGTGCAGAAGCAACAAGCAATTTTCGTCGACAACTGCGCCCGTTTGCATTGCCCTCCGCGCGATTGTTATTTGGATGTTACATCGGCAGAAAATGGCATGCCTCCCACACCTACATATGCTCCTTAGCGCTCTGTTATAAAAAACGCAAGTTCACATTCGAACGACGCGCCACCAACTTCTCCAACGACGCCCACGTGACCGGCGACTGTACAAGTTGTCGCAATGTGACGGGCGCTTTCGTATATACCGACAACGGCCGAAGAAACAAATTTGTCGAAAGTCGTTCAACCGGTCTCCGCGGGCGATTGGCCGCTGATCGAAATCTTCGCGCCAGAAACGCAGTTGCCGCAATGTCAGCTCTTGCGTTTGCTTTGGTTCTGCTCAAACGGAATCGCAAAAAAAAAAAAAATGTATTGCTTGAACGGGAAAGCACGATTTTCATCCATAGGGAGTTGTTTTCCCTGTGCTGAATACGGGCCGCCGTCATTCTCTAGCGCGCACAGAAACTGAGTTCGTGTGCGTATGATAATGGTGCACGCTATATATATATATATATATATATATATATATATATATATATATATATATATATATATATATATATATAAGGAAAACAAGTGTATACTTAAGAGCTCGTTTTTCAGGTTTTTACACAATATTAATGATATCTAACAGACAATAATACCAAGGAAGGTATTGGGAAAGTTATTAGGCCAATTGTAATATAAATTGTAATATAAATTCTTCTCATTTATATTACAATTGGCCTAATAACTTCCCCTATACCTTCCTTGGTATTATTGTCTGTTAGATCTCATAAATATATAAATATATATATATATATATATATATATATATATATATATATATATATATAATATGCGCATGTACACTGACAGATTAAGAAGCAGTGAGCATTGATACAAAACACTGTCAAAAATGGTGCGTTCTCTTGCCGAAAGCGCAGCCAGCGCTCCCTGGTGTTTCTATTGTGTGAACACACGAATGCATCTCCGCGTGTTATCAGGATTGACGGACCATTTACTTTCAACAGAACTCTCGCGTCAGTATAGCAAGCCGTACAACACTTGGCGGTTCCTTCGACACTTCTGATAGGATAAATGCTTTTTCTTCATGTGTCAGTGAGAAACGGTTGGAGTTGTATTCTTTCTGACAGGGCCGATTCCAGGGTGACCTTTAAAGTCAAATCATTAAAGCGTCTACTAGAAGCTCTTTTCCTGACCTATTTGCACTTTTACAAGTCGAATGCGAGAGATGATTACTCGAGGAACTGTAAAGAGTGCATCGGGAATAGTAATGATAGAGTGTGAAAAGTCTAGCATGCTGAAGCATTGGTGACTCCCAGCCACCTGTAGGGTTGCTGTATGGGGCCCAGTGCAGCGGGTGCCCAGCTAGGATTTTATTTCCATGGAGAAGGGGGCATCCCTATTGCATTGCAGTATGTTTGCAAGTACAAAATGAGGCGGATTTGTGTATAGCAAGGACAAGAAAGCAGTGACGTCAGAAACTACCAAATAGCTTTACATACTTCAAACAAGCGGACTGAAGAGAGGGGGGCAGACAAGATAATGCGAGCCGGACGTGAAAGTAAAATGTAGGGAGGTACTTTTCGTTAGTAATAAAGAAAGAGTCAAAGGAAGAAAATGCCTTGAAGGAGATTTTCAGCGCTGCATTTACATTAAGGACGGTCACAAACACGCTATGGGTAAACACCTCATTGCGTCGATGCGCTAACGAATGTGCAGCACAATATGTGGCAGAACGTTGCTCGCCGTCTTTTGTTCACTCGAGATCTATCTCACCGGAAGTCTTTCGAGAAAGCAAAAAAAAGTGTGGTTGACATTTTGACCGGCCAGCCTTGTGGCTGCAGATGTTGATGTCGCACTTGCGTCGCCTTTGCCGCTCATCCCTCATTTCTTTGTCCTCAAGCTCGGCAATGTGTATCATACACGCGTGCATTCGCGGGACTAACAGCATGTCTTGTGTCTCGGGCGCAGTTGAATTGTATCTTGAGAAAACAAAAATAAAGCGAAAAGAAATAAAATTTGCGCGCATAAACATGTTTCCTATCTGGATATCGGACATGTCATTGGATAGAGGGGACAAAAATCGTCCACTCGCTGTCATCCATTATTTTGTACATTGTAAAAAGTGCGCGAGCATGTTGTTGCTTGACCTGCCCCAGATAGTTGTTCGTTTTTTTTTTTTGTGGAAGTTGTATGCGCCTGTTTCAGACATTTTGAGCTAAGTACGACTACGCTATTTCTCACCCCATCTCTTATCTCCTTCTTTCCTCATTCCTCTGACACGCTGTTGTAACATTGCCAATGAGACGGGGGAGAATTACACCTCTGCACCTGTTTTTCGTGTATGGGTGTTCACACTTTTTCTGAGACTTAAACAATCAGCTGCCCAAATAAGAAGCAAGTGCACCCAGCGTACGTTCACATCGTGCAGCCTGTGGCATTCGAAACGAAAACTAACTACAAAGTTTTTCTGCGCAGTGTAGCGACGACATCGACAACACCGCACCCCCACCCTCTTTATCGAGCCCATCCTCTCTCTCCAAGTGCCACTACTTAGTATAAGTAGACCTCCGCCTGTTTCATTTCAGGAACAAATGTGTCGCAGCACTGGTGGATGCACGACGACACAGTTACGCTGACTCGAAACGCCGGAGCTGATAAGTTCAGACCGCCTTATCATTGACCCAGCAGAACTAAAACTTGAAGTTCAGGCGGCGTGTAGGGTATATGCTACACAAAATGAAGGGTGCCGGGTGAAGTGGAGACGCCGTGGGCGCACGATTCGTTATTCGTAAATAGGTCGGTTGCACTGTAACCTTAAAAGCGAATGCCGTGTGTTCGCATACTCTGAGGTCATGCAGATTAAAACTAAAAAAAAAACCGACAGGCTTGAGAGGACCGCGCGTCATTGTCACAGCGAAAGCTGGAAGAGTGGCCTTTTAGAGCATTTTCTTTTTTAACACTTTTTGGGTAGCTGCTGCAAGCACACTTGCAGGGTAGCCACTACGTCATTAATCATTGTGTAGCAGACAGGTGCCATTCTTCGTCAATCTTCGGAGAAGCTTAGAATCTGTTGCACACTTTCAAGGAACGTTTGGTAATATTTTTTTTTGTTGTGTGGCTGATGGCGATGAAGAATTGTGCCAGATGCTTCTGTAATCACCACAATCCCCCACAGTGGATATGTGCCATGGTTAATAGGTGAACAAGATCAATTTTTCGTAAAGGGCTGGAGCATTATGAAACCCACTAATAGCGCAATCCGCATTATGTGACACCTGGTTGTTTCTTTGCTGTTATAAAACGCTTTATTACTCATAATAACGTGATTTTTTCCCGACGTCAAGCCTGCTTAAAACTAGTTTGTGAAGGAGTGCGCACCGGCTTGGCTCGGTGTTAGAATACTGGGGCTAGCCGCCCAGTGCACCCGGGTTCGAATCCCGTTTTGTCCTTGGTGTTTTGCTGGCGCTTCTTATTTCGTGCGATAGTGGTTACGGCCACCAGTGGTGGCGGCGGCGGCGGACAACTATGGCGCGTACGTGACCCGCGTTGTGATCTCATAACAGCTTTCGCCATAAAAAAAAAATTAAAAAATAATAACCTTGCTTACATTAGAAGTGTGTAGTCAAAAGTGCAAGCTATTTCTTCATGATGACTAGTTGTCATTCCAAATGGCGAATCACATTGTCTCCATGGTACAGTCGCCCAAATCTTTAAATATCGTTTGCGAGCGGTACTTTCTTTAGTTGTATATTTGGCATGTGACTTAATTAGGTTCCAAAAGGATGAGGGCAAGTTCATACCTTCATACCAGTTGCCTACAAATGAGTACTTAGGGCCTTAGAGCCTTGCCTTGTAGGCGTTCGTCACGCTCCACAAAATCGAAACCGAAACTTAACATTTGCTCAAGTAAAACCGAAAACAAGCGTGTGAAAAACCAACTTGATGTGTACAACGTCAACCAAGTATATGACAGCTCAATACGTGATCATCTGCGTCGTTAGTTCATCCGTCCGTCCATTCGTTCATGCATATGTCCATCCATCCGTCCGTCATTTATATACCAGTTTGCGACTTGAACGTAGACATTATGAACCTTAGGACGTGCAGACCGTCTTCCACTCATCATCATTCACTTCGTGGAGATGTGAGGATATGTTGTTTTTGAACTTCATTCTATCATATGTGACGCTGGCGCAAAAAAAGTCGTCACTGAGCATGATAGTTAAAGTTGCCCCGCCGCGGCGGTCTAGTGGCTAAGGTACTCGGCTGCTGACCCGCAGGTCGCGGGTTCGAATCCCGGCTGCGGCGGCTGCATTTCCGATGGAGGCGGAAATGTTGTAGGCCCGTGTGCTCAGATTTGGGTGCACGTTAAAGAACCCCAGGTGGTCGAAATTTCCGGAGCCCTCCACTACGGCGTCTCTCATAATCATATGGTGGTTTTGGACGTTAAACTTCACATATCAATCAATGATAGTTAAAGTTCTGGCTGACGTGATAATTTCTCTCTTCGCCTGACGAAACATAAGACCTGTTTGCAAAGTTTCATTCAAGAGGGAGAAAAATAAGACATGTGAAAGGAATAACGTTAGACTGGCTACTCTGCTTTGAGTGAAGTGATGAAAGGTTTGCGCTTGATAAGGTGAAAAAAAAAAATATGAAGAAAATTTGTTAGCAGTGAAACATTCTAGAACGATTCTTCCATATGCCACCTCATATCGCCTTGATTCTCATGAAGAATTCTTATTCGTTATTTTTGTACTTTTATAATTGAAGTCGCGTGGATGCCAGTACTTGCTGACCTCAGCATATTTCTTTATTAGCAAGTACTACAACTACAACGTTAACAATACAGAGAATAAAAAAAAATATGCCAAATCTTGCGCGCGCGTGTGTGTGTGTGTGTGTGTGTGTGTGTGTGTGTGTGTGTGTGTGTGTGTGTTTAGAATTCATAAACGGATATTATATCTCGTGTAAATCGCGCGATCATTCTAAAACTCCTCCCTAGTCATAATTTGCATGTTAACCGATTCCTTCAACTTTTCCGTTCTTGCCCCGCCGTGGGGTTCAGTGGCTAAGCTACTAGGTTGCTCACCCGCAGGTCGCAGGATCGAATCCCGGCTGCGGCGGCTGCGTTTTCGGTAGCGGCGAATGTGTTGTATGCCCGTGTGCTCAGATTTGGATGCGCGCTAAAGAACCTCATGGAGGTGGTCGAAATTTCTGGAGCCCTGTACTATACGGCGTCTTTCATATTGAAATGGTGGTTTTAGTACGTTAAACCCCACATATCAATTAGTCAACTTTCCCGTTCTTTGGCCTCTCAACCAGGGCAGGTGGGAGCCGCTGATGTAAGATAAACACAACAGCACTGCAGAGCCCTGGCAGCTGCCATGCACCACTAACTGCCTACAGAAGAGGTGCATGCAGTCTCAAATCCAGAAAACTGGAATTCAGATGGTTAGCCTGTAGTTGCTCAGCTTCTGATGTCAAGCCTTTCCCCCGGACGTTCACGTTATGGTCCCTTCTGTTTCTCCTGTAGAATGACAAATTGTACCTTGAAAGGTGCACTGACATACTTTGTTGGGCTTCTTCCTTTTCGCTCAGCTCTGCGGCGTTAAATAGGTGTAACATTTAGTCGGTAGACGGCTTCCTGTCAGAACCGCGCATTTAACTCCACAAATCAAAGTCGCCGTGCGGTAAATCGCTTCTTAAAACATTAGAAGAGTAGAAAATCGGCACGCTGACTTAAGAAGGTGCGGTGATCGATACTTATAGGATCAAAAGGTTCAGCAAAAGAGCACGGAAGCGAAGTATACTTCAGCGTCTTATATAGCACACCTAATTTTCTCGCGGTATCGGTTAAAAAGAAATCAAGGAATCCCTCCCGTAACATGACTTACACATGATCTGAGCTACGCTGAGCCTCTATATTGAACAAAACGAAAAGAAAGTGTTTCAAGGTCTCATACATGATTACGTCGAGATTTGAGCCTCCAGGCGCACTGATAACAAATATATAATCCGCCCGATCGAACTTGTGATGTTCGATAGTCTCTGAAGAGTGGGGCATGTGTCGCGCGAGTATGTTGCGAGTGGGACGCTTCATCTTATAGTCTGTATATTTCCATCGATTTCTGCGTGACGAGAAAACGAACGAAGCAGCAACGAAGGGCTCCGCGGTTTTGAGGAGTTTCGCGAGATTTATCGACGCCTGACAATATTCCGGAGTAAAAAGCCGCGCCGAATTCTCTCGAGTAGCTGATCTTTACGACCGCCACGGCCACTGTGTTTGGCAGAAACTCAACCTTCCACAAGCACCCTTGCCGCGACAGCCGACGTCACGCAACCCACTCCGCGGTGAAGCAAGGTGACGAACAGCTGAAACCGGGTTGTCTCTTTACTATGCACCGTTTATGCTCTCATCGAATTGGCCAATCAACCCCTGAATAAATCGGGAAGGTGGAGGAAGTGTTTTTAATAGAAATGGCGCAGTTCAGACAAGTATAGCCGAGGCTATATACTGATTATCGCCGCTTCGGAAAACCCGCAGAAGCGATATACTGCGCTTTCAGATTGATTTTCTTTTTCTGCCTCACTTCCTTTTTTTTTCTAGTGCGTTGTACTGACACTACCGAGTTCGGTGCTGCTTACCTCGCTGACCTCAATTTATCCTTATCTTTCTCACCCTTTCGAGACCAATATCAACGTTATCGGAAAATTCGACACGCGCGAACAATTAATTCTTCAGGGTCCGGGTATCGAACCCGGAACTCTATCCCTTTAGTGAAAAAACGCCGTAGAGGTCCTGAAACACTAAGAACACTGCTAAGTTGTCGTGCGTTCCAAGCACCTGATATATAGGGAGAGAGAGAGAGAGAGGAGGACGTGGACTCCCTCAACTATCTTTCCATTTGTTAGGCGTCGATCAACTTGCCTTTCGCAATGCATACAGCTTCCTGACAAGCCACTGTTAAGATCTTCAGAGCATGTTTGCTTGGGTTTTTTTCTGACAGGGGAAAGAGCACTGCGGGGAAGTATGAGCAGGCTTATCGGCGACTACCAAAACCTCCGCTTTCTGTGGATGCTTCCCGACGTGATTTGTAGCGAAGGTATACATGTCCTTAAACCTCGTTATAGCGTCTGTTAACCAATATAGGTAGTGACAAGTTTTTTGCTACAACTCGAAACGCGATTACATTATGCCCTTTGTGAAAAAGACATAAAGCGTATCTGCAACTTGTAGCATATTATCACAACAAACTTGATTTTCATATGTCCCTTTTTTATTGACGTATCAACGTTAATCTTTTTTTCGCTTGTGTCCTCTGAATCGCGAAACATTACTGAAATCAAATTACGTGCAATGTACATTTCTGTACATTTTTCAGCTGGTTACGATACTACGATGCGACATTGTTTTTTAATCACTTAATATAAAATGGCTAATAATGTTTCAAGTATTATCTTTTTCTGCAAACGATCGTTGAGTGGAATGCCCTATAGATGCACCCACCGTTTAAACCAACAGTATACAATTGTTTGACTCATTACTTAGCAGTTGATTATGTGAAGTTTAGTTCTTATGCATTACACGCCTTTCGTCTTATATTTCAGCTTGAATAGATTGTCTGTTTTTGGTTTTAGTCTCATCATACATTGTGCCCCTCTTTCGCTTTACGAATTGTGTTACTTCATTGCTTTATATTGTCTTCATTTTAAACTACTGTTTTCTCTAAAAAGTTCTACGCGTCAATCTTGACTGTAATGCCATTCTGCAACTACTCCACCAGGAGTTAACAGTATTGTCAAATAAATAAATAAATAAATAAATAAATAAATAAATAAATAAATAAATAAATAAATAAATAAATAAATAAAATGTCACGTGTGTATCATCAATTTGTTAGCCATGACTTTGTAGCCTATACAGTAATTTAGCCGGATCAACACCCGCAAGCTTCATCTACTTATTGATACCAGAAAAGAAAACCTTGACAGCCGTTACGTGCACCATCAGTAATTAAACACCACAAACATGCTGATTTTTCTGCTGCTCAGGTCATTCTTCAGTGGTCGTAGAGTAGAATGCATAATGCCACCATCTCTGCCGAACACATTTGCCGAGTTTTTCACATGAATGGTGATAAAATTTTGTAGTATTCTCTATCAAATATTACCGCTTCTTGGCTTCGATCGCAGTATTTTTCAACTGGGGAGATTGGTAGGCTAGGTGTTACTGTGTAATGTTGATTAAGCAGTTTTCACAGGAATCACAAATCATAATGTATCACTTTCAAATCGTATATATCCAAAGCAAGCTTCGAAAATGACGATAGTAGGCGTAATTGGGAACAGAATTGGGAACGTTCTTGTGGCGTCACGCGTTGACTGCAACGCATAACACGTGTACAGCGCAGAGCCACGTCAGTGGACACCATGAGAACGTCAGCCAACGCTCTTTGATTGAGAAACGCTGGGCCATTCCATCCATTTGAATAGGCGATGTGGAAGAGGGTCTCTCAGTCCTCTCCCGGCATAGAGTTTCATACAATAATACCTAGAGGTGAATCTGGTGCTACTGTCTACACGGGCTCCTTCAGTGGTGCCTAATTGTATACCCGCATAGGAATTATGGGAATTACAGGCTTCCAAGATCTGCTTTGGATGAATCACGTTCCTGAGATTCGCGATGCTTGTTTGCCGAGTGTAAATTAAAATGATATAAAATTATATCTATTGAAACTTTCTTCATTCTTTTGTACGTAAACTTATTGCAAAACGTTTTCGTAACCGTCAGGTAGAAAGGAAACCTGTACTGATTTAACCATCAGGGTATGCACTGCTCTGCCATGAAGTTCCAGATTTGGGATCAAGATACAATGAATTATTATTTAGAACACTTGAAAACAAACATGCTCGTTTTTCTCTCAAAAGTATGCATTATCTATTCATGGAAATAACAGTACAGTATCAAGTGCGATGCCAGGCGCGTCTGTACAAGTGGTCTGTTCCTAACGCACCTCTTTTATTGTTGTGAAGTCGAGTCAAAGGCGCGTGATGGTGCCTGTACATTAATTTTTACACCGTCGTTTCGCTGTCGACTGAGAACGAGTTCAGCCAAGATGAGCTTATGAAAAAAACATTACCCTGATGCAATATGCTGCACTGGCATGAAACGCTACATCTATGCGCAGCGGTGAGTTAACGTCGATTTGCTTGAACTGTCAAATACAACTTGTAATGCTCCAACGTCGCAGTAGATAAAGAAACCTAGCTCTCTTCGGCCTCTTTGAACAACATAGGTGCTGCTTCAGTGCTTTGCTCCGCACCCCACTGCCCACGCTGCACGAAGAACGAAACTGAAACTGTAGAAAAATATTCCTAGACAGTTCGCTAGCTAACGAAATCCAATATGAAGCCCGTAGTCTCCATAATTACCATGAGTGTAGACGATCACATAGCACTATATAGAGAACCTCTCTATAGAGAGGTTCTCTAGTGCTGTGATACCTATAGATTCTCTAGTGCTGTAATACCTACAGGTTCATACAATAATACCTATAGGTATTATTGTATGAACCTCTAAGTCTTCTGGTATCGTCCTGCCAAGTTACAGGTCGAGAGGTCGACTCTCGGCGATGGCCGTTCCACGATACTGAAGGCCAAATGCAAGGACACCTGACTACTTGAACTTAGGTGGAACTCCTAGCGGTGAGAATTAGTATGGAGTCTCTTAGTGCGGCGTGCCCTGTAATCATATACTGCTTCTGGCACGTCAAACTCCAGTACATTATCAACTTTCTTCCGGGGACGATTCTTCCGCGTTCTACAGCCGCGGAGTCTGAACGGAGAGTAACACGTTGTTATTTGGTAACTGTAATGCTCTTTAAAAGAACACAACGTGCTTTATTAGTGGCACTAAGAAGCCAACTTTTGTATTCTTATTATTCAATTTCGTGTGGAGGCACGATCGCATTAACTGTCTGTTTCATTAATCATATGTGAGACATTGGTCGGGAAAGTAAATAGAAACGTATTATTCTCAAGACAATAGTACGCGGACTTGATATTCGACTGCATAAGCGTTAGTAAGTATTAGTTTGTAGCTGAGAACGCTATTGAAATGTCTTCCTACATTTGTTATTCATGAGCTGTTTGTTTCTTTTTTTCTGTGAGTTTTTTTATGTAATCGCAGTGAATACACGATCAAGCCTCTTAAGATATATTACCCCGAAACATTGAACTTGCCCGACATGACAAGCGTCACTGGTTCGGCAAGATCGTTTCAGTAAAGTTAACGAGCTAGCT